>QLNU02014176.1:92380078-92398004 GCA_006491805.2 Dysdera silvatica
CTATTTGGGTGTTTCCGTTTCCATTTTCTTTGCGGTTTCTTCGTAAAATATGAATTCATTATGCTAAGATTTTCAGCTTCGGCAAATTCTATGAGTTGATCACCACGTTCATTCCTTTCCCCATATTCGTCTTTACCAACCGATGTCTCTCCTTGTGCCCGTTGTCCAATTCTTTCCTTGAAATCCCCCACGATGAGCTTGATATGTTGTTTCCCTTTTGTGTGTAACTGTTTGATTTCTTCATAAAATTCTTCAACATCTTCGTCGGTATGGCTTGATGTTGGTGCATATACCTGTACTATATATATATATATATGTTATGGCCCTCAGAAACGCCACCTTACCCCTGCGTATGTCAGTGCTACATATTATTTGCTTTTCACCACATAAAACTCTTAGTTTTATGTTAGAATCGGTATGTCTGTCTGTGAGATACATTGCGCGTGCTCACGTCACGGTTTTTTTTGTTTGTTTTTTTCCTGTCAGTAGTAATGACCAATTAAAATGTTTGTTTATATTGAAATCAATGAATAATGTATTCAGAGACACAGTTCATCATATAATATGGAACTCCTGCATTTTTGCATAGAAAAGGCTAAACACTGGTAAGCTAGCAAATGAAATGTACAAGCTTTCGATCACGCTAGCTGCAGTCCATCGGGAGTCATTTTTAAAGCGTACCGAAATGAATTCTGGGTAAGTATATTTCAAATACATCTTGCATCTTTGTGAGACTTTCAGGCAACGGCAGGCTTTGAAAATATTTCCGTGGGGGGCCACAAAGCTTAAAAACCATCGTAAGCCTATTCCTAAAGATCTATAACGTGTTCCAATTTTTGTTTGCTAGTCATTTTTCTTGTCCTGCGCCCCCGTGGATTTCCCCCTTGCTTCAAGGACATCCCCCCCAGGTTTGAAATTAACGTCGTTGCAAGTCGTTTAGTGAACAATGCCAGAATCACTTAACAAGTCTTCTCATTCTTGATAGATTGGCAATCTCGTTCATTTTTTCGTTCAGTGAACCAAATTGACACATCCGTAGTTGAAACCGACATATTTAGTGTGGGGTGGATTTGGAAATTGACCGATTTCAAAAATTCACATAATCTGGTACCTACCAGCAAGGAGAGATCACCATAATCAGAGGTGGATCCAGAGAGGTATTTTTTTTGGGGGGGGGGATGCAAAATGTGGTAGGACCCACTTATAATAAACCGCATTTAGCGAGTTTCTGGATATAGCGAGGAAAATATGGATTTTGTTTGGTATAATGATTAAGCGCAATACAATTTAACTGCTTTTAGCGAATAAGTCTTTTTTTGGACCCCGGATTTAACGAGCAATTTAAAAAATAAATAAAATGGGAAATCAAACTTTTTGTAAAAATTCCTTCGTTATAATCGGAGCTCGTTATAACCGATTTCCACTGCATTTTTATGGATTGGGGGGGATTCCCTAATCCCCTTCCCCGTGGATCCGCCACTACCATCAGGGGCGGATTTGGCCGGTGCCCTTTGAGAGGACCCCAGTCTGCCCTTGACCACCCTAGTCTGTTGTCAGATCGATTGAACGACTACATTTCGGAAGCCATATTTCGTAACGCAGGGGCACTGACCACATATGAACGAAGTGCTCTTTGCATTAATATTAATGAGTCTGTTGTTTTAGTTTTAGAACGAGTCATGTTGATTTTGTTTCTAGACATGCAATTTACGCCGCGCCACGTGGGTAAGAAGTGATCGACGACTGATCAGCGCGTGGGTTGAGTAAATAAACCCTGTTTGAGGAAAATGCGCGAAGGCAATAACCAGGTTTACCATCGTGTCAATTTCCAATTTGTTAACATGCAGGACAGGCCGTTATTGTCCCCGAAATCAATCTTATGAATATAAAGATGAGGAAAACAAACAGACTGGCTGATGTGAAAGTGATAAGCTTCAGCAATTTCAAAGGTCCATTGTGTATGTGTGTGGGAATCCCTCGCGTGTGTTTTCATATTGGTTTTTCTGGCACCTTAGCCACTGGCGTATGCAGAGTGGGGGCGTGATGGGGTAAGAACCCTCCCCTATTGCAATGCAATTTGTATACAGTCGAAACCGCATATACGCAAACGGACGCGTCAACGAAATCCTATGCATAGAAGCGGGTGTAGTGTATCGACGAAATTTGGTAGCGCACGAAGGTATCTAGTGACGAGGCGTTTGCGTTTTTTTTCTTATTTATTAGCACATACACGCACATACAGCTATATATATATATATATGATATTTAAATACTAAGTATACGGAAGGTATTTGTCGAAGACAAGAACACGGGAACTATTTAAAAGAGAGACTCCGATCCGCCCCTTGGTCAGAGGGATAATATGCCGCTCTGTACATGAGTTCTTAGTAGTCACTCATTGAGCTAAGAAAATACAAATTATTGCTGTTCACTAGGCGTGAAACAGGGTGCCGATATTTAGCCTCAGGGCGAGGTCTCGAAACACAGAATTTCGAGCTTTTTGGAGTTTTGTCCAAATTTTGGTGGGAAGAGTTACACGGAAAGTAGAACTGTTATTGGTTGAAGAAATCTGTGCAAGCATATTAAGATGAATTTACAGCTTCACGAGACATGCTGAACATCACTAGGTAAGAGGCAACAAAAGAGCTGAAGGCGTTCACAGATATCCCGTACAGACCATTCGTACTGTCAAAATTAGGAGTTTTACGGTTTCTGTAATGTCAAGAGAAGCACTCGAGTAACGATTTATGTTATTGAGAAAGGGACCCGCACGGCATTCGTTGTGTAGTCCTTCCTTGATCTCTGAACTATTTCAGGGAAAAGTTGAAATTTTAGGAAATTGTGAAAGATTTGAGAGGAAGAGTTTTCAGGCAGATGTTTCTGTTGATTTGAAAAGAAGTGAGGTATTCTGAACTAATCTTTCAGGGAAAGTATATAAATTTAGTTTGTTAAATTTAAAGTGTAGTATTAGATACTACACGGGTTTCGTATATAAGCGATCTTGCATAAAAACAATATTCTCTGAACTATTGGGTTCAAATAATTTGCTCATTAAATTTTTATAGTATTTTGTTATTAAATTAGGTTTCTAATTTTATAAATCATATATATTATTTATTTCAATATTTATAATGTACAGTACTATTACTCTATTAATAAAAAACAACAAGAAGTAATAAGGTAATAGTAGTACTTACGATCTTACATGAGCACATGTACGACATTAGTTGAAAAAATCCTTAACTTTCTTTGTACGCGCGAATGTTCCGATAACCGATTAAAGATTTGGTCCGTTGAAGTATTAAAGTTTTTCATATGAACATTGTTTGATCTTCAGTAATCTTGCAAAAGCATTAGAGCAGAAACAGCTTCTTTACCAGACTGGTGCCGTTACAAAACAAGCACAGAAAGAGGAGCAAAACGTAAACAAAGCCATAAATAAGCTGGTAAATGAAACTTCGCAGGGTTGAGAGCCATTTCCAATGTGGAGAGACAATCATTAAAAATAAGATTGCCAGCTACATATTTACTCTGGACGAAAACTTGTTTTGAATACATCCTGTTTAATTTCTAAAATAAAACATTCGTTGGGTTTCAAAAATACTTGCACGTATAAAATCACAATTAAGAGTATTTAGATAACATTAAAAAGATAAGAGAAAATTTGAAGCTCGATATTTTTGGCACATATGGATTTTCGCATATGTGTAAAAGTTTTTCACACATAAAAATTTCTTTCTAAATGTTCCGGGGGCCTTGTAGTACGTAAATAAATACGTCTGGTTTTTTCTGACGAATAGTACTGTTTTGTAAACAAACGATAATTAAAGGACCTTAAAAAAAAAATGAAAATGACAATCTGAGAATTCGATTTCCAAACGTCATTTGGACAAAGGAGAGAAAACGAATAGTTGCGCAAAATGGAGGATGCGAATCGTTCATCCGTAAGAACGAGAAGAAATGAAGTTAGTGACGAGAATCAGAGCAGAAAAACAACCCAGCCGATAATTATAGTCTAAGACTCGTCAACCGATTAAAAGTCCATCCTGAAACGAAATGAATTTGATGGCAAAAAAACTGTTATTGGTTGGGCTTTGACGAAAAAATTGATTTTTTTCACTTGCTTAAATCTCGTGTTTATCACTCAAGAACACAAATCTGAGGGCCCGCGATGCGAGACCAAACCTGCTTTTTCATTAGTCGTTGCATAAGCACGTATTTTCCATCTATGAACCTAAATGGTAGAAACTGACTTTGTTCGGAAATTGTAAGGTTCAGGAATACAATTTAGGTAACTGAAATGTCAACAAAATATGATGATTACCCGTCTAATAACGTGTAGTTCCTCCCTCCGCACGAGTAACTGCAGCTTCCAGGGGCGGACTGGGTCCTCTCAAAGGACGTATACCTTGGGTTTTCGGAGGACGCGGCGGCCCGGGTACCTGCAGCCCAGTCCGCCCCTGGCAGCTTCTCAAGGAAGCAGCCAACAAACGAGGTGTTTGAGTCGTTTTGCGATTATATCAAGTCAGGCACGTTCTGGGACTGTCTTTCTCGAAACGGATGAAAACGTTACCGTCCGACCAGGCAGGCCACTTGCCGCTTGTCATCCATGGTCCAATAACGACGTTCTCTGGCCCAGATGGGGTATATTACCGTCGTTTCAACACTGGTATATAAGTGGACCGACGACTACCAAACCACATGGAAGTCAGCATATGTTGTACAGTGTGTGTTAATTAACTGATGACTTGTGCGGCACCAGCATTAATTTGAGATCTGATTTAAAAAAAAAAAGATAGCCTTCCTTGGGTTGTAGTATTCTGCTCAGGTGATTTTCTTACATCACCTCTGGATGTCCACCACTTGCTGCTGACATTTGGCTGGAACGATCAGAGTCCCAGTATGCACTTGGTCCTCTCAAAGGGTGTATACCTTGAATGCTCCCATTGAGAGGAGCGCACACCTTGGATTTTCTGAAGACGCGAGTCCTTGCCCATTAGGGCGCACCGACCCGGGGGCAGGAAGGCCGGCGGCCCAGCCTGCCCCTGCTTGTTATCTTGTCCTTGAAAATCCAAGAATATTCACCACCTTTGAGATAAAGTACATCTCATTCTTCTAGCTCCTACAATTTACCTTCGATCAAACAGTGATAAATCCATATGTCTGGCAACCATTGAAGCACGATTAGCAAGGTTCATTACTGTTACTTAAGGCTCCTAAAATAAAAAAAGGGGAGCTGGCGCATATCCGTCAGTTTGTTGCCATTGTATCACGTGATCGTGGTTGCAAATTGCATTTATTGGCGACATTTTAAAAGTTGCGCCATACATTCGTCGGATAATCGCGGATTTTTGATTATTTTTATGCCAAAATAGCGATCATTGCGCCAATGCGGAAAACCTTTATCGCTGAGGTAAATGAAACCGGAATTCTACAACAAAATGGCGGCTGATGCGTCAACTTAGAATTCTAGGGCTCTACCGGGGCTGCCGCGACAACTGGTTTATGGGCTAGAAACAACAATTCTCTAGTGAGTGATGACGTCACGCTAAGCGCCCAACGTATGCCATGTGAGTCTCATTCTCTGTGTGTGGCATGCAGTATATTGTTCGTGTAATCTCGTGTTTTGTATTTTAAATTATTTGCAATTTTGTACACTCTCCATTTGATTTATACTTTATTTTTGATCTCAGGAATGTAGGTATATCCAGATATGTATAATTATAATAGAAGACTAATTATTTCTAAATAAGGGAAGATCTAATAATGTTGAAAATATTTCAGAAACTTGTTTTATGTTGCCCTATTATATCATTTTAATTTTTTTCTCTGACTTTATTAACTGCTGCTTAAGTTATTAATAATTCACGGCAATTGTATAAAACTTAAAGGTTCAAATATAAATTAAATGCATATATAAATATAACGGAAATAATGTAATGGAACCAAAAAGTATTCATGTGTATATATTGTCAAACTTCCGTAAGTTGAACCACCATGGGACTGAAGAAAGCATTTGAGTTATAGAAAACTTTACGTACAATAATTTAATATTAATGATTCAATTTCATCCTATTTGGAGCAGAAATTGGTGCATTGGTGGTATAATCACTTTACATACGACATATACTATATTTTTATAAATTAATTTTACAAAAACTGTATTGTTAATGATTTTACTATTTTCATTGAACTTCCCATCAATTATCTGTAGGCCTACACACTGCATTAAATTTCTTTTTGTATAATTGTCATTGACTTTATAATTAAACGAAATTGAATTGATACATTTAAACCAACTGGAAAAATTATGCGAATTACAGAAAATTTGACTTAGGGAGAATTCAAGTGTTACGTAAGCACCTTTTGGGGAAGGAGGGTTACTGTTGTGCTTATTTTAATATGTTAGCTAGTATTAATTTTTGCTTACCATGGGGGCGGGGGTATAAAATGGCCAAAATGTTGCTTACGTAATACTTAAATTTCCTTTACAGAAGTTCGACTATATGCAGCAGAACCTCGTTTATTCATCACTATGCTTTACAATTCGTCAATTTTAACTGACTATTTATTCGCCATTTTCTTTTATTTATAATTTTTCCCAGGTCCCATAGGATGACGAATTAACAAAGCTCTACTTGTCAATTTGTTTTATTTCCATATACATATTTTATTATATATTATTCATATTTTATTTTTATATACTACAAATATTTTCTTTTCCATTCAGTTTACAATAGGCCTACTTCATTTTGTGTACGTGGTTGCACATCTAATTGTGGGTCAAAGGGGAATATTGAGATATTTAAATTTTCTAATTTAATTTTTCTTTTTTAAAGCAGTCTTCGTAGTGATTGGCTTAAGAGTATTCCAAGAAAATATTGGGCACCTACACCTCGATCGGCACTTCGTGTAAAGCAGTATAGAAAGCAAGACGTAATTAAAGAAGACTTTCTTACCAGACCTGAAGGATCTGTCGTTGTCGGGAAAATTTAAATCGACATCAAATTCTGTGTCATGTATCTTTTCTAACCTATGCCGTCTGTAAGATGAAAAACCATTTGCGGTGTTTATTCTGTATTGACATAATATCCTCGAAGAAGACAATGATGTGTGAAACTGAAAATGAACTGACGAAAACATAGTAGTTGCTCCCCGTTGAATATGGTAATTTAACTTCCCAAATGAAGGGATCGTTCAAATATTTATCATTTGTTGCAAAGTGTATACGATATTATTACCCTTTTCAGGGATAGCACAATTACTAAATAATGGTCAACATATAAAGCCTCCTGGCCAAGTGTTGTTGTTTTTTTTGAGTGTTTAGTAAAGCGTTTAATTACTTTTTGCCAAATGAGTACGAAGATCTATTCCATAGAAAAAATACAAAATTCATTCTGAAGAAATCAATTGTCAAAAATATACAAGGGTTAGACGCTGCTATTGGCAAATGTTCCTCTTGTAGTCGAACAAACTTTGAGCTTGGAATAAAATGTATCTCGTTTTTTATTAATATATTTTTAAACAATTATTCCAAATTGAAAAAATATATTTTACAACAGGGCAAGAAAAAAGAAAGCTCGCTGTATTATCCTCGATTACTTCTTAGCATGTTACGTTTCATTTTTCCCACTCCATTATACATAGTGCAGGAATTTGAATGATACCAATAATAACTGTTTCTAATGTAATATGCAGAGACATTCATTTAAAGGAAACATACGAAAAGAAAATTGTAGGAAATGTTATTTTAAGTGAGATAGAGATTCAAATGTAGTGTACGGATGAATGTTGTAAGGTAATTTCAAGGAGTATTTTAAGTGAAATTGGAAAATAATTGTATAAATAATATAAGGAACAATTAATGGAAGGTATTCGAAGGAATTATTTGAATTAATAAAGGAAAAATTAAATGTAATAATGTTATTAATGAAGTTATAGTGCATAAATTGTTATGGAATGTATGTCTTACTATTATGCGATTATTATGTTGAATAATTTGCTTCAGAAGAATGTTTTTGTGAGAGTTTCACAATTAGTTTAGAAAGTCGACATGTGTAGTTAAGTAGGAAAAGAAATTATTTAATTTTCTACAAAATAGAATAGTAAGTAAATAAGAGTTTAAGTCAGGATTTTTTGTCGAAAAAAATAAGCTCATCATTTGAAACGGGACAATAAATGGTTTATATTTCAGATAGAAAAAGGAGTCTGTACATCATCATCGAAAGTGAGCATTTAAATTTAAATAATGTTTAAAATCGCGTTAAGCTAGCTTAACTTTATTAAGAGTAAATGCCGAGATTATTTTTTTAGACATATATCTTGCTGTCAAAGCGAAAACGCTGTATAAATTTACAGTGATTATATACCCGTATAAGGACGATCTTTTAGCGAAGGTGAAGTTGGACCCTTTGCGTGACGTCACGAAACCAAAGGCCAGGCCCACAGGAAGAGTTGTCGCGGGAGCCCCGGCTCTACTGTTACCTGATACATAGGTTATTAGGCTATAATCAATTCTATGGAGAGGGGAGCAGCCTGAGACCTTAAGTGTTGCTGTAACTAATATTTTAGCAATCAATAGTTGCAATCAATGCAATCAATAGTTGCAATCAATGCAATCAATAGTTAGCAATCAATTTAATCAATAGTTGCAATCAATGTAATCCATAGTTGCAATCAATGTAATCAATAGTTGCAATCAATGTAATCAATAGTTGCAATCAAATGAAAATCAATAGTTGCAATCAATGCCAATCAATAGTTGCAATCAATGTAATCAATAGTTGCAATCAATGTAATCAATAGTTGCAATCAATGTAATCAATAGTTGCATCAATGTAATCAATAGTTTCATCAATTTTGTAATCAATAGTTGCAATCAATGCATAATCAATAGTTGCAATCAATGCAATCCAATAGTTTTCAATAAATTTTAGCAATCAATAGATTGCAATCAATGCAATCAACAGATTTGCAATCAATGCAATCAATAGTTGCAATCAATGCAATCAATAGTTGCAATCAATGTAATCAATAGTTGCCAATCAATGCAATCAATAGTTGCAATCAATGCAATCAACAATTTGCAATCAATGCAATCAATAGTTGCAATCAATAGTTGCAATCAATAGTTGCAATCAATAGTTACAATCAATAGTTGCAATCAATAGTTGCAATCAATAGTTGCAATCAATGCAATCAATAAGTTTACATCCAATGCAATCAATAGTTGCAATCAATGCAATCAATAATTGCAATCAATGGGTGCAATCAATAATTGCAATCAATAGTTGCAATCAATGCAATCAATAGTTGCAATCAATGCGATAATAGTTGCAATCAATACTCAATAGTTGCAATCAATGCAATCAATAGTTGCAATCAATGCAATCAATAGTTGCAATCAATGCAAATCAATAGTTGCAATCAATAGTACAATCAATAGTTGCAATCAATAATTGCAATCAATAGTTGCAATCAATAGTTGCAATCAATGCAATCAATAGTTGCAATCAATGCAATCAATAGTTGCAATCAATGCAATCAATAGTTAGCAATCAATTTAATCAATACATATATCGACATCAGTAGCGTAGCAACTAAAAAATTATGGGGGACAAAATAGCTTTAAACATTACCGGCATTATAAAAAAAAGAATGGATTTTGATATCCAATTGGGGTTTGAACACTCTTTCCTGATAAACACCGACTAGAACGTACCTAGAATAACGATTTTCTACAAGATATAAAAATGCATTATATAATAATAATAATGACGGCTCCCTCTTATTGGCTGAGTTGGATAGTGATGACTAGGTTTAAGTGGACCAGAGATGATTTTTTATTTATTATTTTTCGAGGCCCAAGTCCGCCCGAACCCGAAGATTATAATTTGAGCCCGAAATACTTGTGGAAATTTGAGCCCGAGCCTGTTACTTCGAACATAACTTTAACCCCCTGACGTACGATTTAAATTTAAGACAAATATATATTTTAAACTAAGCCATTTAATTTCTATAGAATTTTTATATGCACGTGCACATTTCTACAATCCTCGAAAACGAATCATATAATTGTATTCCTTGGAGAATGAGCTCAAGCTCGTTTCGGGCTCGAACTCTCATCTCTAACGTAGATCCAATGTGAGCTGCGTTTCATTCCCTTCCTCCCTCCCTCCCATGTCTCCCAGTTTCGAAATTAATTTACTCAACGATGCAAATAACTTTCATCAGTGAACATTTCATTTGATTAGTCTATGATATTTGTTAGGATAACAATTTCAGTGGTGTAATAAAAGGGGAGGGGAGGAAAAAAAAGGACATTTGGGGGCATTATATTTTTCTGCCAATAATAATTCGACAATATGGGGTAAATTACCAATTTTTGTAGTTCTCTTTATGCTTACTTTATCAGTACTTTAATGATTATTTTATCATTACTTTAATGATTACTTCATCATTACTTCAGTGGTTACTTCATCATTACTTTAATGATCACTTCATCATTACTTTAATGATTACTTCATCATTACTTTAACGATTACTTTATCGT
Organism: Dysdera silvatica; assembly: GCA_006491805.2. NCBI lineage: Eukaryota > Metazoa > Arthropoda > Arachnida > Araneae > Dysderidae > Dysdera > Dysdera silvatica. The sequence continues at coordinate 92,390,631 of QLNU02014176.1, forward strand.
TACTTTAATTAACGATTACTTTATCATTACTTTAATGATTACTTCATCATTACTTTAGTGGTTACTTCATCATTACTTTAATGATCACTTCATCATTACTTTAATGATCACTTCATCATTACTTTAATGATTACTTTATCATTACTTTAATGATTACTTTAACGATTACTTTAATGATTACTTTAACGATTACTTTATCATTACTTTAATGATTACTTCATCGTTACTTTAGTGGTTACTTCATCATTATTTTAATGATCACTCCATTATTACTTTAATGATTACTTTATCATTACTTTGATGATTACTTTATAACGGAAACGTAACTAGGATAATATTATTATTTCCATCATGGTCTTACTAAGAGATTTCGAGACTTCGTTTTCATTGGACATCAAAAATAAAATGTAATATCATACAGTAGGACCCATATTTAACGAGGATCTTGAGACCAACGAAAATGTTCACTATATTCGGCCTTTAATCTATATAGGTCACATATGTGCATGCAAAAATACTTGGCTTTGAATTCACTTAAAATTTAATGGACAATATATTATTATAAACGTGCTGCTGGTATTCACATCCTTTCTTACTGTCCTTCAACGGAAGTTGGCTACTTACATTTCATGTTGAGGTAGGACCAATTGTTTATACGTCGTAAAAGTTGTTCTGTGCATATAAGAGGGAGCGTCTTTATGTCAGTTTTTAATGGCGAAGAACAAATTATCATCGAATTATTTCACTACAAGCGGACTAATACAGCATAACCTGCCTAAAATGATCACTTCTGGAACTGGACTGCAATGGTCACCACAGACAGGTGATCATCATACGCGATAGCTTTTGGTATAGTCATAACTATATCCCCTACCAATTCCCTCTCTCTCTCTCTTATAAAAAGTGGTCACTTTATTCAGGTGGTCAATTTACTCAGGTGCAGGGTTTAAGCTGGCTCAAAACATGCTGTCGCAAAAATGCTAAAATGGGAAAAAAAAAGTTGTAGCAAAATGGGAAAAAAAAAGTTGTAGCAAAATGCTAAAAAATATTAGTTGCTTTCGTTGCTCGAAAAATCGTATCAATGAAATTATTTATATCAACGATGCTTAACAGGTGCTGTTAAGAATTTTGAAGAGGAAACGAAAAGGAACAAGAAAAGATCGCTGAAGTGCAAAACGGATATTCTGGAATCGAGGAATCCTGTTTTCAGAGAATAAACTGTGGTTAAAAATGCCTGTCGCATTTTCGCGATGGGCAATAATTTTTTCTTCGCATTTTCGAGCAACTCGTCGCATTTTGCGAAAAATGCGACTGCAGCTTAAACCCTGCCCAGGTGGTCGCTTTACCAAGTTCCACTTTAATTCCTTTCTGGATTAAGCTGGTGGTAATTTACCTCGTTCAACCCGGGGGGGCATATGTCTTACTCACTCAAAGCGATTAAATGTATTGCACTTTAGCATTATACCAAAAATAGTGGCGCACCCACGTAGGGACCGAGGGGTCCCGGGCCCCTCCCTTGGGTTAACAAAATGAAAAATTATTACGCCAACAGACACTGGTAAATTATTTTATTAAAAATGTAGGATAAAATTAGTGATGTTCCCAAGATTTCCTTGAACTCTGGTGACAGTGATGAGACTGCTGTTGAGGCAAGCAACAGCAGCAGTGGTCTGGGACTGTCTTCAAACGCTTTCCAGGAAAGTAAAGGTAGACCAAAACACAATATCAAACACGGTTGAAATAGAAATTCTGACTGCAAATATTTCTAATTATGTCAAGAAATCTAACCTCACTGATGGAGATAAGACAAGAGTGCTGGCCATTGTAAAATTGTGCAAACATAATCTACTACTTCTAATTATTTAAGTATTATAGAATAGAGGAATTATAGAATATTATAGAGGAATTATTGGTTATAATTGTCATTAATTATAATTTATTATGATTACTTATTTTTAATTATAGAATATTAAGCATTATAGAATTATTAGTAATTCAATAATGATAAACGTACACAAAAAGACAACCGTAATTGATATGGCGTCTGGCCATTTTTTCCACCAAAAATTCCTTGCACCACTGCCTCCCCTCCAAGAATATTCTGGGTGCGCCACTGACCAATTTTTTTTTCCTTGTTAAATCCGGAAACTCGTTACATACGAGCTCGTTTTAAGCGGATACGACTGTATACAAAAGACGCTTGTAAACAAATAATTATAGTCAAGTAAAGATTGGGACCAAGTCAACAAGCAGCGTAACATATACACTTCCGCCAAGTTATCCAACTTCAAAATTAAAAATTTAGTTTGTGGCCTACACCAGAGGCGGACTGGGCCACCTGCCCCCCCCCCCTCTCCCATAAGCCAAAATTTCACATGATAGGACTTGCGCCCTCATGGGCTATAGGACTCGCGCCCTCTGATAATCTAATGTATGCACCCTTTGAGAGGACCCAGTCCATTCCTGGCCTGCACCCAACCTCTACCAATAACGTCTACAGAGATACTTTAAAAGCAGATCCGCATTGCGAATCAAAACTTGAAAATGGAATCAATAATTAAAAATAGCCAAGGTCGTAGTACTTTTGTCCAACGTGAAAGTCTATATTCGGCTACGCGACAGGAAGTCGCTCTACAAGATTTAATTAAAGAACGAAAAAAGAGCACAAAAAATCGTGAATAAAAAAAAAAATCGCGATGCACTTTTTGGCACAGGTGCCAATTTGGCTCGTTCAAGAAGCAGACAGGTTAAAATCATTTCTTTTTTTTTTAACCATCAAAATACAGAGGCTTAAGATATGGGTCAGGGTCTCTCCTAAACTCGGAGACGAAGAGACAGAAAGGCGGCGACATTTTCCATAAAGCGTGGCGCTGGCGCTCTTCGTCAGTTTCCCGGTGATGTCATTTGCACGCATAACTAGTCATTTTCTTTGTAATGTAATTTCCTTGAACTGGATGCACAAATTTCTGTCCTGTGCAATGAATGTCCAAAATAACGTGTCTAGTGTGTAATTCAGGGCTAGGTTTCTAACAAAAAAAGTGCAGTAGCCCTAATATTATGATAAATCGATGAAACAATCGAATGGCTGCAAAAGAATCGATAAATCATATCAATTGTTTATGTCCATTTTTCTGGACAACAAAATACATGACACTAATCACAAAACCATTACTTTTCATGCCTTTTTTGGCAATCATGAACTCCATGGGTTCCCGCCCTATTTAAGCCCTAGTCCAATTATGGCTAAATGTCCAATATTAAAATTGATCGTGTTTAAAAAATTTTAATGACATATCTATAATATATATATATATATTACACATACGCAATACATATGTGTGTGCAACTGTTTATTTTGTAGATGAATGTTAATCCAGGACTTAAACCACACAACAGCAAATAAAATTTAAAAACTGTTAAATATCGATTGCATTTGTGTAAATGATTGGCATTCGTGAATGTTGTAATATTTGTATTACCCTTCATTACTTTAACAACAGTGAAATTTTAAGACACATATTTTTGCCCAATATTACCAATACTACGCGAATTACTGGCAGTAACTACATAAAAGATGTCGCAATCGCATGTAATAAGTCAGTGAACTGATTATTCAAATACAGACGATTTTAATGAATTTTAAAGTGATTTTCGTAATTTTTTAAAAAATATTTTGACCCTGTCTAAATCATGTATAATTAAGGCGCAGAGCATGGTCTAGCTCCGAGATGTGACTGGCTTATCAAACAAAACTGAGTAGGTCTATTTTTAAAAGACACAATGTTGCAAGGCTAAAACATTGCGTGATTAAAACAATCTTTCTTGTAGCGGAAAGTTCCATCTATTTCGTCTTGTTTAAGTTTTCTGGACACATGTTGACTACGTTCTTATTGTGGGTCAAGGGATCTGGCGGGAAGGTACAAAGTAAAAAAAAAAAATGAAGTGAACTTTATGTTTTTAGTTTGTCTGTTTGCGCTGTGGTCACCTTCAGTCTGGGAACGTGTTTACAACAAAACAAATGCGTTGTGAAATGTGTTTACCGAAATACTTCAGCGACAGTGCCTTAATGTGGTCAATTTCCACAACAAAGTTTAATGCGGAAATATGAAAGAATTATTATTTCTCAACTGATTATATACAAATTCTTCCTTCTACTTCTTCCTTTTTCTTCAATTCTTCAGGAGACATAGGGTTTCTTGCAAAAAATCTGACTTTTTTTTTTTGGAGAGGAGTCTTAATTTCTTCGTATGTTTTCTTTCCTCCTTACTTCCTTATTTCTTAATTTTCCCCATGTATTTTTCGGGCTACCTTTTCTCCTATGTGGAGGTATGTATTCCTACTATTTTCTCCCGTGGGGGTTCCATTCTAGTAATTGTCTACTATCAATCACTGATTTCATTACTAGGGTATCTCCCAATCGAACGCAGAAATATTTATTTTCTTTCGAACGTTTCACCATCTAATCACGCCATACCATCGGCGCTGGTATCACTACGCCAATAAACGTTGATTTATATTGTTGTTTGATTTAATCTGCGTAGTGTTCGATTTATATAAATACAACTGTAGTTTGCTTAATTTTTTCTGACATAACTTTTCGGCCGCTAGTACTGCACAATTCTTTTTTTTTTTTGCTAGTGTCTATTTAATATTGTACAAATATAGTTATTTATGAAATCTTTAATTTTATTTGCCACTGCTTTGAGTAGTTTCTCATTGGGCATACACAAAGCCTCGTTGATTTTCCGTTACTTCAAAACTTTAGTCTCTATTATTTTTCTCGTTCATCTTGTGTTCCATATATTTTTTTTTTTTTAATTCTACGAAATTGATGATCCAAATTTAAAGTTTTGTCGGGAACAAAAATACATCCTGCTCTTACCATACAGTTTCTGGCGCCTCTGTGAAAGTAGCGCGCATGGCTGCTGCCCTATCAACGCGTAATTTAATCTGGCGCCGTTTACAATTTAAGGTTTGGCTCAGCATGGTGTTTGATGTTCTAGGGCCATAAAAATTCAACCAATAGTCAAAGCCTTCTTAACGCATTCAGGGGCCACGGACTCGAGCATTTTTGAGGCCATCTTTACATTAACTTTTAAATTTCTAATTTTTTGCAATAAAGATATAATATTTATGAAAAGGGATTATTTACGAAAACATTAACTTGAGAATTGTAGAATTGCTGCGAAAAGAGTGATAAGAATAATATATAGGACTGGAATTATCAATTGGCAGAAACTGGCTAAATCTCGTGGTATACCTCCTATGGACATTCTGCACGAATATTTTGTGTAAAATATAAATATACATATATAAAAACATATAAAATATAAAAATATTTAAAATTCAAATATATATATCATCATCATCATATTCAACCATTATCTATCCACTGCTGGATGAAGGTCTCTCCAAATGCTTTCCACACAAGTCTATCCTGAGCAATTCGCTTCCACGTCACCCCAACCTGTTTTCTTATTTCATCCACCCATCTAGTTTGAGGACGTTTTCTAGGTCTTCGGTGGTCTCTTGGAATCCAGTTCAGAATTTCTGTTGTCCATCGTTGATCAGTTCTTCTTGCAATATGCCCAGCCCATCGCCATTTCAGCCCTTTTACTTTAACAATGATGTCCTCTACTCTAGTTTGCTCTCTCACCCAAGTGTTCCTTTTCCGATCTCTCCTAGTTATTCCAAGCATGCACCTCTCCATGCTCCTTTGCGTTGTCTGTAACTTTCGTATTGCTCCAACAGTTAGACTCCATGTCTCTGATCCATAAGAGAGGACTGGCAATACACACTGGTTGAAGACCTTTCTTTTTAGACACAAAGGCAATTTCCCCTTCAGGATAAAACTGTTTCTTCCAAATGCACTCCAGCCAAGTTTAATACGTCTGTTGAGTTCTTTCATAATGTTGCCATCCATTGAAATCAGCTGGCCAAGGTAAATATATGAATCAGCAATTTCTAGCTCAGTGTTGTCAACTTGTATTTTTGTTTCCTCTACAAAATTATTGAACATGATCTTAGTTTTTTGTAGGTTCATCTTGAGTCCAACTTCTTCACTTCTAGTTGAGAGCTCTTGTACCATGTCTTGGAGTTCTAATGGGTCCGTTGAAAAAATAACAATGTCATCAGCAAACCGCAGATGATTTAAATATTCACCATTTATTTTTATTCCCTTGTTATTCCAATTTATCAGCTGAAAAATCATCTGTAAAGCAGAAGTAAAAAGTTTTGGAGAAATGGTATCTCCCTGCCTCACCCCTTTGCCAAGTTTGATAGTTTTGGTATCTTTATGTAACCGAAATTTTGCACTTGCATTTTTATACACACGTTTCACCATGTCAATGTACACATCCTCAATGTCTGTTGATCTTAAAGAGTTGATGACTGCTGATGTTTTTATAGAGTCAAAGGCCTTCTCATAGTCAATAAATGCAACACACAATGGAAGTTCATATTCATGTGTTCTTTCAATTAATTCTCTTAATACTTGAATATGGTCCACTGTACTGAATCCACTTCGAAATCCAGCTTGTTCTCTTGGTTGAGCTGCATCTAATTTTTTCTGCAGGCGATGTGTTAGAACTTTTGTGAAGATTTTATAAATAGCAGGTAACAAGCTAATTGGTCGGTAATTTTTCAAATCCTCTTTATCACCTTTTTTATGCAAAAGAATTACTGTTGCAGAATCCCATTGGTTTGGTATGTTACCGCTGTTAAGACATTTGGTAAAGAATTTTGCAAGTATGTCTTCTACATATTCTCCAGCTTCTTTTAGGATATCTAATGTAATACCATCATCACCAGGGGCTCTTCCTTTCTTCATATTTTTTATTGCAAATGAAACTTCTTCTTTTAAGATTTTAGGAGCTGTTCCTTCGACTATTTCGGCGTCTTCGTTTAATCCACTGTTACTTTCATATAGTTTTTTGTAGAATTCTTCAACTCTTCTAAGTATTTCTTCCCTATTTCTTGTTACGGTGCCATCCTCTCCTTTTAATGCAATGATGTGTTTTTTTTTCCAACAGATAAACTTCCTTTAACAACCCTAAGGCTCTTGTTGCTTTCAATGGCCTTCCTTACTAACTCACAATTGAATTTTCTTATATCTTCTTTCATGTTTTTGCGCAAAGTTTTGCAAAGTTCTACATACTCGATCTTGCGACTGGTATTTTGATTGTCCACCTTCATAACTCTTCGCCTTTTCATGAGTTGTTTCGTCTTCTCAGATAATTTGCTATTGTGCTTTTTACAGGTTACACCACCAATTTCCCCAGCAGTTTCAACTATTGTCTTAACAATGTTTTCATTTGCTTCTGAGATATCAATTTCTTCAATAAGTCCTTCCAGTGCAGAAAAGCGATTTTTTAT
>QLNU02014176.1:92402568-92418926 GCA_006491805.2 Dysdera silvatica
AAAAAAACAAATAAATTAACTTGCCCTTTTTCCTTATTATTAACTGCAAGTGTTTATTAAACACAAATTTCCGAGAACTAATTTTGTATTATGGTGAAACTTCCTTAACTCGGCCACCTGAACAAGGCTACAGAAGCGACCGCTTCCGGGATAACCCTTATTGCCACAAAATGTCACAACGATCCTACCATTTCAAATAATTGTGAAACTTTAAAAGAAAAATAAACCTTTTTAAGGCATTTTTGGAGTTTTATATTTATTTATTTATTTATTTGCAGCTAGCGATGCCGCTCCAAATGAGCGTTCTATTAATATTCATAGACTTCTCTCTTTTTGGGGCTGTGAGTGGACATTGGGAGACACTTGAGGGGGAGCATTTGGGATTTTTTTTTGTTGGAGGGAACCCCCCCTACAAACAAAAGGGGGGGGATGAGATTTATTGATATGGTTTTTAAATTTTAATTAAAAAAGAGATAGTGGACGAAATCACCTAATATTTTGTATATTATATGCAAATGGACTCGGCAACGAAATTCTATGCATATAGGCGGGTTTTACATAAAAGCGGTATTCTCACACTATAAAGGCAAATAATTTGCTCATTAAATCTTTTTTGTTGAACTTTATTATTAAATTAAATATTCTTATTTCTAATTTATAAATCATATACATTATTTATTTTAAATATTTATAATGCATAGTACCATTACTTCCATTAATAAAATAGCAAGAAGGAATGTAATATTTATATATACATGTACTGTATTTGTAGAAAATAGTGGACAAATTATAACCATAATCTTTTGTTATTTATATTTTTGTTCTACTATTTGATTTGAAAGAATTTAAAATCGCCAACTTTTTATCAATATTTAAGCAGATACTTTTTTTTTTCTCATCATCTATGTTCACAATGAATATAAACTGAAAAGCGCAAAAGAAGAAAGAAAAAACTTCCGATAGACTGCAAATTTTGTACGCCGATAAAACATAAGCCGCGTAAATTCACTGTGCCAATTACAAAAACTTGATAGTAATTCCGAACACATGATAGTGGCACTTGATAGTGATTCCGAACACATGATAGTGGCACTTGATAGTGATTCCGAACACATGATGGTGGCACTTGATAGTGATTCCGAACACATGATAGTGACACTTGATAGTGATTCCCAACACATGATGGTGGCACTTGATAGTGATTCCCAACACATGATGGTGGCACTTGATAGTGATTCCGAACACTTGATAGTGATTCCGAACACATGATAGTGGCACTTGATAGTGATTCCCAACACATGATAGTGATTCCGAACACATGATAGTGATTCCGAACACATGATAGTGACACTTGATAGTGATTCCCAACACATGATAGTGACACTTGATAGTGATTCCGAACACATGATAGTGACACTTGATAGTGATTCCGAACACATGATAGTGACACTTGATAGTGATTCCGAACACATGATAATGACACATGATAGTGACACTTGATAGTGATTCCGAACACGGGCATGTTGTGTATGTCAGTACATGCGATTTATTGCACATGTGACTTGCCTAATGTAATATATAAACATGTCTTTACAGATTGTGTGCATTGTATGTCTCCTGTGATAAATAAAATCTATATTATTATCATTATAAAGCAGGGAGGGGGCGTGAATAATAACGCCATAAATAAGCTGGTACGTGACACTTCGACAAGGGTTGACAACTATTTCCGATGAGGAAGGCAATCCTTAAAAATAGAGTTGCCAACTATACATGTACTGTGGATGAAAACTTGTTCATAAAGTTTGTTTGCATATATCCGGTTTAAATTCTATAATAAAACATTCAGTTGGCTTCAAAATATTTGCATGTATGCGGTTGTTACATGTACAAAATCGCAATTGAGCGGGTTTAGATAACATTAAAAAGATAGAAAAAGATTTTAAACTCGATATTTTTTGCATCTGTGCGATTCTCTCATATATGCGAGTTGCATATACGCGGTTTCGACTGTATGCGATTCCGACTTATATATTATGTTTAGTCCATGATCGTAATGGAATGATTTTAGTACAGTGCAAGGTCTTATGAAATAAACGTTGATTGATATATTTATATTCGACAGAAACCCAGTTTTAAGACACCGATTATTTGAATCGTTGCTATCGCATCAGTGACGTAGCGATGCCAATGGAACCAATGCAGTTGCATTGGGCCCTTGGCCTTGGGGGGGGGTTACCTTTGGAAGTTGGGACTCCTTAGAGGGTATGACTGCGGGGTCCTAGTAGGGGGTAAGGGGACCCCTTTACCATCGATTGCATTGGGGGGTCCAAATTCTATAGCTGCGTTACTGTATCGCATTTCTCACAAGTTCATTTGTGTAAATGTATCTTTGATTAAGCTGGAACGTTAAGTCTTCGATCCCGTCCCGGTCAACCAATAGAGTTAGGATTTAAAAATATAAAAACATACAAGAAATATATAAAATTTAAAAAAAAAATAAAATATGCAAATTGGCCATTAATAGGGCGTTTAATTATCACAGGGAAAGACTGGGATGTCGGACAAGGCTCATTACTAATTCAGGACCAAGTTAGCGGAGCAAGAAATGAGACTGAACGCAGGTTTTTTTTTTAATGACTAAAATTGCTTTTTTGTTAATTACTTTTCCGTAATTAAAATTACCTTTTTGTGTAATTAAAATAGTGTTTATGCACACTTAACTTTGTAAACAACAACACCTTTTTAAATAAATCTATCTTATTGGATGAAAAATTGCGTTTAAGCAAAAAAAAAAAAAGCTTTTTTAAATAGCAAAGTTATTTTTAAACTAGATTTCATAACAGAATTACTTTTTATATAAAAACCCTTCCTTTTTAGATGACTTTTACACAAAAAGGACCTTTTCCAAATATTTATGTAAATTCTTAGATGCAGTTTGTGCTTTTGTAGTCATAAATATCTAGCAAAAATATGAACAACTGTCAATTTATTTTCTTAAAACTAATTTTTAGGCAATTTACATAGTAAATGACTGCGTCAATTTAAAATCAAGACTGAAAATAATTAATAAATTTCCCTAAACTGTAATTGACATGAGGTAATCAGTTGCACAAAATTAATAAATAGCTTTCAAAAATAAACGATTTATTTTAAATGAAATAACTGATAAATACCGTCAAAAAAATGGAAGGAAGGAAATAAATAAATAAATAAATAAATTATGTGGAGTGAAAACTAATTTTGTTTTCTTTTTCACAACAGTCAATTTCCTTCGTCAGTACTTCAGACGCCAGGGAATTTTCCCCCCACTAAATTAGAAAAAATTCCCTTTATTTTAAACATTTTTCCCCATTTTAAAATTAATTCCTCCTCCTTTTCCCTAACAAAATCATGCCACTCGAAAATTTAAAGTGTCCGTGTAATGGCTTCTTTGGGGACCCTTTTCCTTTTACGGACCCTATAAAGAAACTGAAACTTTTAAATTACTCATTGAGTCAGCGTGCTTATTTCGGATAACGGTTTTTTAAAGGGACCCTCGACCGCGAACACCTGAGAAGTATGAATAATTTTTGCCGGGTGGTGTTTGTATATTTTTGGCATTTCATCAATGAATAGAAGCCTATGAGAAAAGGGAGAACGGGATGTGGTTTTTCGGCGGCATGCACCTGGCCGCCAGACAGGCGCCAGCGTTTGGCAAGCCTTGCAGATTGGAGTCTGCTTGAGCTGGTATGCGCGCCAGACACAAAATTCAAACCTTGACTTTTTGACGCGGAGAAAAAGAGCACGCAGCTAAACCACTTACAACAATTAAAGTGAAAAAAAGCGCGAAATATTAGGAGAAAACCTGAACATTTTTTTATTAAAATTTTACCTTTTTATTATTATTTTTTCAATTTCTAATTTCTCATTCTGTCAGAAATTGATTGATTGCCCAGTCAATTGGCCAATGCCGTGTCCGGAAAAGCGTTATATTTGTCGATGATTTTTTTTTTTTATTATTATGTCTTATTACGCAAGTAATTACTTTATTACTGCATGACGTTTTTTATTTTTATTTTGTTTTAATTTGCGTAAATATTTTGTTATGGAATGCGATAATCGATTTTCAATTGATGGTGATAATCGTTAATTAATCAACCTTGAGAACACATATTCGAAAATGGCCTACTGTCAGGGGCCAACTGGGTCTTCTCAAAGGGCGTACCAGCCGGGGGTGGGGCGGTGCGCCCTTTGCCAGTCCGCCCCTGCCTACCGCTGGTAAAAGGGTTCTTTTGTCATAGTAAAAGAACGATCTTTAAATCATGTAATGTCTCCAACCCACCCGGCCCCAAGATGATGCACACTTCCCCTGATTGATTGATTGATTGATTGATTGATTGATTGATTGTTTGGATTTTTTATGGCGCAAGATATTATACTGTGCCAAGCACACTTCGGACTTCAAAGTAAACGCTCGGAATACCAGTCTTAAAAACGATTGGTTTAAACTCACATTCCAAGCTGCCTTCTGGACCAATTGGAAACGGGATCGCTGGCTTCACCTGACCCACAAACAGGCCCGTCCCTGGGTTGTTACCCGCCCTTATTAATTTAAATTAAATAATTTCATTTAGAATTTTATATGTGAAATGTTTACTTTTATATTTATATTAACAAGCAAAAATAGCTATATTTTTTAAACGAAATGTAAAAATTTTCTTTAAAAAATGGGTGATCGAGAACGTTGCTTCGATTCATGTAAACATAATAAAACGAACTTATTAGTGCGGAAATTGAAAAAATTTTGAGAGTTCTCATTCTGTTCAGAACACATAGTCAGAACTTCACAATAAACACTTTTGTGAAACAATGGGTGACACTGACCCCTATGCTTTAATGCGTTAAATATTTTACGATCAAATTCGATGAACAGAGATATTGCACAATAATGCAAATGATCACAGACATTCTTTTGAGCATTTTCAGAGAAAGATTATTTTGGGAATGATTACTAATGTCAGTTTTTTGATATCATGATGCTGCAATTCAAGTGGAAACATGGTGCCTTGCTCCTTAAATGTTCAGAAAATTGAAAACTGAATATTATTATTTGAATGTCGCATGTACATATACATCACGTATACAGATTGTATTTCAAAAGTTTGCAATTTTAAATTCAAAAACGGGTATATATATCAAACAATCGGATATAGCGAACGGTTTTATTGGTCCGCAGATCCTCGTTATAACGGGGCCAGTGCCGTATTTCCCAATAGGCTATAGACTAGGGCGGCAAAATTTTGTATTGAGTCTGATATAACAAAATCAATACCATATGATATAATCAGATGTTTTGGCGAGAAGAAAGCTAGACGTCATGCTTTCCATTTAAATACCAGTGTTCGATAGGCTTTTATTTTTTGCTAAAATTAAAATTTATTTCAATAAAATTGAATTTGATTTATTATATACCAAGAAGAGATAATACTTCAATATAAGTTAATATTGTTTAATGTTTATGTTTCAATTTATGAGTTTGTTTTTCAACATATTTATTGTCAATACAAAATTTTTTGGCGTATATTGAATGTATCAATTTTTATGTTCCTACCACTGGTCGTAGGGCGGACGAGAAGTAAGAAAGGGGCGGCAAAAAGTACCCTTGGGGCGGTAAAAAATAGCCTAGGAGCGGCAAGGGTAAATCCGCCCATGAACGGGTCCTACCGTATTTTAATAAACTTAAATTATATATAGGAGTGAATGTGTACACATTTTCATTAGAACGAAGTTACGAATGCAAAAATTATTATTATATGTATATTATAAAATGTGGAAACAGAAACATTTAGTTCGTTTAAGAACAAACAAACAACCATCAACTCACATGTTAGAAGTGATGTATGAATGAATGAATGAATCTATCGGGATGCAATTTGCTTGTTTGTGTCCTTCGTGGCACCACAAGAGCATCTAAATGTCGTGATGTAACTTGTTTGATTGTATCCTTTATGGCGAAAGGGCATCAAGGTATCGGGATGCAATTTGTTTGTTTGTATCCTTTATGTGGCGCAAGGTCAATCAAGATCATCGTAGGTTAAAACCTGCAGTTTTCGGAGAAAGCAGATTCTCCTTTGCTTAAGAAATTGAATTGCAGATTACGTAATGGCAGAAAGAAACAAGCATTCAGCGAGATGTAACCTCTAATTTGCTACACGGCGCAGTATAGCCCAGATGCTCTTGCGCCATAAAACACCTAAACAAACAAACAAACTACACGGTTGACCAAGGCCGCAGCCAAGATTTAATTTGGGGGAATTCAACAAATTTCAAAATAACGAATAAAGATGTGTTGCCTTTATCGTAAAGAAGAAGAAATATAAATAGATCAGTGACGCAGGAGAGAGAGGGGCTCAAGCCCCCTATTGGATATCAAAACACATTATTTTCTCTAAGACCGCATCACATAATCTTCTTCGAAATAACTTGAGCCCCCCTCCTCCCCCATAAAGTTTTGAATTACTGCGCTACTAAAATAGATCATACAAAAATAAATAAATAAGAAAATACCAATTTGGCGTCCAAACATCATTCTAAATTTTTACTTGTGGTTTTGCCATCAGAATTTAACTTTTCAAAATACCCCCACCCCCCCTAACCTTGAAAAAATGGCTTCTATTTTTTTTTTTCTTTAAAGTATTCTCAAATTAGTGGTCTGCAAAATGGAACTTTGTGGTTAGAATTTTGATAATTCAAGGTTTAAAAACAACCAAAATACAAATTTTGACAGTGCAGTTATTTAAAACAATCATATTGCTAATAGTTATTTCCATAGCGTTAACCGGATACTATCCATTATACATGATAGCTATGTTGAGTATTTTTATATTTTTATTTATTATATTTATTATATTTATTATACATTGATTTTTCAGTTAACGCTACCTAAATAACTATTAGTAATGTCATTGTTTTAAATAACTACACCATAAAAATTTGTATTTTACTTGCTTCTATTGATTAGTGCAGTGTGTCGCCATTACATCGCTTAATTCAATGTATGAGAGGTGTTTTTTTGTTTATTTGTTTGTTTTTCTTTCTCCTTTTTATAAGTTTGACAAAATAAATACATATAGGTATTTTTGCGGACATATTAAAAATTTTATTTTGAGGAGGGGGGACCGGCTCCTTAAATTCCCTCTCTGCATACGGATATGCGGTTGACAAAAGCTTTATCCCTAAGCAGTGGCGTTGGGAGAGGGGGGGGGACACGAGGATCCATCGAATTGAATAACAAGGTTAATTTTTCTGTTTAATTTTGAATTCAGTGCCAGAATGAGTATTTTATGGGCCCTAGGCTAGAAGGGGAGAATGCCCCCCCCCCCTGCAATATTCACTCACTAAATCTCTGGCGCAGTATAGCCCAGATGCTCTTGCGCCATAAAAAAGCCAAACAATCAATCAATCATCACTAAATCGTAAAATTTTCTCAGTAGCTCGTTATTTCAATATTAGGGTTTATCAGCAATGAAAATCTCGGGACAATTGTAAACAAACGGGATAACAATAAAGTTTAAACTTAAACAGTACCTTATATAACAATATTAATTACATTGTAAATTATGATTTTGGTTATTGTATATGTCTCCTTTACTAGGTTATCCTTCTGTCATACTTGACTATAATCTACCCTAAACCATATAGTTTAATTAAAGAAAAGCCCATCTTTAATTCATTGTCTTAAATTAAATATTTTGGTGAGTATAAAGGAAGGCTAGTAATATAACAACATTTACCTAAACTATTTAACAGTCCAAAACTAAAAATTTTAACGATAAGGGCCCCCCCGAAACCGTCCCCCCCTCGTAATAATATCCTGGATCCGCCCTTGGATCATGTGCAAATGAAATGACGTCAACTGGAGACTGCCTTATAAGAATATATATAATTACTCCTGTACGTGTATTTAATTTGCTTTAGCCACTGAAAATATTTAGCACCACTGGTCTTAGGTCGCGACCTAAATACGATTTGAAACCACTGATCCTAGGTCGCGGCCTAATAGGCCCGATTGTTGGGAGCCCCCCACCCCCCATGACCCTCCAACCCAATTCTTAAGAAAACTCGTCATTTTATATGTTGTTTTAAGGTAATTCCCGCGAACAAACCGAATTAATGAATTATGTGAATTATTGATACATTAATTTTTGCCATCAGTGGCGCCTTCAAGTCCGTGCTTGGCTTATGGATGGCCTTACAGCAGGCTAATCAATCAACCTCCTAATTAGGGACCATTAACGTACAATTAATTAAATTCAAGTGTGGGTGGAGCATTCTCAATTTCGATGCGGAAATTACTTTTCGAGAAAAGGTAGTTTCTCGCTAATTCTTTTTTGTTAATTGTTTTTATTCAACTCCTTTTCCGTTAATGAAACTGACATTAACAGACTGATTTGACTTGCCTGTAAAACAAGTTATTTATTTATTTTTATTTAATTTAATCACTCTTGAAACCCGTAACGCACTGGAAAGACGCGTTGTATTCGAAGCTATAACGCAGAAAGCCAATCACGTAAGTTAGGTATAGATAGCGGGAAATGGATATATTAATATATCGATTGAATTAATGCAATTGATTGAATTGGCAAAATCAATAAATTATGAAATTCGAATGAAATTGATTAAATTGGTGATATTAATAAATTGATTAAATTTGCGACATCAAATGAAATCAATAAATTGATTAAATTGGTGATAGTCAATAAAATTGATTAAATTGGTGACATCAATGAAATTAATAAAATTGATTAAATTGGTGACATCAATGAAATTAATAAAATTGATTAAATTGGTGACATCAATAAAATTAATAAAATTGATTAAATTGGTGATATTAATAAAATTGATTAAATTGGTGACATCAATGAAATCAATAAAATTGATTAAATTAGTGACATCAACGAAATTAATAAAATTGACTCTTGCGTGAAGACGAGAATGTTGGGCAGTGACATGACAGAAATATTGGGTAATGTTATGGCATAGTCGCTGGACAATGACATGAACATTGGATGATATAACGTAAAAATTAGATGGCATGATATACAATTTGAATGGCATGATATGACATGATAAATGACATTGGATATTGAGGTGACGTGAAATTTAAAGGATGGACATGGAACATTGTATGTCATGAGAATTTCCAATGCTTCATTACATAATAGACTTTATCCCCACGTGTCAAAAGGAAGGCTCATCTTTGCGAAAAGCAACAAAAAGGACTTTCTCTCTTAGAGCAATCAAACGTAACGAGCTCGGAACCACACTGCGAAGTGGGGTAACTTAGAAACATTTAAAAGGACGACTATCTAAGGAAAAATACCTTCTTACAAAGGGGTCGAACTTTCAAAAGAAATACCATCCGTACACGAGAGAAAGAGTTCAGGAATGGGTTTTCTGAAATCGTATTCATGTATTTTACTGAAAAAATGCGAAATCTTTAACCATTTTCTTCAGAATCACTGTACACAGTTTTCATTCACACAGGTATGCGTGGGGTAAGTTTAAAACAAACCCTATGACAGATGGTGATTAGCATGAAATAGCAAGCTGGTAGCTAGATGCCTGTTACGGTGGCGAAGGGACTCAGAAAGTTACGGGGGGGCGAGGGGGCTCAGAAATCTACAGGGTGGGCTTAAAATTCATTAATGTTTTGTAATGTATTTTAGTAATATATTTAACATTAATGAATAAATTTAATGTAAATTTTGCATTGAAAACTTATAGAGGCGTACTAAACTTTAAAATTCCCCTTATCGACATTATAGGATTAACCAGGGGTAGTCAACCTTTTTATACCAGCTGCCCACTTTTGTATCTTTGTTAGTAGTAAAATTTTCTTATCGCCAACAAATTTTTTTTATCGCCAACCAATTCCGCAGTAACTAAATTTAGCGCCATTGCAAAGTTCTCGTAATTTTTAAATGGAGGTGTGGTTAAATTTGTGGTTAAATTTATCTTCTTATTATGCTTTGGGTATATATTTATAATACACAGAAAATTTAATTTGATACAAGTAATTTAATATATTTGATATAAGCAGTATTTCTGCATCTCTATCGATACAGCGTCTACTAATGTGGAAGCTGCTTAATTTGGAGAAAAGAAAAATGAAATATAAAAACTATATAGTCTATTGAAATTAATTAGTTAATTAAATAGTCATTAATAATTAATTAATTATTAATGAGATATTTAAGGCTGATGCCGCGAAACTAAATATTTGGTATCTGGTTCAATTTTGGTAAAGTTTGTTCATCAGTTTCAGTCTTCGACGAAACCCCTACCGCCCACCATGAAAGCTGGAATAGTCCACTAGTGGGGGTAGGAACCAGGTTGACTACCCACTTACGGGCCCAGAAGGCCGTATGTGGCCTTGCCTTAAGGCCGCAGGTTCCCCACTCCTGGCTTAAACAAACAGTCGCGAATTTTTAAATTGGTTGAGAACAAGAAGATATAAGCGCGAGATATAAGATATAAGCGCAGATACAAGAAGATATAAGCGCGACCATAGCATTGGTTATTAGGTTAATTACATATTAGAATTATACTTTGAAAAATTTATATTTAATGGGGTTTCTGTGCTCCAGTAGAAACGCTTTTATTGTGCAAATGTGGCGGCGGCCCACAGAAAGGGCGCCAATTATTTGGTTACTATAAAAGTGGGTTGCGACTTGAAGAACTTTCGGAAACGCTGCTTTAGAAGAAACGACCCTGCCTAAAGATAATGTAAAATATACTGAGCACGTTACTTGGTATGACAACGAGTAACATAAATCGTATTAAAAATAAAGGATTGGAAATATTGCGTAGAAGTCTTGAAGGGTGAGAAGACCATTTACTTCAACGAGTTGGAAGAAGGGGGGTGGTCAAGAAGAAATATAAATGGAAATCAAGGTTGGCAGTGAAAGTAAAAGATCAAAAACGTAAGTGAATCTTTGTCTTAGGTTTAATGACATCTAAGGCAGGTAGACGTAAAAACGTCGATGTGTATCTCAATGTGTTACTAGTTATATAGAAAATATAGTATAGTTCGTTCAAGAAAAGTAGTCCGATGGCATCGTTAGAATTAACGGCAGCTGACGTACAAACAACCTAGCAGATTACAGCAGAGTGGAGGACGTTATTTCAGAACTGATTCTTACCGAACGTTTGCCTGCGCCAAAAACCAGTTCTGAAATGACGTCCTCCCCTCTGCTGTAATCGGCTAGCCCGTTTGTGACGTCAGCTCCCGTGAATTCTAACGGTACCATCGGACTACTTTTCGTGAACGAACTATAGGATCTAATCATAATGAGCACGTATTTAGCGAGTTTCCGGATTTATTGAGGAAAATGTAGATTTTGTTTGGCATAATAATTAAGCGTAGTACAGTTCGTGTTTAGAGAACAAGACCTTTTTTCTACTAAATGGCGAAGTTATCCCATCAATGGATTTTTTCCCCCTTTCCTGACGGCACGGTATATTCCAGAACGATGGTGACAAGGCTCATCGGGCTCAAATTGTGAAAAAGTGGTCCAGGAAGCCTGAAGAACTTTTTTACACATGACTTGGCCACCACAACCTCCTGATCTCAACCCTATTGGGAGCTTTCGAGGTGTACCGGAGAAGCGTTTGTGGAGTGATGGAGTGATTCAACCCGTCACTAATATATGATCTATCTTATTCAGAGATACACGCAATCGTAGACGAAAAAAATGTTCAGAAATTGCATGGACTCGTTGAAACAATCCCATTAAGAATGCACGCCATAATCAAAGCCGAAAGCCCTACGCAGATTATTAAAGTACGCGATCTGTTTTGGTCAGACAGAAGGGGCGCACTGGGCCGCTGGCCCCCGGGTGGGTGAGCCTTCATGGGCTATAGGGCTCACTCCCTCTGATAATCGAAAGTATGCACCCTTTGAATGGACCCAGTCCGCCCCTGTCAAGCAGTGTTTATTGGGTCGCCTTCAGTCATATTTTAAGTCACTTAAATTTGTACTTAAGCCTCTCCTTTTCCTCTCTTAGATATTATATTTTAAAACCAGCGAATGCTATTTATTTTAAGACTCGTTTAAAGTCGCACGTCGCATCAAATTTAGTCGCACGTCGCGTCAAATTTAGTCGCACTTCAGACTGGATTAGGGCACATTGGACTGAATTTGGTCGCATTTCTGACTGAATTGAGTCGCCATTTAAACACAATCAATTTTATGTTCGCATGTCATTTTACGTCTACATAAAAGGCAATGTGACATTTTAGGTCGCATTTAGATTGTTGTTTAGTGAAATATTTTTTGGTCGCAGTTAAGTCTCGCTGGCCGTATTTTAAGTCGCCCTCGGACGGTATTTTAGCCCGCTTTAAGCTGAATTTTAATAAGTTATAATTTTTTACAATTCCCCTTTCTTGCTCCCTCTCTCTCTCTCTCTCTCTGCGAAAAAGTCATAAATCATTGATTTGCTGCTCGATATATCTTCTAATCGATGCAAAAACTCTAATTGAAGTTAATATCAAGAATTGCAAACCCTTGTAAATTTCATTGGGGGCGAAAATTGCGCCTCTTTTTTTGCGCTTTAAATAGGACGAAGATTTAAATTAACGGTTCATGAGTAATTGCTCAGAAATTAATTTCCTCGATGGATTTCAATGTCCCTAATTATGTGGAAACAAGCTAAAAGAAAAGTCGCCTTAGAGCGCAACTGAGGCGAGAGTAGATTGATTGGGCGCCAAAATTTTCCAAGTTGGCTCATTTCCCGCGCACTAATAGTATTAAATGAGATTTACATAATCGTGTGTAAACGACAGCATTCTTTTCTCAATAGAACAAACAAGAACAAAAGAAAACCCTAGAGGTCTTGTGGAATCGACTAGAATTTCATGGCAACACGTTTTCTATCAATTTCATTAGGTCCGTTCTTGGCCAGGGGTACAAAAATCCCCCCCCCCGCATCTGGACCGACCTCATTTATCCGTCTGTTGTATTGCATTGCCTTTGGTCTTCAAATCAAAAATAACATCAAACCGCTTTGTTTTATTTTATGAAAATAAAAATATTTATTATCTTGTCTGACTACTGTTTAAAACTTTGTGTAACACTGCACATATAAAGTAAGTACACACTGCATATAAAGTAAGTAAACACTGCATGCAAAGTAAGTAAATACTGTATATAAAGTAAGCAAACACTGTATATAAAGTAAGTAAACACTGCATATAAAGTAAGTAAACACGGATATGAAGTAAGTAAACACTGTATATAAAGTAAGTAAACACTACATATAAAGTAAGTAAACACATATAAAGTAAGTAAACACTGGACATGAAATAAGTAAACACTGCATATACAATAAGTAAACACTGCATGTAAGTAAGTAAGGGGGTTTGCAAATATCACGTGAGCAATATTTTGGCTTTCAACCCCCACCCCCCGTAAGCAAAAATTAACATTGGCTAACATAGGAAAATAAGACAAACGGCAACCCCTCCCCACAGTGTGCTTACGTAAAACTTAAACTCTCCCTAAGCACTGCATATATAAATGTCTTAGTGGGCAATATTAAATTGGCAAAGCATCGGCGTAATTAATAAGTACAGGCGTATAGGCGAAATTTGGTATCGCATGAAGGTATCCAGTGATGAGACGTTTTTGGTGCTTTTTCTTATTTATTATTACATGCACACACATACAGCTATATACTTATTTAAATGTTGCTTATACGAAGGTATTTGCCGAAGACAGGAAGGATTCCAATCCGCTCCTATACCAGACAGGGATAATACGCCGCTCTGTACATGAGTTCTTAGTCGATAGGCGAGCTAAGAAATACGTAACCGTTCACGAAGCGTGGAACAGGGTGCGATTTAATTACTTCAGGGCGAAGTCTCCAACACACGGAAATTTCGCGCGTTGTAGAGTTTTGTCCAAAACTCTAAAACGCGCAAACTCTAAATGTGGGAGGAGTTAGTCGGAAAGTAGAGTTGTTATTGGTTGAAGGGAGGAGTTAGTCGGAAAGTAGAGCTGTTATTGGTTGAAGGGAGGAGTTAGTCGGAAAGTATAGCTGTTATTGGTTGAAGAAATCTGCGCAAGCGCATTAAAATGAATTTGCAGCTGCACGGGACATGCTGAACATCACTCGATAAGAAGCGGTAAAAGAGCTTAAGGCATTGACAGGTATCCATTCCAGACCATCCGTGCTATCAAAATTAGGAGTTTTATGGTTTCTGTAGTGTCAAGAGAAGCGCTTGAGTTGCGATTTATGTTATTGAGAACGAGACCCGCATGGTAATCGTTGTGTGGTCCTTTCTTGATCTCTGAACTATTGCAGGGAAAACTTGAAATTTTAGGAAATGGCGAAAGATTTGAGAGGAAGAGTCCCATAGGCAGATGTTTCTGTTGATTCGAAAAGAAAAGAGGTATTCCCAACTAATTTTCTAGGGAAAGTATACACATTTAGTTTGTCAAATTTAAAGTGCAACATTAGGTGCTACAGTGGCAACACTCTCTTTTTGTACCTGGATGGACAACGAGCCAGAGACGGCCCTGAAGTTCGCCTGTCTGCTATTAATTAGGAAGAGTTCAAGTACTACGTACGCAATATTTTGTCTATTCACCCCCAACCCCAGAAAGCAAAAATTAACATTGGCTAACATAGGAAAATAAGCACAACAGCACCCCTAAAGGATCCTAGATAATGCTTGAACCCTCCCTTAATGAATGAATGAATGAATGGGTAATAACAAGGCAATTATTTTATGTTTACCGAAATGAAATTTATTTTAATGGGGGAGACAGTGCATGTTATACAGGCAACCCTTATTATTTACCAAGCACCGACCCTTTAACGATTTTTTTATATGACGATGATATATATAAACGATAATAATATAATGATTTTTATTTATGGCTTCTAAATTGAAAGGAAAAAGGCAGAAAACGCTTCTTCGTCCCTCCTCATACTCCGTAGTTGACATCAAAGCATTTGAAAAATTTTTTTTTTTTCCCCCGCAGAGATGTGTGATCGCGAGCTATTTGAAAGCTAAATAAATCATTCACTTTAAAAAAAAAACGAACGCGAGGAAGTAACAGTCCCAAGTTGGGGTAACAGAAGAACCAGATAGCTGTTATTTGGAAAATTCCCCTTCCTTGTTGTTTCACTGCAACTGACAAATTCCAGAATAGGAAACACTTCATTTACTTTTTTTTTTTTTTTTGAATGTATCCAAACCGCGACTTTGGCTGCAGGTTACAATAGAGTAATCTAAAGTGAAACAAGAAGAGAAACAAGGATCAACAGTGCCGACATTCCGGGATCTCTGAAGAATGTCGCCAAGATAGCCAAGACGTTCTTGGTTAAAACCCCAAAGGAGTGACAAAAAAAAAGTAACATTTTGGAAGCCTCCAAGAGCGGATACCAGGTGGCTAAAGGGGGCTTTCTCCATTCCCAGTTCCAATGCTTGTTATACTCGGGGCTTAAATTTGGCGGGAGCCCAACGGAGCCCGGCTCCGGTACTTCTTCATTTTTGGCGATTATTTAAATATTAACCGGAGCCCTTAAATGGACACTGTCATGAAAAAGTAATGAATTTGTGATTAAAGTAATGCATTTTGCTCTCTACAAAAAATAGACATAAACAATTGATATGGTTCATCGATTCTTTTGGAGCCATTCGATTTTTTTTAATCGATATATAGTAGTATTAGGGCTCCAGCACTTTTTCTTTTTTTTAGAAATTAAGCCCTGGTTCTACCCTAACTTTTTTGAATTGGAGAGATATATACTCAAGTCCCGATGTCCGCTATTCAGGGGTTTTGCTGTGCTATATATGTAATAGTGATCCCCAAGTTTTAGCGAATTGCGGCACCTGAAATCCTGCTAGGTTATTACGCCCCCCCCCCCCGGTTTCTAGCTAGTTGGTTGTTACGGCCCGCTCCATCTCCTACCATGGAAGAAATAGTTACATAATGTGGTATAATCTCCTTAATTTGGTTTTAAAACAAAATCAGAGAGTTGATCACTTAAGTGTGATTCAGTTCATTCGATTCCTGGGAAAGAACAGCTGCGTGCGCTTGAAACGCGTCGACACATTCTATTTAATATCGAAATTAAATAATACTTAATACTTTCTATTTAATATCTAAATTAAATAATTCTTAATACATTCTATTTAATATCTAAATTAAATAATTCCTAAGACATTCTATTTCATACCTAAATTAAATAATTCTTAATACATTCTATTTAATATCTAAATTAAATAATTCCTAATACTTTCTATTTAATATCTAAATTAAATAATTCTTAATACATTCTATTTAATATCTAAATTAAATAATT
>QLNU02014176.1:92419026-92434183 GCA_006491805.2 Dysdera silvatica
CATATATATATGTGTGTGTGTGTGTGTGTGTTATACGTATATTAGTAAACTATATATAATATTTTATTATAGAATATTTTGTCACATTTTTATTATGTATTAATATTTCTGACGTTGTAAGTATAGTCCGTTCTCGGAAAATCGGCGGGTAGTACCCTTAGAATTCAAGGGAGCTGACGTCACAGACGGGTTGTTTCATTGCAGTAGAGGGAAGGGCGTTTTTCATAACTGTTTTTACGCGCGCGCTTCCACTCGCACTGTGTCGTACATTTCACAAGTGTCAGTAGCACCTTGAATCGGAACCGATGTCATATGAAAAGTTTATATGAGTAATGGGAGAAATCGAAAGAATTAATCTAAAAAACAAAATTTTCAAATTTTTGTGATTTTTTAAGATTTAGGTAACTGCACTAAAATGTAACTTTCTTGTGTTACTTCCAAGACATGCGAGAAGTAGTAAAATAGGGGATTTCGTTTTTAATATGGTGTTTTTTGGCGCAATGAGCAAGGTTTTCGGAAACCAGTGAAATTTTGCGGTTAATGTTGACGCAAAGTAATTGATTGCAGTGTACACCTTACATTCGGCGGAGTTCTAGTAAAACTAAAATTGACGCGTTATAATATCTAATGAAATTACTGACTACTAGTTAATTTATTGACTCTATTAACTAATTTTATTTCACATAAAATCCATTTGGAGAAAAAAAACATTGATATCGGTCAGTGGCATAAATACAGAGTATGCAATGGACCCTCTGCCTGGCAAGTCAAAATAAACAAATCAATATTATAAATCTAAAATTTGTTTAAAATAATCAGCGATACAGAACTTAAAAGTAAAATACAAGGAAAATACTCCTTCTCCCCATTTTTCCCATAAAAAATTTCTACTCTAACCAACAAATTGTAACATACGTGATTTTAAAAAAATGTAAACTAAAATTATACCATACATCTTACTACTTTCAAGAAGAAAAAAGCCGCAAATATCAAACAATAGAGTGTTTGACTATGTTTACGAAAGAAAGATTGAGGTAAGAATTTTATAATATTCAAATACCATATATCATAACTCATGAAAATGGTAAAAAGCGTAAAATGTATGAAACAATTTTGATTGAAATGGGTATATTTTAGAAAAGAAAAAAATCTTTACATCCTTTAAAACCAAATTCCTCGCGATGGAATGAACTTGGAATGATGTGGCTAAAATATTATGAAATTACGCAACAGCAACGTTAGTATAATTGCAAGCTGACTAGGAGTATATTTACATAGGTTTATATTTCTCGGAATGAATATGATTATAAACCAATGAATGCATTTTTATTATTTCAATGAGTTCCATTAACTTTATTGCGACATCATTTAGAACGGCATAGTTTAAAATTTTTTTACGAGAAGTTTGTACTTCCGGAAAAAATAAATGCGGAAAGGTTGAATTAGTGTTGTTGTGGCTGGAGGAATTTGAAGTTTCATGCAATTGTTCTGAAAGTCACTATATGTAGATGAGTCAGTGGATCTAATCCAAGAATCCAATATGACACAAGGTGGTAGTGTGTGGGGGGTCTTAAAGTAGAAAGAAGCAATTTAAAAATCATTTGTTCATGATTTCTGTACTCATTTTACAAGATTTTGTGTATGTTTTGTAAACATTAGTGGCACGAAACATGTGTGACGTCAAACTTGAGGCTTAAAGAATCCAATAAATTGACGCAAGCTTAACAATTAATAGCAAGATTAATTAATAGCAATTAATTAACAAGCTTAACAATTAATCTTGCTTTCTTATTTAAAAACGAAAAAAATAAATAATGATGTGCCATGTCCGGAGTATTTTCCCGGCTACGGTTTTACGTGCCGGTACATATATGCAGCGATCTTGTAAAATAATTAAGTAATAAGTAAGTACAAAAAAAAAGCGTTCTTATTTTATACTTTTTTTTCAAAAAGAAAAAAAAATATCTATGCCACTTTCCAGGGTAAAGGATCATGCGGGCCCGCCGAAGTGAGCCTGCCAGCCCGCGTTGGCTCTCCGCACTCCTGTTCATATCGTATTAATTCCCTTCACGAAAATTATAAAAACACTGCCCCGGAAATCTTGATTTCTGGTAATTAATTGTGTTTTATTGCTGGAGGTACTACTAGCTTGAAAGACCAATTCTATGGCTATTAAATTTCGGTCGTCCAAAAAACATTACGGCCACTTTGAAAGTGGGTGCATTTTGGAGTGGGGAGTAACAACAAGACACAGACAATGGAAGAGTATTTGAATTTAAATAATAATCTGCATATATTTAAAAAAAAATGTGCGTATGTTGTGTTGATGGTATCAACGGAATTTCAACGGAAAACATGTCAAATGCTTGAGATATTTATTATGCTATCGTTTGGTTAGGTTGGCGTGCAATAAACAGAAGAAGAAGAGGAGGACGCAAAACGCGGAATTTCAGAATCCAGGAATGGCAACGATCCATTGACCTTTTGGCGGAAGCGGAAACACAGACTACCTGATCAGACCCAATGATGGATAGTGGCAACGTCTCCGGTTTGAGCGCCAAAACTGATTCCTGGCAGTGATGTCGAAACCAACTGTGCCATCACCGATGTCGAAAACGAGATAATCTCTCATTTTCAAAATAGATTGTAGTACCGATAAAAAAAAAGAAGCTAAACATCTGATGGATGAATCGCGGAAAAGACGTAATATATACACGTACATATGTAAGAATCAGATAATTAATGACGTTTAATAAATTTTATTCTTCAAGAACCACCACCAAACAGGAAATCATCGTCTGCTGTTTCTTTGAAATTCGAGTTCCGAGAAGAACAAACAAAAGAAAATCTATAATTCAATAGAAAAGTGGGGGATTCTGCCATTAGTAATACGGATCGAACCAGGATCGAAGGTTTGTATTGAAGTTAAAAAAAAAAAAAGAAAAAAGAGAGAGATACCATTTGTCTGGTACTTTTTAACGTGCTTTCTAGCTTACCTTGTTTGGTGAACCCAAACGTGTATTTATTAGGGTAGGGACTAACATCTCAACGTGGGATCCGAACAACAGACAACATTTTCGACCACGAGAATCGGGCTCATGACAGTGCGAAGCATACCAAAATATTGCCTTAACGCACTATCCTAGTTTTGAGAATCAGTTTCTTACAAAGTTGTTTTCTTCTCTGCGAAAAGCCAATTTAAATTTTTAATTAAACTTAGAAATTAAATCAATGACTAAATTTCATGTAATTCTTATGTGGTGTTGTTGCAATGTTGGTTGTTTCGTCAAACCTTCCACGTGTTCTAGGTCTTCCTACGAATGTATATGTCTCCGCATGAGCGGTGCTGTATTTCGCTAAGAACATACTGAAACCCTATAGACTGGGAACTGTAAATTGTAACGAAGTGTGATATAATCGGGTGTTTGCCAGAAGCTAGATGCTTTCCATTTAAATACCAGTTCGATAGAGCTTTGATTTTTAAAATTTAAGAATTATCTCAATAAGATTGAATTGTTGATTGTATATGCCAGGAAGAATGTCTTCAACCTGAAGTTAATATTGTTTAATGTTTATGTTTCAATTTATGAGTTTGTTTTTCAACATATTTATTGTCAATACAAAAGTTTTTGGCGTATATTGAATGTAGCAATTTTTATGTTCCTACCACTGATTGGACGGCGGACGAGAAGGAAGGAAGGGACGGCAAAAAGTAGCCTAGGGGCGGCAAAATGGTAAATCCGCCCATGAGTCATGGGTGTTCATGCGGGGGGGGGGGATAATGGGGGCTCACACCCTCCCTCATTAAGTATAAACAGGGCTTGACAACATATCGTGGACAACATATCGTGGCGTATTTGCCAACTGTAAAAATCTATTTACTAAAGGACACCGCGTAACCGGATGTATATAAGTTCGGCTAAAAAAAAAAAAAGGAATGGACAAACGAAGATAAAAATGCAACAAGAAATAATTTTTTCAAGGCATACTTCTCTGGGAAGAGAATTTACTTCGCTCAGCAATTTGAAAACGAAGAGCTATTCCAAAGGTATGCATATGTGCCGGTGACCTTAGATGGGTCGTGTATATCTATGACGTCACACGGTGTTAGTAAACATACACGCATGAACGCTGAACCAAAAAGGTTCACTCAACTTTTGAAGTTCTTTTAGTTCCGCGGACTGCCACTGGCGGCGACGCTTACCGGGCAGGTGCGAGGTCGCCATCTTTGTTTGCGTTCAGAAAGCTAGAAATATGGAGCAGTGGGTCATGCATTTATTTTAAGTGAAGAATTGGCTATCTGGAGCGCTTATTTTTAACGTTTTTTTCCGTATATTTTTCCCTAGCTTGTTTTGTTTTCTCTTTCTCACTAATGTGAAAGCTCGGCGTCAAATGGAAACACCAGAATAATGATTGTACAGTGTTTCCGAAAATGTTTTCAGTAACTAACAGTCGTGAATAAATGCTTCCTCCAGCTTTAAATGACGTCATCGTTTTCTTGTCTCTGGGTTTAATATTTTTTAATAATATTAACTCCAACAAATATACTTAACAGAAAAAAAAACTAATGCAGGGAAATCTATTATAATGATATTCGAATATATGGAAAAGATATGGGCAAGGGCGGACTGGGTGGGCGGATGACCGACCATCCCCCCCCGGCCCGTGCGCCCTCATGGACGATAGGACTTGAGCCCTCCGATAATTCAAGGTATGCCCTTTAAGAGGACCCAGTCCGCCCCTGGATATGAATATGGGAAACATATCGTTGTTAGGGTGAAAATTGAAAATTCTCTTTTTAAAATAACTAATTAAATCTAAACACCCAGGAGCAGATAAATAGATAATTAAATAAAAAATACATACACTCTCTCTCTCTCTCTCTCTCTCACTATATATAAATATATGCTTAGATGTTGTTAAGTGTTTTTGTTTTTTCGATATTCTGCCGCCTGTTATTTAATTTTTTCAGATGGAGTTGTACCTCCAATTATTTGTACACTGCGTCTACAACACTATGCCAGATTAATTAACGTTCAAGAGGAGACACCTCCATTCAAGAGGCGGCACCTTCGTCCAAAGAAACCTTCATCATGGGCATAATAGGAAGTAAACAAGTTTCCTGGGCCATCCATTCATCCAGACAAAATCAAATTCTTTGTAACTTCTTTTCAAGAACTTTAAATTTAGTTGTTTTTTATGTGACAAACGAAAAGACTTGTTAAAAATGCCTGTTGAATTAACAAAGGTGTAAAATTTAAATTAATTTGATTTTTACTAGTAAAAAAACACTCTTAAAAAAAATTCTGAATATAAATAAGGCACTTATAATTAAATTCCTTTTCTTTTTAAAAGTAGGACCCCTTAACATACAAATCCACCTTTTTGTTTTTTTCCTACCTATCATATTTAATTTTTTAAACCCATTTTTAACTTGCAAACAAAATAATTTTGGCCAATCAGTGTACCTAAAAACTGCTATTTCGCTCCCTACAATATGGCTAATATCCATCAGCAACCGAAACCTATAAAAACTTAAGTTCAGACGAAATCCCTGGTCGAGGGGAAGTAAATAAATCATCACAGCAATAAATAGCCAACTCGTTGCACGTGCATAAATAGATCACGCATGGGGGGCTGTGCGTCCAGTTCCAGACCACCACAATTGGCCAACAATTGCAATTTAGGCAGGCGAAATTGCCGTCTAATACGTTAACAAAAGCCAAATGAAAAAGTTGGCAATATATTGGCGAGAATAAGGATTTTAGCAGTCCTTACACAAAAAAAAAAAAAAAAAGTCTTCAAGATGGTGTTACTTTAAAAACGCTTACAAGTCTCGCTCAGCCAGAGAGAGAGAGAAATTTTGAAACACGAAGATGTAATTCAGACCAGG
Source organism: Dysdera silvatica (assembly GCA_006491805.2). Lineage (NCBI taxonomy): Eukaryota > Metazoa > Arthropoda > Arachnida > Araneae > Dysderidae > Dysdera > Dysdera silvatica. The sequence continues at coordinate 92,424,920 of QLNU02014176.1, forward strand.
GGACCCCAACCTACTCCGAACATGGGCCATTAAGGGTGTAACATGTAAGTTAAAGTTACCTTTCCTTATATCCTATTAATCGATAAATTGTAAGTGCCTCCTCCTTCATTAAACTTATAATAAAATGTGCAAATTTTTCCTGGTGGTTTATATACCCCAGCACAATTCTCATAAAAAAAATGAGTAACTAAAAGATAAGTGAAAAATTGATAGTATGTAGAATGGTTAATAGCTCCAAATGCTTATATAAATGGCACTGTTATATTCTAAAGGAATTGGAAAATATATTATCGTGTTTATAATATAAAATAAAAGGCAGTAATTATTGAATAATTGTTTCATGTCTGTTTTAAAGAACCTGTTTTTTTATTTTGTTTATGTTTAACACACAACGCGTTTTGAAAAATAACCCTAGTTATTTACTTAATTTTTACGGTCTTGCATTTGAAATTTTAGGTAAAAGTCAACCAATGTTTACTAACCAGTATCAACGGGCAATTTACAAATTTATTCTGGATAAACAAATTTAATATTAAAAATTATGGAAATGGGGTTGTAATGTTCTCAAATAGCAAATAAATCAATAAGTAAACTAACAATAAAATTTATCCAAACTAAAACTAATTATAAAATACTAATACTTCATTTTCATTTCATATTCATTATCATTTCATATTCTAAATCATTTCAAATGTTAAACCATAAATGATATTGAAGTTTAAAATTCATTTTAAATCATAAATAATCATAAAATACCTATAATAAATCATTTACATTTCATTAATTATAAAATTATAATATATTTCATATTCATTTTCATTACTGTATTACTATATTCAAAATCATTTTCATTTTAAATTATATATATATATAACTGATATAAATATAAATCTAATAAAAAAAAACCCATAACATCGTTGTATAATAATACATATAATAACATTCGGGGTTCGGACAGACAGGCGTTTTTACGGTGAATGCGATAATCATGATTCTTCTTTACTTATTACAGGTAACTTATTTCTTATACAGTAAAACCTCCCTAAAACGATATACGATATAACGATAAATCCCTCTACAACGATAATTTTTCTCGGTCCGTATAATAGTGTTGCAGAGAGGTTTTACTGTATTTGTTTTTCCGTTGAAATCCATTTTTTATCAGCCATTTGTTCGGACCGTTCGAATTTTTGCAATGCATGTTCATTCTTTAATTTATTACCTTAGTATTTTGTGTTATTTTTTAAGGTTTAATCATTGTGTAAAACCAATTAATACTTTATTTTTATTACGTTTATATGGTGACATTGAATCTAATCCTGGCCCCAATGTTCCTCGATCTCCTCCTACTACACGCTTACGTTCCCAGTCATCCAATATTCGTGCTAATGATATTCTTCCAGTAACTGATCCTTCTTCTGCCAATTATCCACAGTCTTCCCTTACCGCCATTCATTCCTTACAACGTGATATTTTAAAACAACTTACTGCCCTAAATTCCAGACAAGATTTTGTTCTTAACTGAATGGAGACCCTCTCTGCCAAGGTGGATGGATTAGACTCCAGATTGGATAAATTACACTCTTTCACAGAAAGAGTTGTGGAGATTGAAAATAAATTTCTCTCATATATTAATGATTCACTTTCCTCCAATCAGGATCTGTTAAATCGTATTGTAAACATAGAAGATAGGTCATGGAGAAATAATCTAATATTTTCTGGTTTTGAGTCAAGCACATTTTCAGAATCTCCTGAGACCTTATTAATTTCAGACCTGTGCATAAATCAATTGTCTCAGTCTCACCAACAGATATTGAGAGATGCCATTGGCTGGGACGGAGACCCAACCTAAAATTTCGTAGAATCATGGTTAACTTTTCTGCCTACAAATTAAAAGATTCTATTTTGCATAACGCCGTCAAATTAAAAGGGTCCAAATTTTCAATCCAAGGAAACTTTTCTCCGGAAACTAGACACATAAGGCAAAAACTTTGGTAATTATCCCAAGTCCATCGTGACGAAGGCCAACGCACTAAACTAACTTATCGTACTATTCTAATTAACGGTACTAAATATTCCCTTAACCCCACTTCCAACTCACTGATTAGTTTTTGGGGAAACGCCCCGTAGAAAAATCTTGTCAGAAACACATCCATAATAAAAATAATTATTTGCTTAAAAATAACTTAACAATTTGCTCCATTAACATTCACGGTATTTTGAACAAATTAGATTACTTAAACACCTTTATCTTATCAACTGACCCAGATATTATTGCAGTTAGTGAAACTTGGCTCCATCCTAGAATTGACGATTCTCACATTTCTATTACTAATTATGTTTTTTATAGACATGACAGACTCATTTGAGGAGGGGGCGTGGCGTTATTGATCAAAAATACTTACTGTAATACATCTTTAATAGAACTTCATGCCAATATCGAAATTATTGCCATTGAATGGAGACCTGTCAATCTTAAACCATTTCCGATTTTCTCCGTATATTTCCCCTCCTAATTCCTCATTAAACTCTTTTATTGAATTCTCAATTATCCTAGACTCTTATTCTTCTTCTTGTCATATCATCGTAGCTGGTGACTTTAACCTTCCAGGGATTACCTTGGATCCCATTTCCTCTAATCATGGTAATTTGACAATTAATAGTTATCTGATTGATTTACTTCTTACGCATGTAGGTAGGTAGGTAGGTAGGTAGGTAGGTAGGTGTGTATGTGTGTAAATAAATAAATAAATTAATTAATTATCTATACGGAACGTGGGGGAAAACATTCTTATAGAGAGGGATTACTATTATATATAGATTTCACCATATATCACAGAGAAAATATAACTGAACTCTTATTCTATTTGTGGTAAATACCTTCCATGCAGGGTCGGATTAAGGTTTCACGGGGGCTCTAGACAAAGATTTTTTCGGGTCCCTTGTAGTATAAATTAATTAAACTGGATTAATAACCTCTTATATAACGACGATCTTGGGACCAGCGAAAATCTCGCGATATCCGATAGCTCGTTAAATCCGTTCTGGAATCTAAATTTTAAACTTTAAAAATGAAACTGGTACCGCTAACATATTTGCATGCAACTTACATACAAAAACTTTAAAATTCGCGGAAAACGTAGAGGAAATTCGCGTAAAAATCCGCAATAAACTTATTGCCCTAGTACAGTGGTTGAAATCTGCGGCTCGCGAGCCAAATTTGGCTCTTTGGCTACTGGAGTGCGACTCTTTCACGAATGACATGTTTAAAATGGTTTTTTTTTTAATTCTAATTAAATAGTATTAGGTTAAATTTAGGTTTGAGGATTTCAGAAATAGCAAAGCAACTTTAGCTTTTGTTTTTAAAAAAAAAAAACAAAAAAACACCCTCTCCGTGCTACCGTAGCAGAATTAAAATTTTCTCCCTTTAATGTTGATGATGGCATTTTTGAAATGCAATTGCTGGATTTAAAAATCAAAAATTTATGGAGCTCCAAATTTGAACGCCTTAATGCTGATATGGAAAAATTGGAGAAAACCAAATGTGATCTGAGTTTACAGTGTAAATGGTTTTCTTTGAAAGAACTGGAGAATGAAGACATGATGCTTTTGTTTGTTTGGATTTTTTATGGCGCAAGAGCATCTGGGCTATACTGCGCCAAACATGGTAAAATATGATGCTTTTTGACACTTGGAATAGTATTCCTGACTCATATAATCAGTTAAAAAAAGCTAGCATTTGCGGTTCTTTCTTTTTTTCTCTATTTGGCTCTACATATTCATGCGGACAATCTTTTTTACAAGCATGAATATTATCAAAAGTACATTGAGAAATCATCTTGTTTATGAGAATCTGGAATCATACCTGAAATTAAAAACAAAATACAAACCTGACTTACTCAAACCTTCCATGGAAATGCAAGACCATTCTTCCCATTAAACAAGACAATATTTTAATTTTAAAAACAAAAAAATAATTTTTAACTATAAATAAGATCAAACAACAATATCAATCAACGTTTATTGGCGTAGTGATACCAGCGCCGATGTTATGGCGTGATTAGATGGTGAAACGTTCGAAAGAAAATAAATATTTCTGCGTTCGGTGGGACCTGAACCCACGACCTTCCACTTGCCGGGCGGAGGCTCTACCCACTGAGCATATAAATACATATGCTGCAACGTGCATTTCGATCAATTTAATACCAGTCTCTTTGCAATTTGGTTTAAATAGTAGTCTATGTACTACACCATTCTGCGAAATAACTGGCAACAATATATATACGTTCGTAAAGAGATTATATATTGTCCTTCGTAGCTCAGTGGGTAGAGCCTCCGCCCGGCAAGTGGAAGGTCGTGGGTTCAGGTCCCACCGAAGGCAGAAATATTTATTTTCTTTCGAACGTTTCACCATCTAATCACGCCATACCATCGGCGTTGGTATCACTACGCCAATAAACGTTGATTGACATTGTTGTTTGATTTAATCTGCGTAGTGTTCGATTTATATAATATAAATGAGATTCCGTTAACGATGATATCTAATTTTAATCAGTGTACCTAGTTTTAACCAACTTCTAAAAACAAGGTTTTTATTTAGAAATTTGGCTCTAAAAAAAACTTAATTGTTGTACTCCTGATATTTGGCTCTTTCGACTAATGAGTTCGCCGACCTCTGCCCTAGAGATAAGGTCTAATTGACAGTGATTTCGCAATAGCATTGAGTTTTTACCGCGCTGGGCCCCCCCCCTCAAGAAAGCGGACCCTAAACATTTATCTTACTTTTCTCTGATACAATCCGGCCCTGCTTTCATCAAATTTAAACTCATCGCTCAAGTTTTATAATTAAGTTATAGAAAAATTGCAACCTAACAGTTGTATCCATACGCTTAGGGGAAAATTATTATTAGTAATAATACGTATTAAAAATTACGACACGTTATTAAAAGCATCCATTAAAAATGTGAAAATCTGTTTACTCATCTGGCTAGGGCAGTGGTTCCCAACCTTTTTCAAGCCGCGACCCACTTTTATAGTAACCAAGTAATCCGCGACCCCCTTTTATAGTAACCAAAAGAATCCGCCGCCGCCACATTTGCATAAAAATTTTTTTTTAACAGAGTAAAGAAAACACATTAAATACAAAATTATATTATATTAAGTATACATTAATGTCGTATATTATATTAATTATATATATATATATATATATATATTAATAGATAATATAAATATAAAGTTAACAACTATTAGTAGAATATTACAATATCTATAGCCATGTTAAAATATAAAAGCGTTGGAAACATTTGGTATGAAATTCTTTATAAAAATAATTACAAGTAGAATAGTTGCAGCGACCCCCCAGAAACCTGTTTGCGACTCCCAGGTTGAGAACCACTGGGTTAGGGAATTGTTTTGCACACCTCAAGTTCCCATAAATAAAAATATCCATAGGTAAAAAAAAAAAAAAAGATAAAATTCCAAGAGGACAAGAAAATGACCATATATTTATTAAACGTCCACAACGAGCAAAATATCTATGAACTGAAGTTCAAAAGGGGTACGGGTGTCTAGACTGAGCTGCAGGACGTGGTGTCAAAAGTATCATCCATGCTTATGGATTATATATTGTAGAAAAGAAGTGCATCAAAATCCGAGCGATACAAGGAGGACCACAAATTAAAGATGGCAAAACAAGCGTCGATCAAAATCTGCAAGGAACAAGAGCTATTATATACTCCGAGAGCAAGAGCCAAAATTCCCATAACATAAAACTAAAAAGGGACAAAATGCCAACGGATCAAAATTCAAAAGGTGGCAAAAATCACAAAAGACTGCTTTGTAGCATTGATAATGCTATGTCTTCTACAGAGCCGTAGCCAGACTGGGACTAGAGGGAGCTGAATGCCTCCTGAAAATATAGTTAGCCCCCTGGACATTTTTTTTTCCCCCTCAAAATAAATTGTTGCAGAATTTTATTTTAAATTTTTTGTCTTGTATAAAATTGTACATAACAATGCAAATTGTTTTTTGACGCTGAAAATGTACTCAAAATAGCTTTGTACTGTAGATCTTATGTATATAATGTTTTTAGAGAGGTTTGAGCCGTCATTTACTTAATGATAAAGATAAGGGGAATTATTGGGCGGTGTACTAAAATTTATAAGTTTGCAATGCAAAATTTACGTCAAGAAATTTATTTGTTAACGTTATATATATATATATATCATCATCATCATCATCATATTCAACCATTATCTATCCACTGCTGGATGAAGGTCTCTCCAAATGCTTTCCACACAAGTCTATCCTGGGCCATTCGTTTCCACGTCACCCCAACCTCTTTTCTTATTTCATCCACCCATCTAGTTTGGGGACGTTTTCTAGGTCTTCGGTGGTCTCTTGCAATCCAGTCGAGAATTTGCGTTGTCCATCTTTGATCAATTATTCTTGCAATATGCCCAACCCATCGCCATTTCAACCCTTTTACTTTAACGATGGTGCCCTCTACTCTAGTTTTCTCTCTCACCCAAGTGTTTCTTTTTCGATCTCCCCTAGTTATTCCAAGCGTGCACCTCTCCATGTTCCTTTGGGTTGTCTGTAACTTCCGTATTGCTGCAGTTGTTAGACTCCATGTCTCTGATCCATAAGAGGAATATATATTAGACTGGTATATGTATATTTAGTATTATTAAATATATTAATAAAATACATCAAAATATTTACGAATTTTAAGCCCCACCCCGTAGGTTTCTGAACCTCCTCTGCAACAAGCGTTTAGCTACGCGCCTGGTCTTCTAGTATATATAAAAGTATATATATCTAGTATATATAAAAAAAAAAGTAACTTAATTTAGCAAGTGACCGATAAAACGATTGGTTTTTGTCTAGCCAATTGGAAACTTCTTCTATAGCACGTCCATTGCAATCTCCTGATTATTTTCACGTTAGTTCATAAGAAAGATATTAACCTTTCACCCCTCATTACCTTCTAAAATCTCTGGAACAGTTCTATTGTTTTGTTTCTAAGATAAAAACTTTACAGGTGGCCAATTTTTCCTAATTCTTGTGGAAATGGACAAGAAATAGATTACTATATGGATCTATATTTTTTTTTTCAAAGATGAATTTGACGAATGTATTTATTTCTTCGATCTCCGGAGTGGCGCTCTGATACTTCGTCATCGATGGAATGTATATTGGAAACTGCCTGTCATATTTCTTTGAAATATTCTGTGAAAAAGGAGAAGTTATTGAAAGTGCTCTGTGAATTTATTTTCCTTTGTTTAGATGAGGTCAGGTCCTATTTTAAAATTATTTCGATTTAGGGGCGTAATGCAGGACGTCTCCTCTCTCAATATATATATATATATACAAGTCAATTAGACACCTTCACAAACTATACGTTCTCTAACGTCGTGTTTTTAAAAGAATTAAATTGAATTAAAAAAAAATCTTCATTCTTAAAGCAAAATTCTTATAAAAAAAAAGAGTCGTTCATATTATTTCGGCCTTTGATGCACTATGCCCTTTCCAGTCCTTGAGCTACAAAATTCAAAGAGCAAATCGATTTCTCCGTTGTTTTAAAATTGATTCATTATCTTATAAGCGTGCGTGCTTATGAGGAAATCGATCTACGAATTGACATGCTGCCTTCTAACATGGAAAAATCCTCCCCAACACATTGGATACTCTGGCGATTTCTTTTAATAGACTTCTTTCTTGCATACTGAGTGCAAGAATTTAGATCTGTGTAAAACCAATAACATGCAAATATTCGGTTTAAAATTAAAGCTTTCATAAACTCCTTGTCATCTTCTACAATCACTGGCGTACGCAGGGGGTATTGATGAGGGTTGTAACCCCCATTGCAATGAAATTTTGTATATTTAACATAGGAATACATGGAGTTGTAGCTCTGTAACTCCCTCTTATTGAGCCTATAACCCCATTTGTGAACTTTCTGCCTATGCCTATGTCTACGATGACATTTTAAAACCTTATTTCATCTACTCAAAAAAAAAAATCACCATATTAGCATGGAATTGAAGTGAAACTGAAATATACAACGAAGAAAATTGCCAATTACTCAAGATGAGGTTTCTCTACTTTTGTGAATTATTGAACCATGAGTCTGTGAATTATGGACTTATGAACCTGTATTATTGATTTGCGAATCTGTGTTGCTGCAGTTTGAATTACTGATTTAAAAATCAGTTTATTGTGAATATAGTAAATTTTTGAATTATGAATCAATTTGGTATTGAATAATGAATTTGTGAATTATGGATCAATTCGGTATTGAATAATGAATTTGTGAATTATGAATCAGTTCGGTACTGAATAATGAATTTATGAATTATGAATCACTTCGGTATTGAATAATGAATTTGTGAATTATGAATCAATTCGGTATTGAATAATGAATTTGTGAATTATGGATCAATTCGGTATTGAATAATGAATTTGTGAATTATGAATCAGTTCGGTACTGAATAATGAATTTATGAATTATGAATCACTTCGGTATTGAATAATGAATTTGTGAATTATGAATCAATTCGGTATTGAATAATGAATTTGTAGATTATGAATCATTTCGGTATTGAATAATGAATTTGTGAATTATGAATCAGTTCGGTATTGAATAATGAATTTGTGAATTATTAACTCATGAATCGATATATTATTTATTTATATAATATTATAGGCGGCTACAAATATTTTGCAGGTGAAAGTTATACATGCTGTCAGCAGTAAAAAAACAAAAAAAAAAGCAAATTTTTATTAAATGGAAAATAATTTACTACCATTATATGAAAATTGAATTCAGTGTTTATTATTATATTTATTATTATATACAATATATACAAAACAAATACATTTGTAATTTAAATACAATACACTATTATCAACTCATTTAATCAAAGACAAAATATAAAAAGGAAAGCCCGTGACGGGTCCTCGCCAAAAGCCAAAATTGGCTTAATCCACCAAGGAGTATACTCAATCCGTCAATGCACCCCCACCTTCACCAAATAAATAAATAATCTTTTTGAACATATTAATATTATCTATATTTTGAATATCGTGAAGCAGATAATTAGATAATTTTATTCCTGTGTATTCAATGCTTTTTTTTTTTTGAATAATTCTGGCTCTAATCCTAGGAAAACATATTTGATCGTTTCTTAATTTTTTTTTGCTATTTATTTTGCATTAAGGTTTTCTAATTGGCAAATAATTATATCTATTTGGCAAATA
>QLNU02014176.1:92445726-92460474 GCA_006491805.2 Dysdera silvatica
GCTGCGTTTTGCCCACAAGCGAGTTCAATAAATAATAGCTACAAAAGTACTATTTCTATCTTATTCAAATAATAATAAGAAATATTTTTGTTTCACAAGTTCTGTGTGAGCTTAATTATAAGTGGTGACGTTCATCTATTCGTTCCGTCTCAGAAAATTACAATTCATAATTACAATCAAAATCACAATTACAATCAAAAAACTTGGCGCAGTATAGCCCAGATGCTCTTGCGCCATAAAACACCTAAACAAACAAACAATCAGAAATTACAAAACAACCTCGATAGCAAGGTGCTGACGAAACTCTGGAACACATTCTACTGCGGTTAGAGTTGTAAAAAAACCCGGGAATTTTGGGCACATTGGAAATTTTGAACATAGAAACCAAGATAGGCATTGGCTTCTGCAGGATTTTTTATAGGGGTGGGCAAAACTACTTAAATAGAAATAAAAAATCTCCATTCAAAAATATCAAAATTAAATTACTTAATTAAGTGATGATTTAATTTATTTAATTACATAATTATTTAAATTTTGACTTATTCAGAAATATTTGCATAATTTTAACCAGTACATTTCCAATTGAAAAAGGGGGGAAGAGGTTAGAGAGGGAAAAAATATATATAAGTTAAAAAAACGAAGAAATTTCGAGGAGAGATTGCATATTTTTTCTCTTGAGAAAAAAAAATGATTTTTTAAAATCCAGGGCAGGGCAAAACGCCCACTCTTCCCCTATGCTGCCGACGCCCATAAAGATAGCTAGAATAAAGGAGGTAGTCCCGTCCGCACCTTTCTTCCTATTGGTCGATTGTGTCGAATCGACCAATAGGAAGAAAGGTGCGGACGGGACTACCTTCTTTATTATAGCTAGCTATCTTGGTTTCTTCCCATCAAAGTTTCCAATGTGTCCAAAATTCCCGGGTTTTTTACAACTAATACTTGAATATGGTCCACTGTACTGAATCCACTTCGAAATCCAGCTTGTTCTCTTGGTTGAGCTGCATCTAATTTTTTCTGCAGGCGATGTGTTAGAACTTTTGTGAAGATTTTATAAATAGCAGGTAACAAGCTAATTGGTCGGTAATTTTTCAAATCCTCTTTATCACCTTTTTTATGCAAAAGAATTACTGTTGCAGAATCCCATTGGTTTGGTATGTTACCGCTGTTAAGACATTTGGTAAAGAATTTTGCAAGTATGTCTTCTACATATTCTCCAGCTTCTTTTAGGATATCTAATGTAATACCATCATCACACGGCAGCCATCCTCTCCTTTTAATGCAATGATGTGTTTTTCCAACAGACAAACTTACTTTAACAACCCTAAGGCTCTTGTTATTTTCAATGGCTTTCCTTACTAGCTCACAGTTGAATTTTCTTATGTCTTCTTTCATGCTTTTGCGCAGAGTTTTACAAAGTTCTATGTACTCAATCCTGGAACTGGTATTTTGATTGTCCACCTTCATATCTCTTCGCCTTTTCATGAGCTGTTTCGTCTTCTCAGATAATTTGCTATTGTGCTTTTTACAGGTTACACCACCAATTTCCCCAGCAGTTTCAACTATTGTCTTAACAATGTTTTCATTTGCTTCTGAGATATCACTTTCATCAATAAGTCCTTCCAGTGCAGAAAAGCGATTTTTTAATTCCAACTTGAATGCCTCGGTATTTACTTTCAGTTTCATTAGATCCACCCTCTTACTTACTTGTTTCCTAATGAGCTTCTGTCGTTCTAATTTAGTATTTAAGTGCACTTTACATCTCACCATTCGATGATCACTTCCAGTATTAAATCTGTTCAGTACACTGCAATCTTCAATAATTGATTTCTTGTTTGCCAGGATATAGTCAATTTCACTAGTTCCCCCATTTGGGTGTTTCCATGTCCATTTTCTTTGCGGTTTCTTCTTAAAAAATGAATTCATGATGCTAAGGTTTTCAGCTTCTGCAAATTCGATGAGTTGATCGCCACGTTCATTCCTTTCCCCATATCCGTATTTACCAACCGATGTCTCTCCTTGTTCCTGTTGTCCAATTCTTGCATTGAAATCCCCCATGATGAGCTTGATATGTTGTTTCCCTTTGGTGTGTAACTCTTTGATTTCTTCATAAAATTCTTCAACCTCTTCGTCGGTATGGCTTGATGTTGGTGCATATACCTGTACTATTTGAAGTTGGTATCGCTGGGTTAGTTGAACAACAAGCCTCGCTGCTCGATCTGATGTACTTTCAACTTCCAGAAGACAGTCTTTAATTCTTTTGTTGATTAAGAAGCCAACACCACTTGTTCTTCCAGTTTCCGTTCCTCTATAGTAAAACAAATGTCCGCTTTTCAGTTCCACCAACTCTTCACCTTTTCTTCTAATTTCACTGAGTCCTACAATGTCCCATTTGATCTTGTCTAGTTCCTCTTCCAATTCCTGAAGTTTTGCTTCAGAAGCAAGGGATCGTCCATTAAACGTAGCCAAGGTCAATAACAAACGGCAGCCTGGGCCATTCCAGTGATTCTTAGCACCCCCTGCTTTCATGCCACACTGACCGCTGCCTTGATCAGGAGCACTCCAGCACCTGGAGACTAGGGGCCATGGTTTCTGGTGTGTCAACATAATGGAGGAATTAGCCATAATTTCACCACGCTGGCTAGACGGGTTGGTGAATTAGCCCTCCCCTTCCGCCTTTCTATCCGTGTAGCAAATATTAATTTGCCACATAAATAGAAAGCTCAGCCTGCACCACTTGAAGGCGGGGTAGGACACTAGGTTACTGGCCTGGCCGGTTCCATACAGATACCAGCAACCCTTTTGCAGGCCATATTAATTATATATATTAATATATATATTAAAAGTGTAAAATTAACAACCATTAGTAGAATATTGCAATGTGTGTAGCCACGTTGAAATATAAAAGCGTTGGAAACATTTGGTATGAAATTCCTTATAAAAAATAATTGCAACTAAAAATAGTTGCGGCGAACCCCAGGTTGGGAACCACTAATTTAGGGATAATTGGCAACTTTTTTTCAAAAAATTTAGTGCAATTTTCGTGGAAGTGGTAAAGAAATAGAAGGGAAAAAAATCCCTATTTTTCCTCTCGTATGTTTCAGTACATTTCGCGCTTAACTCCTCACCCCAACTCCCCACTTTCGCGGCTACCACTTATCCCCATTTATCCCTACAATCCCATCTCACCCACGTTTGAAATTCCCCCCTTTTAGATTAGGCACTGTCCATGCCAGCTGGGTATCAGCAAATACCCATCGCCAATAATATTATTGGATTCCTGTTTATCAGTACTGTGTGCAATAATATTTTGATCACTTCTGTGTAAACGTACCGTGATTTTGTCTCATCTGCATGAACCACATGTGCACTAGAATAAAATAAATTGGATTATATAATACAAAATTAATTACAGATTAGATGGAATTAATTATACTATATTTGGATTTCAATCTTAACTTCGATGGGAGAAAGTTTCTTAAAAACCACTAATATAAAAGTTGCGCAATCACATGTAAATATTTTAGATGTTTTCGAATGTTTTTTAAAGCAGATTTAGAACAACGTTGAAGTGGTTAAAAGGTTTTATAATACATAAACGTGCTTTCAACCATTCAACGTTGTTCTAAATCCGATTTATACTTCGCGGTGTAGCGACTTGCATTCGTTTTTTGAAGTTTCTTAGCTGTAAAATGTTAAGTTGAAACGGATTTTTGGGTTAAAAGTTGAATTTTTACAAAAATAGTTAGTTAGCACATTTGTTGGTAACCTACATTGGCATCATCTCGTCCTTTCATTCATATAAACATTTCCAACCTCCTATGCAGAGTTAAATAAAACCCATTTTTAAAAAAAAACAAAAACAGGGCCAGTTTTTTGGCTTTAAATTGTTTTTTATTTTTTGGGCAAAATTTGGTTCTATTAAAACAATTACTTGGATTGTTTTCATGTCTTTACACATATAAATAATAGTAATGTTTCATATCCTGTACACCTCTAGTATCTTTGTTATTTATATATAATAGAAAATGACAAAAAAACCCATATAATTGCGATAAAAAGTAATTTTATATCCATCACATACCTGCGAACTTAACACAGAAAAAAAAACCTTTTTTTTCAAAAACAGTCTTTTTAATGTGTATGCGTAATTATTCCATACAATAAGGATTTTTTAATAATACTTATACACATCGGAACCGACGGCATAAAAATATTGGGGGGGGGGGGACAATATACCTTTAAAAGGCATTTTGTTTGAAATTGGAGGGGGATATGGAACCCTAATACCAACATTGGGGGAACGGGTCCCCCCTGTCCCCCCCGCTAACGGCGCCCGTGCTCATACATATTATCCATATTTTTATGAAATGGAAAAGAAAGTTATATACAACAAAGTATACAGCAGATAATCAGAGTTAACACCAATTCTTTATGAAGAGTCATACAAAATCACACCATTCGAGATTGTGTGGGGATTTTTACTTTTAAAAATCCCTATTTAATGCAAAGGTGAAATTTTTTTTTTCTAATTTCAGAAAAATGGAAGACATACACTAAAACCAAAAAATAAGGCTGAAAAAAAAAGATTCCTTTCCGAGGACTGGACTGCAATGGTTACTATAGATGCAGTGGCATACTGATCACCTCCACAAGGCGGGAAGGCCCCCAGGAAAAAGGGGGCCCCCTTTTCGTTATCGTTTATTTTCCATAAAATGTATAAGTAAAAAAATAATATCATATTTATTAATTAATAAAGTTTTTTTTTTGTTTTTTTTTAGGTAAAATATATAACAAAATGAACGGTTTCTAACTGTGGAAACTCATTACCTTGTTTCATTGCCTTTAAAACTGAACTCAACGTCCAAAAATTATAAAATTTAGACGAGTTTTGAAGCTATAGTACACTCTTCGTGCCAGAACTCTCACCTCATGAAACAGTGACTAATAGACATGTGTTCTGTTTAAAATATTGGAATGCGTCGTCACGGGTTAATTTCTTATAGAAAATACAACATCATTATAAATATATGTATGTCTTTTTGTTTCATATATGCATATACAAATTAATTTTCGTAAAACCTAAAAATTATCGTGAGGGGGTGGGGGGAGGTGCCCGAGATGTTCCGTTACACCACTGCCATAGACAGTTGGTTACTATACATGACAGACTTTGGTATACGCAAGACTAAGTCCCTACCAGTTCTCTCTTATAAAAAACTGGTCACTTTATGCAGGTGGTCAATTTACCAGGTTCTACCGTAATTATATAAGATACATGGAATAAGAATAATAAACGCCCCGGCTGTAAAATTAACAATATAAAAAAATCAAATAAGCTAGCTGGTGGAGTTTTTTTTTTTTCCCCCTCGTTCTATTGTAATTACGTAATAATAAAATAGTGGTGTTCTATGAAAAGTCGAAAAATTTGTCAAAGGAACAACGACAAAGAAGTTTGGGAACTTCTAATTTAAACGACCGCCCGGAATTTATTATTATTCATCAGAAATAGGCAAATGGCATATTTGGAAATTGTCAATCTGACAAAAATTATTCGAGGAATGACGACGCTCACCACGTCGGGGTGTTGGGGGGGTAAAAATTCCAGAAGTAAGATTGCCGATCCCTCCCCCAAGTTCGGGAAACCCCTAACAATCTCTCATCTTCATTTCCAACCTTGACACTAAACTTAGAAGCTATTTTTATAGGTGGACTTATCGCCCAAAATAGCTACAAATTTTAGTTTTCGGCAGCTATCTGCATCATCGTTTACTAAGTGTTTTCAAAACGTTGAGCCGAGCGGCGCGGAAAGTTTTCTACGAAAACAGCCATTCGTTTCCCGCCTAATCTCGATCCCAGGGTTTTTCAATTACGCGCCAAAAATAAATCACTTGAACAAACGAGATCTTTAACGTTTTTCAATGCTGCAGAGCTTGATGAGGACTGTTTAGAAATTTGTGACAAAGATAAAGAGAGCGGCCATTTACTTGGGCTGCAAGTCACGCGCGTCCGCATAAAGAAAAAGTCGCCTTTTTTTGCGGTTGCAGGCCATCTATTGGAAGCGGACCATATTTCAGAAGGCCCATTCCACTACCGATCGTAACTATAATACGAATTATTTCCCCAACGTCGCAGCTTTCTCCCGAGTTCAAGGATGTCTCCAAATTCTCTGTCATTGTGGCACTGATACCAACCTTAATTATGGCGAATTTTTCTAGATAAGGAATGCCCTCGTATACGCCGTAGAAAAACCTGAAACATTTCTGCAACAACTGGGAGAACGATGATAAACCACAGATCTTCCTCTTTCCTGCCTGCTTGCAGTAATATTTAGCATTTTATTGCAAAACCGCTTCCTTGAAATGCAATACGAATTGTTGACAGAAGAAATTTTACAATCGACAATTCTTTGAAATTCGCGCAATAGTTCCTTTTATACAACCAACCATTAAGCATTATGACGTGCGTGTGGGTTTCGTCTAAAGCAGTGCAATATTTAGTTGAACCTACTTAACGGACACTCCTGAATAGCGGACAAATACTCAAATTGCGAGGTGTCCGTTATTCAGAGGTAATTATGAAAGTGAGTTCAGTTCAATATTTTTCGTTTTCAGGGAGTTTTGCGAAATGATATGTAAAGTTCCTGTTTTCTGATAGCTTTCACGACATTACTTCCTGCACAATTATCCACCCTGATTTTGAATAGTCCGGGTCAGTAGCGTAGATGGGGGTTCAAGGGGCGGTCACCCCGGGCGCCACAATTCGGGGGGCGGCCTTCAAAAAATTATAACAGGCACAACAATTACGGCAATGACAGTCACTGACCTCGGGCGGCAAAATAGCTAGATACGCCACTGGTTGGGGTAACTTGAATTCTTTTCCATACAAAATAGCGGAATGAGTTAGATGTAAAATTCCGTGCCAATTTTAGGCTGAAACTTAATAATTTTGACCCAACATCCAGGGGCGGACTGGGTCCTCCCAAAAGACGTATTACCTTGGATTTTTCAGAGGCATACGATATTTATACATACCTTATTTGTTTGAAACAAATTCAGTTTGAGCGTAAAAATGTCAGTATGTTTAACTCAATGTGAAAGGACAGTATAGTGTTATTTATATGTATTTATGTATGCACGAATTTACATGTATTTCAATATATATACGATACACACACGTACAGCATCCTGACAGTACTATTTATTGCATCTGAAGGGTTTTTCCCTAAAACTAAACATATTATTTGCATTTATACGAATCGAACACTACTCAAATTAAATTAAACAATAATATTAATCAACCTTTTTTTATGGCGTAGTGATACATACCACACGTAGTGGAAGGTCGTTAGTCCAGGCCCCACCGAACGCAGAAAACATTTCTTTTCTTCCGAACGTTTCACCATTTATTTAATCACGCCATGACATCGGTATCACTACGCCAAAAGAAAAACGTTGATTATTTGCATGTTTCATAAATGTTCCCTAAAATTAATATTGATTAGAGAGAACCTGAATTTTAATCTTTACATCTGATTATCCGAAATATTTCCGGTCTTCGTCACTTCGGATTATCGGGGTCCTACTCTATTCTATGTACAATATAGGTGAGGGCGGATACGGGGGGGGGGCATAGGGAGGGGCGCGCCTCCACCGAAAATAACAAAATTATAATTATTATTATCATTACTCCTGATGAAGGACTGCTGCTGATGCGTCCGAAAGCTTGAGTGATCTTTTTCATTGCTATTTTACCAGTGTTTAACCTTTTTATGTATAATTATTATTATTGCTTATCAAACACGGCCAAACATTTCGCTGAAAAGATTCTATTGAATCGGTTTTCAAGATCCTCCCCCCCCCCATCCCATCACTCCAAGAAAGGAATTCACCATTGAGTGAAGGTGAGTTAACTCACATTCACAGATTGTATCAATAAATGAGTCTATGCGTCTACAGTAGAAGTCCCGCCAACGGAAATATGCACAGTATTAAAAAGGATTTTTTTTTTTTACGATTTCTTAAAAAAATACACAATTTCCTAATTAAAAAAAAACACGAAATGCTGTGCAGTATATTAAACGGTACTATAATATTGTAGCATATAAAAATAGAGATGAGTAACATCACCTGTTCCTGGGTTGGCGGTGGCAATTCCTGCTTACTGATTTCATAATGCAGTATATATTATATATAATTTTAATAAATACTTAATTATTGGAGTGTATGTTGAGTTTTTGTGGCGTATTTCCACCGTTTATCTTTAGAAATCAAAATTTATTTTTTTATCCGAAATTTTCTTTATCCGAAACCGTGCGTCCCCCCTTTTGGTTCGATTAACAGAGGTTCTACTGTATTACTGTTGTGCAAACTCATTCATTCATCCGTTCGATGAATTGTTTTGTACAACTGGAAATTGAATATTTTAAGAAACATACAAATTTTACTTAGGCGGAACTTGGTTATTTTCACGTTTTAAGTAAAGAAAAGGCGCTAGATCTAGTTCCAATTTCACCGCGCTGGAAATTCCACGCCGCATAGATAACAGGCACTTTTCCATTTGACGGAATTTAGTGTGATAATTTATCCCAACTTTACACCAGAAAGATCAAAAGTTTATCTTTTGTTTTTCCTTCTCGGAATTAGGAAACTAAACATGCATGAAAGGTCTCCAAATTTATGAATATAGGTAAGGAGAAAATAGAACAAACACATAAATTCACACGTTAGATAGTGGGCTTCAAAAAATACGTCTTTCCTGGTCTCCTGTAGTGGTTTCGGTATCAGATTGGCGATTCCCCGTCTTAAACACTGAAATGCATTTCTCAATAGCAGTGACATCGGGTGGGGGACGCATCCGTAATTCATCCACATTTATACCAAACTCACGCAAGAGGTCCCCCCCCACCAATTTCTCGGCTTTTTAGACCATTCTTCAGATAAGATGGCAGACGCAGAGTGCTTGTTGGGACCCCCATCACGTGTATGAGGGTGTCCACCCTCCCCTCCTCTTCTCACTCACCGAAGGGAGATCCGCTAGGAATAGTAAAAAGTTTGATTCTTAAATAAGAGGTTGGTCTGAAGCGTCATCCCAAATCCCTGGCGCTTAGGTTGGCCTTTCCGTAATCCAGTATGTATTGCTTTCGTATTGAGATAGCCTGCAATACAATTTTGCTTCCCTGCGAAATTGCAGCCATCTTTCTATAGGTGGTATTGCATGGCGGCTTGTACAGCTTTGGTGATCGGCCAGTACGCTACGCACGTAGACGACTCCACTGGGTTCAATTGCGAGAAGTTAATGATATTTCGGGGGGGAAGATGATTGACCAAAGTTTTAATTTGGACCACCCCTCAGCGAAAATAATAACCCTGTCCTTGTGAGTCCTTTGACACTGAATAAAATGCATTAGAGAAAAGCCCTTGCAACGTACGTGATGCTATTTTGAGGACATCTTCTAAAAAAAATTTTTTTTAAAGAAAGAAATGTATTAGCATTGGACAGCGGGAAGGAAACACGAAAACGTGGCCAAAACCCTAATTTTCTTCGGTTGTGAAGAAAAACTTCTTAGCGGGTGAGCAGAACTTCGTATGCAATATCATACACATTACTATATTATATTAGTACATTATATACATTTATTTGCATGCGTAAGTGCGCAATGGCGTTTTCGATCCCTTGACCCTAGGACTTAGCTCACTGGCGTACGCAAGGGGGGTGTTCATGGGGTTGTAACCCCCATTGCAATGAAATTTTGTATATTTAACATAGGAATATGTGAGTTGTAGCTCTGTAAACCCCTCCCCCTCCTATATGAACTTCCTGCATACGCCTATGGCTTAGCTGCATGAATGGATGAAACCATGGGCGCCACGAGGGGTGCAAGAGGGTGCACTTACACCCTCTTGGCTTGTGAAAAAAAGGGGAGAAAAAGACTGAGTCAACAAGAAACTATAGTCCAACAACATTATTCAATTGGAATTTTTCCTGGATGCATCCATCTACATATAATTCTGGGGAAGCCCGTGGATGGAATGACCGGATCCAAACGTGCAGAACTGAAATACCGCAACTAAATTCTTTGATATCTGCTTTATTAGAAGAAGGTCACTACTTTTTGTATGTTGATCACCATTTTCGGGGTCACGTGACATGCACTACAGGCCTGGGAGGAGGTTCCTGTCGAAGTACTTCCGACTTTTCCATTTACCAATGTCAGCAGAGGTTTAAGGACATGGCTATTTCAACTTTCTCATGGCTCTTACCATTTAAAAGAAAAACTGTTTTTGCTATTGTCAGTTTTTGTATTGCGTCGCCTATACCTTCCTCGGGTTGTACAGCTACTTCCAGCACTGACTTCTGTGCAAAGAGGATGCGTTCAGTTGTAAGCTTCAGAAGAGCTTGTAAACAAAGGATAATTAATGTTGTGGAAATTCTACGATGAACACTTCGCTTTGTACATCTCCTGCTTCCATCTGCACAAATCATTCAAGATTCATACTAACGGTTGTATTCCACGCTTAGATTTCTGAATTTACATAATAATGAATTGTGCCTTCCTGCTGCTTTTACAAGTGTTCTGTGTTTGCTTAATTACTGGTCTCTGATTCCTTTATTGTCATTTGTATGTACTGTAATGTACTGTTTTTATCCCCTGTAAACATAATTTCCTTTCATTGCATTGTACACTTCCATTTGTACATTTTTACAGTCATTTTTATGTTTTGCACTATATACTAGAACTTGTTTATATATATATATTTATTTATAATACTCTCTACTCAGAATTTTTCATACGTGTTTGTTTGTATTTTCGTTATCACATTGCAGTATTCTGCTCCGAATTGTATAATTTTATAATTTTATTTAATGATGCAAACCTGATCCACCTTGCCTTGGACTCGTATTCTTTTTTTCATTTTTCAGATGAGCAATGCGT
This sequence comes from Dysdera silvatica, assembly GCA_006491805.2. Taxonomy (NCBI): domain Eukaryota; kingdom Metazoa; phylum Arthropoda; class Arachnida; order Araneae; family Dysderidae; genus Dysdera; species Dysdera silvatica. Next base: position 92,456,660 of record QLNU02014176.1, read on the forward strand.
TTTGCTGGTCTCATGCAAGTACAAACCTATACAGTCGAAACCGCATATATGCAAATGGACGCGGCAACGAAATCCTATGCATATAAACATAGGCGTACGCATAAAGTTCGTAAGGGGGTTATAGGCTCAATGGGGGGTTACAGAGCTACAACTCGCATATTTCTATGTTAAATATACAAAATTTCACCGCAATGGGGGGGTCACAACTCCCATCAACACCCCCTGCGTACGCCAATGTATATAAGCAGTATTCTCTGAACTACTGAGTTCAAATAATTTGTTCGTTACATTTTTAAATAGTAAAACTTGTTTAGAAGAATATTATACGAATCAAGAAAAATTATCGTTTCCATGCCTATGAGGAGGGTTCATTATACAGTAAAACCTCTCTACAACACTATTATACGGACCGAGAAAAATTATCGTTGTAGAGGGATTTATCGTTATATCGGATATCGCTGTTGAGCGGTTTTACTGTAGTACTTTATTATTAAATTAGATATTCTTATTTCTAATTTTATAAATCATATACATTATTTATTTCAATATTTATAATGTACAGTACTATTAATCTATTAATAAAAATAACAGGAAGTAATGTAGTGGTACTAACAATCTTATGTAAACACATGTATTGTATTAGCGGAAAAAATTATTAACTTTCTCTGCACGCATGGTAATAACTGATTAAAGGTTTGATCTATTAAAGTATTAACGTTTTTCATATTAAAATTGTTTGACCTTAAATAATCTTGCAAACGCATTAAAGCAGAAACAGCTTTTTTACCAGACCGGCGCCGTTAAAAAAACAAATTTTGACAGTGATTCCAAACACAGAAAGAGGGGGGGGGGTATGAAGCTGTAAACAAGACCATAAATAAGCTAGTAAATCAAACTTAGACAAGGGTTGATGGCCAGTTCCGATGGGGAAAGGCAATCCTTAAAAATAAGGTTTGTTAGCTACCTATTTACTGTGGATGAAAACTTGTTTTGCATATATATCCGGTTTAAATTCTATAATAAAACGTTCGTTTGATTTCGAGAATACTTGCATGTATGCGGTCTTTGCATGTATAAAATGCAATTAAGCAGGTTTAAATAACATTTAAAAGATAGGAGAAAATTTCAGGCTCGATATTTTTTGCATATATGAGATTTTCGCGTATGTGCGGGTTGCATATATGCGGTTTCGACTGTAAATCTTAAAAATTGTTGTCTGGGGGGGAGGAGTGCTGAAAGATACCTTCCAGCTTAGCTACAGCCCTGACCTGAATGATCATTATCATTTTTCTGCACAATTGAAAGCAAACCACTCCAAAATTTTGATTAATGTAACATATTTTGCACTTTAGTCGGCTGCCCGCAACTTTGTCTGCTTACATGTCTGCCTCAGTCCCACTCTAATTATATACAGCGCCTTTGTTAAAAGGGCATGCATTTTGCAAATAAATAATTACAATTTAAAAAGGAACTTCACATACAAAAATATATACACATTAGGAGTATATATAGGCCTATGGTTACCATTCAAATATCACATATGATACGCATGTAAAACTATCTACGCACACTGTTTTTGCCATATTGCCAAACTTTTCAAGATCAGAAGACGATTAACGAATTTTAGAATGGACCTATTTTTCTTCTTTTCTCATCGCATATTTTAAGTGCTTTCCACGTATCCTACTATCTACGACTTCCAGGCACTTTAAAAGGAAAAAAAAAAAAAGAAACTACGTAAGAAAAACTAAGAAATATATTAAAAAAGTAGTATAAGCCACACTTGTGAGTTCAGGAGGCGTAACCTCAGGTCCGTTAGTTTGATCTGATTGGTCGACCCGGAACGTTCCTATGGCAACCGGTCGCCCAAGCCTTCAACGTCACGTTATTGATCCCTTTGAAGTTATTGCTTTTCACACTTACGTTGAGGCTATTACGTAGAAATTAGGAACAGTTATGCAATACCTGCCAAAAGGAATCCATACTAAAGCGCGGGATTCAAGGTCGACCTTTATTTTCTTCTCTGGTGATTGTTCTGTTCTTTTCGGGCTTTATTTTCGACGAAGGATTAGGTTAAGCCGCTCGCTTTAATTTTGTCGGCTAGCAATGACGTTAAGTCAGTTATTAAATATTTTTGCATTTGAGTGTCCTGAGGGTAAATGTCTTCTTTTGAATTAACCGCGACGTCAAATGGGCTGACCCGTTTGTGAAAAAAAAAAAATTGTATAAATTAATTTAATATAAATAATTATTTTCATTTTAATTAATAAATGTTGATCAAATAACCATTACCTAAAAATATTCGAATCGCTTAGGACATTTAACGTCGTGGGCCGATCCACCAAATACCTGGATATCAATAGCGACGTAGAACATAGGCAACTAGGGAGGGGGGGCCTAGCTCCTCCCAGTGGATGTCAAAACATATAATCTTTCATAAAACTACTTGAACACCCCTACCACAATTTTTTAATTGATACGCCCCTAGACATGAGGGCCACCAGGACCCCCAAAGATTAATGCTCACCTTGCTTGGTGCAGAATGACCCTTGTTGTCTCTTTGCGCATAAATATCTAACTAATTAAAGATTAACTGTAATCACTGAGTTGTTCATGAGCAACTGGACAACGTCAATATAATAAAATGTAACGAAATATCAATCCACTGGCGTAAGCAGGGTAATGATGGGGTTGTAACGCCCCAATTGCAATGAAATTTTACATATTTAATTAACATAGGAATACATAAAATTGTAACTCAATAACTCTCTCATTGAGCTTATAACCCCCCCTTTATGAATTTTCTGCCTACGCCTAGATGAATCCAATCTTTTTTCCCCCCATCTCCTTCCGTTTATCCTTTAATATTTAAAGAGCAGTGGCGTAACAAGTCAAAAATTGTGGGAGGGGGAACTTAAATGAAATTATCGGGGGGGGGGCTCAAGTGGGTTTAAAGAAGATTATGTGATAAAATATGAGAAAATGTGTTTTGGTAGTCAATGTGGGGGCTTGAGCCTTGAGCCCCCCCTTGTCTACACCACTACTAAAGGGATGTAGAACTTCATAAAAGATCAAAATTTACCTCAGTTGTCTACTAATATCTTTCACGATATTTCGCCCTCTTGTTTAATTTTATATCCTACAGTCCTCGATGTTTCTTGGCCTACTTCTCTTCTTTCTTTCCTTGAGGGTTACGGTCCAGGGCTTGCTTACAAACACTTTTTGGTTACATCCTGAATGCATGTCCTGGCAAGTTATATTTTCTTTGCTTTATTTATTTCTGCCATAGATCCAGGAGCGTGCGTTTTGCGTTAGTGTCCCCGGGCGCCGTTAGCGGGAGGAGGGACGGCGGCACCCGTCCTCCCAATGTTGGTGTTAGGGTTCCATATCTCCATTCAATTTCAAACAAAATGCCTTCTACTGGCATATTGTCTCTCCCCGCCCCCCGATATTTTTATGCCTTCGGCACCAATGCCTGGGCGAAACAGATTTTAGCGGTCCTCAAAAATGTTTTAACATAACACAGCGATAAAAAAAAAAGAGAGAGAGAGAGAAAGAAAAAAAGAAAAAGAAAGAAAGAAAGAAAGAAAGAAAGAAAGAAAGAAAGAAAGAGAACTGACGGGTTTAGAATTACAAAATAGAAGTCTTCAAGTAGCGTAAACGTCAAAGATGAGAAGATAATGAAGTTGAGTTAAAAATAGACATTTTTAAAAGAAGTTAGCGTGGGATGAAGCAATCACTTGGCATTTCTTGCTTAACTTCGATGTTGTGGATAAATGGAAGTGTTTTATTTAGCTCTACTGCTGCATTATAAA
>QLNU02014176.1:92460574-92483029 GCA_006491805.2 Dysdera silvatica
TGGTGATTGAGGTGGGGGGGGATGGAAGGAACTCAGAATGATATTTCGCAAACCAGTCTGAGATGATCCTTTATTTATTATAACTTTCACTGGTGCTTCTGACCAGGGGAACGCTTTTTATTAGAGATTCTATCTAGTTCATTATGTCAGCCCACATGCTACACGTACAAGCCGAAGTTTGAGTGAGGGGTGTTCCTAATTTTTTGGCCACTCAGTGTATTTTAGAAGCGTGTGGTGGGGGGTAACTCCAAAAGGTACCATTATTAAAATAAATTAAAATGATCTCATTCCTAGTATCAGTCCATCAATAAATGAATCCCAAAGACAGAAATGTATTTAAGGAGGGAAAAGGAATACAAAGAATGCATTCTCCTTAAAGAATGCATTCTCCTTAAAGAATGCATTCTCCTTAAAGAATGGGAATGAGGGTGAAGAAAGCATTCCCTTTAAAAACAATGGGAATGAACGCAAAGAATAAATGCCTTCTTCTTAAAAAATGGGAATGAGTGCAAAGGATAAATACATTCTCCTTAAAAAATGGGAGATAAGTGCGAAGAATAAAAATTAATTCGAACGATACATTCTTTTTAAAGAATGGGAATGAATGTTAATAATGCATTCTTTTTAAAGAATATGAATGAATGTGAAGAATACATTCTCCTTAAAAAACGGTAATAAATGAAAAATGAAATCTCTTTAAAGAATGAATGTGTGTGAAGAAGAGGTTCTCCTTAAAGAGGGAATATGTGAGAAAAATGCATTCTCCTTAAAGAATGGGAATGAGTGCGAAGAAAGCATTCCCTTTAAAAAATGGGAATGAGTGCAAAGAATAGAAATTATTTTGAACAATCCATTCTTCTTAAAGAATAGGAATGAATGTTAAGAATGCATTCTTCTTAAAGATTATGAATGAATGTGAAGAATGCATTCTCCTCAAAGAATGGGAATGAGTTCGAAGAAAGCATCCCCTTTAAAGAATGGGAACGAGTGCGAAGAACAAATATATTCTCCTTAAAAAATAGGAATGAGTGCGAATAATAGAAATTAATTTGAACAATCCATTCTTCTTAAAGAATAAGAATAAATGCGAAGAATGCGTTCTCCTTTAAAATAATTCTTCTTGTCATGAATATATTTACGACTTTTTGCATTTCGGTTGCTCGGGGCTGGTAAGCCAGAAAGACCAGAGGCGTAGCCAGAGGTGGGGGGTTGCCGTCCCATCGCAATAAAATTTTGTATGTTTAACAAGGAATATACGAGTTGTAGCTCTGCAACCCTTCCCATAAGCCTATAACTCCCCCACTTATGAACTTTCTGCCTACGCAACTGAAAACGACACACACACATACACACGCACGCACACACCAGTAGCGTAAGGAAGGGGGGGGGCTTAGTGGGCTCAAGTTTCCCCCATAATTTTCGAATCGCTTCGTCCCTGACACACTTGGAATTTTAAATAATATTCTAAGAAAAGCCAATTTATATAGGGGAACTCAGATTTTTCGTATACCACTTGGGGCACCAATCACGAAAGGCGGCGATTGTTTTGTCTTTTGGCGCCCATCTACCTTATCGCGACTATAAATAGCAGCTTTAATCGTGCTCTAGAAATCAAACTTGGAAACAAACTACAAGGTGAGTTGACACAGATCGATCAAACTCAGTAGCTTTCTGCGCTGGCAAAGAGCCATTAGGCGGAAAGAATACATAGTAACTTCGAGTTACACAATGTGTTTTATTCCTTTCTTTGGTATCAAACCGCCACACGTTTCGCGAAAGGCATTTGCCGTTGAACTTGCGCAAATTACGTTTTGAAATATAGTTCCAATATTTCACGGCTTCGATTTGAATTTAACAATGATAATCTCTACTTTGGCGCAGTATAGCCCAGATGCTCTTGCGCCATAAAAAAGCCAAACAATCAATCAATTGATCTCTACTCACTGCTATATCATACTTATATATGCTATATCATATTATTATGCTATATCATACTGCTATATTTCATACTTGAAAATGCATTGGAAGTCGTGGCCGCATTCCCGTCATGCTGGCAAGATGAGTTGGTGGCAAGGCCCTAGCCAAACTTTATTTGCGGGAAGACTACGTTTGCAGGGTGGGCTCAGCCCCTGTAGCCCCACCCTGGTTACTGCCCTGATTATTGGCACTTTCATTTTATATTACTCAAAAAGAATAAATGGAGAATGGAATGCGATTCGATGAACAAGACTTATTGTTTGGAAATAATGTTATCAATTTATTGTTTTTGTTATCAATCTGTTATTGTGTTGTTATCAAAAGTCAAATCTTGTGGACCACCCTCCACCCCTGAAGTTTTTTTTTTTTTTTTAATTCCTTTATATTGAAGGTTATAAAATACAAAGAAAAGAGCAGTGACAGATTAAGAGTTAGAGGGCGTGGGCGTCAAAAGAAAGGTAGCCAAGACGCCCACTTCCTCCAGATTAGGACTAACGTATAGAAGTCCGCAAAGAGGTAATGCACTAGTCAAATACAAAGCGAAATAGGGCCCCGCGGCCCATCTGAAATATATATTGAGTAGCCTATATACTTTTGGGGACACTAGGACCCCTTCTTTACCATACATAGCCCATTTAAACCATTACCAGAACCAGTTCACAGGAATACGGGGGTCGTAGCTAATCTATAGCAAAAGCAAACGGGATCTAGGGGGCCCTATTTAACTTTTTGGGTCCCTATTTAAAAAATAAATAGTAATTATAAACGGAATGTCCCAAAATTTTTGCCACGCCATTGCCGTATACTCACCTTTTCCTATACGAGAATGCGAAATATCCAGTTTTCCAAACAAAATTCAGAATTATAAAAGGGGAACTTCATTTCCTAAAACGAGACCGTAAAATAACATTTTCACGTAAAGATGGCCCCTCGTCGACGAGTACGTAGTAAAAAGGGAACGAGGGGAACAATATGGCGGTTTTCCCCAATGTTGCGTCTAGCGAACGAGCGACTTGGCATGGTGCCAGGTCGCGTGACAACAACATAGACGCGGCGTCTCAGTTCGCGGGCTTTTGCCTTCCGTCCAAAGCCCCCCACCCCTCAACCCTACACCAAAAGCCTATGACGTAGCAGGGCATTGCCGTATTCCTGGCGAGAAGTATAAAATACCAACGATAAATAATTTGGCTCCATTTTTTCCCCCGCCATTTACGGACCATGGTTTTTTTTTTATATATATATATTGTGATTCATATACAGTTATAGACATGGAGTCGTAGTAGCCCCAGGGCTTGGAACAGAGGGAAGGGGCAAATGCCCAGGGCTCCCAGATCCTAAAGAAACCCAGTGGGGGTTTTTAATAACAATTATAATTTCTTATTAAACAAATTTAGTGAGGGTTCCTGATTTTCTAAACCGCCTAGAAATTTTCAAATTCTGTCTTCGGCCCAGAAGGGCGCGAATTCTTAACCATTAATTCAAAATAAATTGTAATTTTTCATGTATATTGTAATGTATAAATGTATATAATATGCGCTTGTCCCCCCCACTGTATACAATGCAACTTCGATAATTCGGCGTACTCGATAAACCGAAAAGATTCTCCCTCCCCGACTTGAAATACTTCGATACACTGTATATGTACAAAAAGAGAGAATATATATTATACTGTACAAAATCTACGGGAATATAACATATTTTGTTTTAAATTTAGTTGGAAATGTAATTATTTTCCTATTAGGTACTCAGCCGACCTCGTAGCGTGGTGAGAAAGGAACAATAAAACAGAAAATTTGAATTAATAACTTGTTTATTAATTTACTGTATTAATCTGATTATTTATATTTCTCCACGTTATTCAATATGAACTTTATACATAATTTATTTTCGTCGGCAAAAATCAAATTTATTTATTTATTTTCCACTGAAAATATAAATACATTTCCAAAAGCTTTTACCCAATTAGCCTAAAAGTAAATAAAATAGCAATCGCAATCCATGGTTTAATAATGTCTTTAAATTCCACCTAGAAAAAGTTAATGTAATTATTAAATTTATTAGTCGCTTTTGAACAAGTTTTACATTTTTAAAGATCAAAAAATTTGAACTACATAATACTTTTGGCAGGATGCCAAGTTTTTGCGGGAGTAGAATTTAACTGGACGTTGTGGCGCCATCTAGTGTGAGAAAAGGGAACAACAACAAATCTTGCGTAATAGGCTTACGCGCAAAATGTTGTTACGTAATAGGTTTAGCATTGACGTATTTCGGCAATGCGTTTGCCGAATACTTAGAAAGAAAGCTAGCGATAGCGTTGACGTATAAGCATTGACGTAGGAAAGGAGGGCCGCCTCAACCCCCTCCCCCCCCCGATATTAAAAGACGTGATTTTATCTAAGGAGGCATCACGTACATGGGCGCCTCAGAATTATATGCAGGGGGGGAGGGGGGAGGGTTGTATCCAGGAAAAATTCCAATTGAATAATGTTGTTGGACTGTAGTTTCTTGTGGATTCAGTCCTCTTTTCCCCCTTTTTTCATAAGCCAAGAGGGGTTCAAGTACACCCCTTGCACTCCTCCCGGGGCACCCATGGTCATATGATCTCCTCAGGGCCGGATTTGGGGTACGATGCACCCTGGGCACAACGATTTTTGGCGCCCCCCCTCCATTGGCGTAACTAGGGGGCTAACCCCCTAGAAAATTTCTTCTAAGCATCGAAATATACGGTTCAGCCGCCACCTAGAAAAAAGTTATCCCCCTAGACTTCGAAGCTAGTTACGCCCATGCCTCCTCCCCTCTCGCCATACTAACAGAAATAAATAAAATTCTGTCGTTTTGCCCCCTCAAATGCGACATAAAATCTCGGAGGATAGGGAAGGGGCGACATTTATGATTAGCCTACCTTATATGCATTATTATAAGATATAATAATGATATTTTTTAAAATAAATTTAGTTTATTTGACGACGATTTTACGTTTGTTTTTTTATTTTTGGGGAGGGGCAAGGGCGAATGCAGAATAAAATTTAATGAAGGGCGCAAAGTTTGAAAATTTCGCTTGCAAATTTAGTTTTAAATATTTTTTACTTGAAAATAATAATTTTTAATGTAAATTTATCATTCTCCGGGGGGACGCATGCCTCCTGCCTGAATCCGGCTTTAGGAGGGGGCAGGTTTTTCACGCAGATTTTCAGAATTTCCGATTTAGAAAAGGGGGTGAAGAACCTCTTCTCGGGAGAGCTGATCGACAGAATTCTACGGTAAATAATTTGCAATTAAAAAAAAAATCCGCAGCCTCTTGCGCCCTGGGCAAGTGCCCAACGTGCCCATTTATAAATCCGGCCCTGGATCTTCTTTAAAGACACTTGAGCTCCCTCCCCTCCCCTATACTTTTTGAATTGCTACACCACTGCTTCAAAGCATGTTTTAGAACTAAAATAAAATATTAAAATTAAATATTGGTAAAGTTTTTACCACTTTTGTCGTATTTTAATTATCTTATTATTTTTAAATAATGTTATATTATTCATAAAAGAAAAATGTTTTCCATATGTGCCCTATTTTATATATATCGCCCACCCAAAATCCCCTGGCGCCAATACCTATATAAATGGGTTTCCTCATATACAAGGTGTGACATAGACAAGGTGCTAAATTTCTGTCGGTTAAATCAACAGCGACCTAAACAAATAATCTATAAACAACAATTTGTGTAAACAACCTCTACTGGCCGCTGGGACGAAAACAAAATAATCGATATGTTTATATCGTATCTGAAAATGCCATCCATCATTCAACTGTTGCCACAGTTACGGTTAGACGCCATATGACAACAAAAACAACAATGGAATGCCGGCTCCATGCCCTATTTAGGTTAAGAGCTGACGTAGGTGTAAGCTGGAAAAAAAAAAAAGCATTGATTGAGTTAGAAATGAGAGTTTGTATCAAGAAGGTTAAAAAAAAAATATTCCCATCACGTGATCGTCAACGAAAAGGTGTAATGGATATCCTAGTGCCTTTCAGAGCCTGAACTTGACATAATTTGTAATGTGTTCGTTCACCATAGCAATCGGCTTATTTTGATCGGGCCCATTTTGTCAGAGGTGCGGAAAGCATTTGAGCACAGAATGTCCTTTGATTTAAGGCCCCGATTCTTCTAGATCCGAAAATGATCTGCAAAAGATCTAAATCTGCAAAATGAACCCTTTGATTCAACGAAAGAGGCTTGAAGCTTTTAATCTACGGAGATGTTTTTCATCAGATCTTAAAATAAACAAACAATAGTTTAAAAATCTTTTAAATGACTTTAAAGATCATATAGTCTTTTTAAAAAGATCCGGGATGTTGACGATTTTTTTTGTTTTTTTTCTAAAGGCACTTAAGACGTTAGAATTTAAAGATCAAATAAATCTTTAATAAGATCGAAATTTTATATGATCTTTTAAAAAACAAATTAAAAACAGATGTTGCTAATTTCATTGAGTATAGATTCATGAAATTTATTCATTGTATTACGGTCTATAGGAGGCGCTCTTTCTTTCTTTTCTTTTTTTCTTTCTTTCTCACTCTCTGTCTTTTTTTTTCTTTTAGCGATATGGGTAATTCAATATGGCAGCTAAGTGCCAATGTGTTATATTTCCTAGTTCGGTTTCCGCTGCGGCTTTATGGAGCAACGGCGTCAGTGCCCTCTTTAGCTGCAGGGGGGCCTTTAGCGAGACCCCCCTTCCCAATATTAAACATGGACGTGGGGAGGGGAGTCCAGGGGCTTTCCCTGTGCAAACAAACAGCTGGAGCAGTCTATTTAATGTCAGGGCGGTGTACAGAAATGACATAAAGAGGCTGACAACTTTGTTTTAGCAGCCGCCATTTTTTGCTTGTTCATTTCTTTCTACTGAGCTATTCTTTCCATTGACAAGCAATTTTCTTTTAGCAAAAAAAACCAAAAAAACCAAAAAACACTTATTTGAATACCAATTTCTATCGCATTTCGTTTATTATATTATCTAGCCAGAAGCAGAGCAAGAATTGAAACATACCGACCATGGACGCCCCCAGAATTATATGCAGTGGGGGGAGGGTGCATTCAGGGAAAATTCCAATTGAATAATGTTGTGCAAGTGCACCCACTTGCACCCCTTTGGGGCGCCCGTGATGCTGACTCTGTTAAAGTATGCTTTACATAAGTAATGTTTAAATTAATAAAATAATCTATTAAATCATATGCTTTACATTTCATGAATTACATTATATAAATTACATTAGCATTTATTTATATAATTACATTACATAAATTGCGCTTAAACAATGTTAAACTTTATTATATAAACTATGATATAAAATAACTTTATTTTAGTTATGTTATACGAACTGTAGCCGTAAAAATAATGTTATTTACATTGTATAAACTGTAGTAATTAGTTTGCATTACATGAATTACGATATTTAGTCTACATTACAAAAATTACAGTAATTAGTTCATATTATATAATTTGCAGAATTTAGTCTACATTATATAAATTGTAATATTTAGCTTACATTAGTTAGTTACAACATTATAATCTGCGATTAAGTTTTCATTACACAAATTACTATCTGCGGGTTAGTTTACATTACATAAATAATTACAATCTACAGTTTAGTTTACATAACATAAATTACAATCTGCGAATTGGTTCACAGTACATAAATTAAACTTCATTACATAAACTGTAACTATCGATTCAGTCTAAATTACAGTATCGTAATCTGCGATTTTGCTTGCAATCTTAAACTTTATTCTTCGCCATAAAATTTGTTTGTATTTTTTCCCCGTTAGACCTGCATTCACTGGCGTACGCAGGGGGGGAGGGGGTTGATGGGGGTTGTAACTCCCCATTGCAACGACATTTTGTATATTTAACATAAGAATACATGGAGTTGTAGTTCTGTGACCCCCCCACCCATTGAGCCTATAACCCCCCTTATGAACTTTCTGCGTACGGCTATGCCTACATTGTTTTCGCTTTATTACTACAATTGTGCGTAAACCGACTTCGTTTTGCAATTGACTTTGTTGCGTTTAACTGACGTTCCTGCCATGAGAATGTACGATTACATTTTTTTATAATAAAGAAAGAGTTATTGAATGAGGAGCAATGAATTACTATTCACGGGTTTGGCAACGCGGACAGGATGGGCGAGAGTAGGAAACTGACTGGCACATCCGTCGTGCTCAGACGATGACGTGGCCACCATCCATCCAAAAATATATCTGAGGGAAAAAAAAAAAATGGAACCCGCGAAATTTGAGGAATTGTGCTAATACATATGCCAGCATTCGCACGGATTTTTTTTCCAACATGGGCGTGTTTAGGCCTAAAACAAGGCTCAAATTTAACAAAACGTATTTTAATTAGTCACAGATGAGCCATCTTGAAACTGATCCGATTACCATCTGCGATCATTGTCTGATCATTTTCTGGTAAAGAGACATCTGCGGAATTGGGATCGTTACCTTCGGCTGACCGTTGGGGGTTTGTGATTAGTCGATCCGGGTCATTGGTCACTGGCCGTGACTCACTTTACTGTGGGCCTAGTCCCTGTCTCTTTGTGACCTCACCATATCAATCTCAAGGCCAATACCAAAATAGCCAATGAATATTGCATCAAAAATGCCCCCGCTTTTACAGAAATTGACACCCCATTGGGATGAAAGGAAATATGGATCAGAAATAGATCGATTATGTAAAGATGCACGTCAAAGTGAACGGGCTAAAATATTTTCTTTGTTACTTTATTTATAATATTTATATTATATAATATTATTTATGTAATTCATATGTAATACTTGCTGCTTAATATATAGTGTGGGTCGTGATTAGTGTACAACGTTGCAAATATTCGATTGAAATCTCGCGCTATTCAAGTTCGGTAGTAGTACAGTGTATAAAGTTTCAATATGGAGTATTTCAGCAATTTTTCACCCAGCCCAATTAACTGGAAGCGCTTAATTAACATTTAAAAATTTAAACGTATTTTTCTCAAACCGATCTGGGAAATTCGGAAATCGCTTACAATGCAAATTCCATTCCTAGGAATTTTTTTAATAGCAAGGGTTTTCAGAGCCTTGGCGAGGCTGGAACTGTAGAGGGCTTAAAGACTGGAAAAGTGACGAACACTACGCAAATATAACAATAATGGAAAAATAACAACGTTTTTTATCGTAGTTGTAAGTTTAAAAGATGGTTCGACGCACGTTTCGAGAGAACAAGGTCTCTCCTCGTCTGGAACTAGCGTGCAATAAACAACATTGGAGTGTTGCCAACTCGATGTGGTTAATACGTTGTCGGTAGCGGTTAGTGCTTTTTTTCAGGAGTACAGAGTTGTTTCAGGCGGCCAACTTACAAAAGTGGTAAATTTTGGTCACAAAGTTGAGTAGCAGTTGTAGTTGAAGGAGAAGCAATGGGGAAGAGTTTTAACAGATTTTTCCAAGCCCCACTAAAACTTGGGGTTGATTTATGGTTGATAGAGGGCTTACCACCATGGAAAATATTTTTTCTCAAAATAAAATATTGCAGACTTTTATTTTAAATTTTTTGTTTTGTATTAAATTGTACATGATAATGGAAATTGTTCTTTGACGTTAAAGATGTGTTCAAAATAGCTTTCTACGGTAGATCATTTGTATTATGTTTTTTACAGAGGTTCGAGTCTTCATCTAGTAATGATGCTAGTTTGAAATTGTAGAGAGGTATGCTAACATTTTTAAGTTTCAATGCAAAATTTATATTACGAAATTCATTCATTAATGTTAAATATATTAGTCTGCTAAAATACTTGGTATTATTAAATACATTAATAAAATTCATCAACGTATTTGCGAATTTAAAATCCTTAGCTTTCTGTGCCTCCATCCTGTAATAAGCGTCTAGCTACGGGCATGTGGCTCTGTCATGAAAGGGAAGGGAAAATTTCTAAATTGAAGGGAAAACTTCTAATTTTAATTTTGTAATAGACTCGCCGAGTCTGACTTGATTCGATTTGACTCGGCTTATTTAAATGCACGTGTGTGTGTGTGTGTGTGTGAAAGTAGAAGTTCAATTTACGGTCAATATACATATATAAATATGATTAATATATGTAATATGTATATAAATATGCAAACACAGTGAATATACATATATATATAATCATTATATGCATCTAAATACGGTCAGTATATGTATAAATATAATCATTATAAGCATATAAATATGGTTATTAAATGTAATATGTAACTATGATTATTATACGCAATACGTAAATATCATCGACATAAGTTATATATAAATATGGCCAGTATATATAAATATAATCATTATAAGCATATAAATATGGTTATTAAATGTAACTATGGTTATTATACGCAATACGTAAATATGATCGATGTAAGTTATATATAAATATAGTCAGTATATGTAAATATAATCATTATAAGCATATAACTATGGTTACTATATGCATATAAATATGGTAGTATATGCATATAAATATGGTTAATATATGCATATAAATATGGTTAGCATATGCATATAAATATGGTTAGCATATGCATCTAAATGTGGTTAGTATATGCATACAAATATGGTTAGTAGATGTAACATGTAACTATGGTTATTATACGCAATACGTAAATATGATCGATATAAGTTATATGTAAATATAGTCAGTACAGTAGTGTAGCTAAGGGGCGGTCGCCCCGAGCGCCACAATTCGGAGGGCGGCAATTAGCCTTTAAAAAACAAAATTTGTTTTGTTACCCCATTGGGTGGGGTGGGGGCAATGACAGTCACTCTCACCGGGCACCGAAATATCTAGCTACGCCACTGGGTAAGTATATATAAATATAGTCAGTATACATAAAATAAATTTAAATGAGAAATAACTGATTTTGGTTCTAAATATTAGTTACTTTAATAAAATTAAAATTTCTAATTTTTGATTTAAAAAAAAAAAAAATTTAAAACATTACAAGATTATGTCAGGTTAGCACTGATTGCCAATATACCTTCGACTATGTCGAAACTTTGTGTACACATAATATGAAGATAGGTTTCAACATAATTTACAAATCCGTTAATTTGTGATCTTATGTTTAAAAAAAAAAATCTCTATAATTTCTCATGTGCTCTATCCCCAAGACGGGGTTTATTGTGAAACGAAACGAGGGGTGGGTGAAGTAGAGAGAGAAGAAGGGCGGGAGCGTATGTATAGGTAGACTAGTCTATTTAATCTTCTTTTATGTTTATTTTATTTACATAGGCCGACCATACAACCCATAGAATTTTGAGCCAATGCCCAGCGTATTCCCCAACAGAAGAGAACACAGGACCAATTGCTCGTATTCTTGCAAAGTACTCTTTTGTAAGGTCATTTCTATTTCCATTGAGTCTGTTCGAGTCTTTATTCCAGGGTTTATCAATGGCTTTTCCTGTGGCAGGGAATCAAATTCAGATCTTTTTTTTTATCTTGCATCTCGTGGGGTGATCCTATCGAATGAGCCATAGATCTTATCACAGTGCGAATCACCCTATTTCTCAATTCATTCCATCCCGTGCATTGTTCTTTTAATATTAAATCTTCTACATAAAAACCGCTCTAGTACATGGAAGGGTCATAACAAATTCGAGGTGGATATTTGGGAGCAGGGACTTGTATAAAGTAGAGAGGAGATAAGAGGAAAATCGTTGTTGTGGGGCTGCTTTCAAAATGCCCGGATGCTAGTAACGAACACGTGTTTAGATTAAAATTGAGCATAGACTAAGGCTGCATGTAGCTTACATTATGACTACATTTAATTTAAACATATAGTTTATATTGTGACTAAATATACTTAAAATATTTAGTTTACATTATGACTCCATGTGTGTAGAATATGAGAGCATATAGTTTAGATTGTATGAAAAGGAGGACACATATTTTCATTTGGGGGGGGGGATGGAGGTCAAGGACAGAATTTGCCATGGTCTTGGAATAACACCCTTCATTTATCATGAAAGTTGGAATTTTTTACAGTGAAAAAATATATTTTGGGGGGTCATGACCCCTGTGACCAACCCCTGCGTCCGCCCTTGATTGTATGTGCATATAGTTTAGATTGTATGTGCATATAGAGTAGATTATGACATCATATAGTTCAGATTGTAAGTGCATATAGAGTAGATTATGACAGCATATATATTTTAGATTGCAAGTGCATATAGAGTAGATTACGACAGCATATAGTTTAGATTGCTAGTACATACAGAGTAGATTATGAGAGCATATAGTTTAGATTGCTAGTACATACAGAGTAGATTATGACAGCATATAGTTTAGATTGCAAGTGCATATCGAGCAGATTATGATTACGTATAATAGAATTAAAACTGCATATTACTTTGATTATGACTTTTGATTGCATACAGCAGTTTAGTTTATGACTAAGTGCAGTTTAGGTTTATAGTTGAAACTCTCTAAAATGATCACTTTGAAATGGCGGTTGAAGGTCCGTATCATGTCTTTAATTTCAGTTGGTCTAGAAAACGCTGGTCGTTTTCAAGAATGGTCGGATTGAACATTCAATTGTATTTACAGTCGAGAAACGGAAAGCTTATGAAGAAAATTTTTTCTAGAAGCCATTACGAGTCCCTTACTTCCAAATTTTGACCGTTGCCGTATTTTCAAAACGCTATAGACTGGGGCGGCAAAATTTTGTGTATTAAGTTTGATATAACAAAATCAATACCATATCTGATGGTATCTGATGATATAATCAGATGTTTTGCCGAGAAGAAAGCTAGACGTCATGCTTTCCATTTAAATACCAGTGTTCGATAGGCTTTTATTTTTTGCTAAAATTAAAATTTATTTCAATAAAATTGAATTTGATTTATTATATACAAAGAAGAGATAATACTTTAATATATTAGTTAATATTGTTTAATATTTATGTTTCAATTTATGAGTTTGTTTTTCAACATATTTATTGTCAATACAACATATTTTGGCGTATATTGAATATAACAACCTTATGCTCCTACTACTGACTGGGGAAGAGGGCGGCAAAAATAGCCTAGGGGCGGCAAAATGGTAAATCCGCCCATGGTTTTGACTAAGAAATGAAGAAATTTCATAGAATAAACAGAAGAGCTGAAAAGAGTAATTAGCGAAGACCGTGTTTTTTTCTTATTTTCTGTTTTATAGGAACCTCTGTATAAAAGTCATTATATCTACGAAGTTCACGCTAGTGTAATGAGCGGTCAGAGTGACAGTTCTGACTAATTGTGGATTTCCCATCAAAATAATGATCAAAGAGTTTAAATGAAAGTAAAATGATCGTGAAATTGATCAAAAGACTCTTCCTGATCGAAGAACTGATCATGAAACTGATCAAAAAACTCTTCCTGATCGAAGAACTGATCATGAAACTGATCAAAAAACTCTTCCTGATCGAAGAACTGGTCATGAAACTGATAAAAAGACTCTTCTTGATCTAAGAACTGATCATGAAACTGATCAAAGGATTGTTCTTGATCGTATAACTGATCATGGAACTGATCAAAATATTGTTTTTGATCGTATAACTGATCATGAAACTGATCAAAAGACTATATTGCAAGAACTAACCACGGAGGTGACAAACAACGACTGTCAACTTTAGAAATTATTCATAAACATGTGCATTATAACATGACCTCCTAGAAAGTTATGCCTTCAGCGCCAGTAGTATTTAGTTACCAAAAAAAAAACCTTATGAATGGAGAACAGACATACACATAAAAAAAGAAATAAGAAATAAAAACATAGAAGAGCTAATTGTAACAGTGGGTGAAACGGAAATGTGAAAGAGTGAATGAATGAAATTATGAATGAAGACCTTGGCCTAATTAGTTGAAAGGATAAGAACTTTGGCTTTCGGTGTAATTATTTGCAGTAATTCCTAATAAATCTGTTCAGCGTTTAATTATTAATTAATTTATTGTTTAATTACTTATTATTTATTTTATTATTTATTATTTATTTAATTATTATTTATTTATTTATTAATATTAAAAGAAGTTTATTTTAATAACAGGTTTTTGTGTTTTAAAATTTTGTGTCAGTTGTTGCGCAATTTATTGAGTTGTCGTTTGAATTTTTGGGGTTAAAATCTTTTTTTTTTCCTATTAGGTTTGATAGCGATTGAGTTTTAACAACTGCATTTGGAAAACTATTGGTCTCTATACTTTACACATTGTGATCGACGAATCCTTGATCGTGTGAACAAGATTTTTTATCTTGTGATTGACGAATCCTCGATAATATGATTGGTGTGAACAAGCAATTTTATCTTGTGATCATGTAATTCGTGTGAACAAGTTTTATTTTGTGATCATGTAATTCGTGTGAACAAGAAGTTTTATCTTGTGATCATGTAATTCGTGTGAACAAGAAGTTTTATCTTATGATCATGCAATTCGTGTGAATAAGAAGTTTTATCTTATGATCATGCAATTTGTGTGAACAAGAAGTTCATCGTGATCAAGGAATCCTCGATCACGAGATAAAAAATATGTGAACAAACTATTATAACACGATAAGAATTTTATGTCTGTTCGTATAAATCTTACGTCTGTTTCATGGGCCATATGGGGACAGGAAGCTCAAACCCTCCACTTAACCGTTCAAAGAAACAGCCTTGAAGAAGGTAATAATTTTCTCACTTTACAATTACTCACGTGGGCGCTCATGGTCTGTTTCATATATATCTTATGTCTGTTTCACATTTCTTATGCTTGCTTTGTGTATCTTTTATGCCTATTTCATGACTTTTGTGTGCGCTTTACATACGTTTTATGTGTTTCACGTGTCTTTTATGTTTATTTCACATGACTATAATGACCACTTCACCTATCCTTTATGTTCCTCATGGTGATCTTATATGAATTTAAGCATTTTGCTGAAATCTTCAAATCGCACTTTTGTCTGACTTACCTCATATTTCAAATTTTACGTCAGTGGAATTTTAGATCTACACATTTTCAAAATTATGATTTTCTTTTATGTTACGTCTGTAAGATTATGTAATATTGTCAATCTGGTCTCGCGTTCACAGGATTCCACACTCCTCTCTTATGCCAATTCTATCTCACACCCTAATGCTTATGTCTATAGATTTTTACATCACACCGATTTTATGGACGTGTATATCCACTTCTTCGGTCACATGCAGGGAGGTATATAGAACGGGGCATGGGCGGCCATATTTGGAGCAGAGGGGTGATCGAGCCCCCATTAGCTGTTCAAAATTTTTTTTTCCTGACTCTGCTATGCATTTACTTTCAAAAGTTTTACAAGCACATTTTAAAATAAGGTACTTTTTAGCTCATTACTAATTGTCAAGCAGTATCAATTATTTTTGTAGCATTTTAGTATCTTGTACATTCACTAAAATTCTTGACAGCTTTCAGAAAAGGGATAAAATTTTTTCCCAGCCCCACCCCTCCAGAAGTACTCATATAGGCGTCCACGGGACAGGGTTAATACATCCGCCATACAGGGCGCCAAATAGCCTAAGCACCACAACGTGTGAACAAGTTTAAATCCAATCTGATCAGCTGATCATTAATTATTAAATACATTTCAAAAATAAAATTTATATTTCCCAAGTTCTAAACACACCTTTTCCTTTTCTGACTTGTTTTTAATTAAGTTAGAGTATAAGGGTCTTTATAATTAAAGTTCCACTTTGAAATGGCCATAAAATGAAAACTACTGGACCAAATGTTATCAAACTTGGTAATAGCTTACAGGAGGTCATGGGATTTTATTTTCTGTCAAAAAAAAAAATGTTCAAAAATCACCACCAGCGGAAATGGCGCTGTATGTAATATTGTTAAACGAAATAAGACATGAAGACATCGTTTTAAAACGTTTTTAATCGTTTCTAAAACGTGTTACAAAGCATGTTGAATGTGGCGTCCACCATTTTCTGAAAGCAAGTTAAATCGCATTACTGCGTTCTCAACAGCAGCTCTTAGCATATCAGGAGGAATGTTGCGGACATGTCGGTGTATCGCATCTTTCAATTCCGCCAAATTGTTTATGTTATCACCCTTAATCAACACCAAAAACGGTTTCGTTTTAGAAACGATTAAAAACGTTTTAAACCGATGTCTTCATTTTTTTTATTTCGTTTAACAATATTGCATACAGCGCCATTCCCGCTGGTGGTGTTTTTTTTAAGGAAAATAAAATCCCATGACCTCTTGTAAGCTATTACCAAGTTTGATAACATTTGGTCCAGTAGTTTTCATTTTATGGCCATTTCAAAGTGGAACTTTAATTATAAACACCCTGTTTAAGTGAAAATACCCTTTTCCAACGAAACCTCAGTACGCAACTACAAATAGGAAATTAAGGAAGTGAAAAATACACTAAAATAGATGAAGTTAAGGATTAAATTTTCAAATGAAAATGATTGGAGATAGGACTCACGCCTCTGAATAGGCAAGGACTTGCGCCCTCCGAAAATCCACGGTATGCGCCCTTTAAGAGAACGCAGTCCGCCCCTATTTGATTATAAGTTTTTTATTTTAATGAAATTTTAATTATCATCGTAGATTTCCACTTTTGTCTCACTGGCCGTGTTGAGATTATTCTAAAATAAAATAACAACTGCACCAAACAATAGTTGCACTGAAAGTAAGTAATATTTATATTGGGGTGGAGGGGCGCCAAATTTTGGCCCAGCACAGGGCGCCATATAACCTATATCTGTTTTTGTGATATGTTTATAGGTAGAACTGTTTCTAGGTGTTTTGCCGCCCTAGGCAAGAATTGAAAAATGCCGCCCCACCCTTTTACTATCATCACTCTTTCGCCCATATCCCCCTCTCTCTACCATCACCAAAATCCAGTGGTACAATAGCGTAAGTCTTCTATTATACTTTTAATCATTAAACCCGTTAATTATATTTATATTTTAAACTTATATTAGTTATAAATTTTATTATTAGGGTATTATGATTACTAAATGTGTTATAAATGTTATAATTGTTTAATTTCAACATTTTATATTTTTGAAAACTGAGACATTAATGGAGTAATATTTTAAAACACAACGTTGTATTATCAGAGCTAGAAGGCTTAAATGTATTAGATATAAAAGAACTTGTATGCAAAATTAAACAATGAAACACATCAAACATTTTCACATTCGTCAAAGTAAAGACTTATTAAGTAATTGTTCCGTATGCTTTTGAAAACAATTATATGTTTTAATTTTTTCCATTTTTCATTTTTTCTCCTCATTTGCTCAATTTTTTCTTTGTTTGATTTAAAATTAAAATTTTTACGCCATTTTGCCGCCCTAGGCAGTCGCCTACTCTGGCCTAATGGTAGAAACGGCAATGTCTATAGTTTCACATGCCTATAATCTCATATTTATGAGTTCTTGCGTTCTCTACCTTGATCCCATAAATTCGATTCTATGACAGAAATGTAAATTTACACCTCTGATCTTCTGTCTATCGATCATTATAAATTACAATTCGTTCATAAGAGCCACAGAACTCCCTGTAATTTATTTACACAATTAAAATCGTGTTTATGCATCTCATTTGTATTAGTTTCGCGTTTAGCTCTTCGTAAGTTCCTAAGGCCACAAACCTGGCGGGAAAATTGATTACTACCCTCAAGTTCTGTGGATAAAATTTCATTTTACTGCAGCTCTTTGTTTCGGCGCGGTAGCTCATTACGAGAGCTCGGAGTGATGTTGGCAGTCAGTACGGTGACGACGTTTATCTATGTCTACGTCTTGCTCCAAACAATTCAGAGCTAGTCCATATTGGAACGCTTTACTGATGTCCCGCATGTTATTGTTTGCCTTAATTTTCCTTCTGTTTTGAGTCAGGTGCTCTTTGTTTATATTGCTTGTTTGAATTTCTATTCTGAATGAACTGCAGTTAAACTGGGGTCTTTAAACAGCATACACACACAAACATATATATATATATTGTGAGTTAGTGAGGAAGCCATTGAAAATAATAAGAGTCTAATAATAAGGAGGGTTGTTAAAGGAAATTTGTCCGTTGGGAAGAAACACATCATTGCATTAAAAGGCGAGCATGGCACCATAACAAGAAATTTGGAGATAATATTAGAACAGTTGAAGTATTCTACAGAAAGCTATATGAAGGAAACAGTGGATTAAACGTATACAATTAAATAGTCGAAAGAACAGCTCCTAAAATCTTAAAATAGAAAATAGCATTTACAATAAAAAATATGAAGTAAGGAAGAGCCCCTGGTGATGATGGCATTACATTTGATATCCTAAAAGAAGCTGGAGAACATGTAGAAGATATACTTGCAAAGTTCTTTACCAAATGTCTTAACAGCGGTAACATATCAAACCAATGGGATTTTGCAACAGTAATTCTTTTGCATAAAAAAGGGGATAAAGAGGATTTGAAAAATTACCTACCCGTTAGCTTGTTACCTACTATTTATAAAATCTTCACAAAAGTTCTAACACATCGCCTGCAGAAAAAATTAGATGCAGCTCAACCAAGAGAACAAGCTGGATTTCGAAGTGGATTCAGTACAGTGGACCATATTCAAGTATTAAGAGAATTAATTGAAAGAACACATGAATATGAACTTCCATTGTGTGTGGCATTTATTGACTATGAGAAGGCCTTTGACTCTATTAAAACGTCATGTTAAAACGTCTATGTTAAAGCGTCAGCAGTCATTAACTCTTTAAAATCAACAGATGTCGAGGATGTGTATGTACATGGACCTGGTGAAACGTATATATAAAAATGCAAGTGCAAAGTTTCGGTTACATAAAGAAACTAAAACTACCAAAATTGGTGAAGGTGTGAGACAGGGAGATACCATTCCTCCGAAACTTTTTACTTCAGCTGATAAATTGGAATAACAGGGGAATAAAAATAAATGGTGAATATTTAAGCCATCTGCGGTTTGCTGATGACATGGTTATGTTTTCAACGGACCCATCAGAACTCCAAGACATGGTATAAGAGCTCTCAACTAGAAATAGAGAAATTGGACTCAAGATAAACCTACAAAAAACTAACATCATGTTCAATTATTTCATTGAGAAAACAAATATAAAATTTGACAACATTGAGATAGAAATTGCTGATTCATATATTTACCTTGATCAGCTAATTTCAATGTAAAGAAACATCATGAAAGAACTCAACAGACATATTAAACTTGGCTGGAGTGCATTTGGAAGGAACAGTTTTATCCTGATGGTAAAATTGCTTTTATGTCTAAAAAGAAAGGTCTTCGACCAGTGTGTATTGCCAGTTCTCTCTTATGGATTAAAGAAATGGAGTCTAACAGTTCTAGCAATAGGGAAGCTTCAGACAACGCAAAGGAGCATGGAGAAGTGCATGCTTGGAATAACAAGGAGAGATCGAAAAAGAAACGCTTGGGTGTGAGAGCAAACTAGAGTGGAGGACATCCTTGTTAAAGTAAAAAGCCTGAAATGGCGATGGGCTGGGCATATTGTAAGAAGAACTGATCAACGATGGACAACAGAAATTCTCAACTGGATTCCAAGAGACCATCGAAGACGTAGAAAACGTCTCAAACTAGATGGGTGGATGAGATAAGAATTGCTCAGGATAGACTTGTGTGGAATGCATTTGTATATGTTTTCGATCTTACGTTTACAGTAACTTACACCTTCAGTCTTTCATACAATATTTCACACCTTTGAACTTATGTCTGTGAGATCTTACATTTCAGAACTTGTGACATGTAATCCTATATTTATAATCTTACGTGTCATGGCGATCTTACATTTTCTTACTTTATCCCAAGTCATACGATCGTACATTTTCATTTTATCTTATAGTTACGAATTTTGTCGTAAACCTATTTTTAATATTTGGAATCATTGACAGTGGTGCCTAAACCCAAAACAACACACGGGGGATTTACTGCTGCGATTATCCCCTTCAGACCTCTGACACATGACAACTGTTTGTCGTGTGTCATGATGACATCACTTCCGGGATTAAAGAGGAACAAATATAAATTTACGGAAGCTTTCGGAGTAAACTATATTAGACAGTCCAGGGACCGACCATATGGGGCTTCCAGTAATTTAATATAGAGTACCACATACAGAACGGACATTACCAAGCTCGTTTCACGCGTAATTTCCCCACATCCGGCTTTCAAAACATCACCACGCGTTCTCCATTTGTCTGGTGCTACACAGCGAAACAGCTGTTATTTTTATCATTGTTATAGATTTTACGTAACAGGATTCACACAACATACTGGGTGAATTCTTCTCAAAATAAAAGATAATCTTCAAGAGAACATTTAAAATCAATTCTCCCTTCCATTGGTACACATTTTACTCTGGCTATTTAATAATTAATCCGGACGACAAAAAATAATTTAAGATCGTACGTATATGATCCTTCCCATATCAGTGGACAGCCACCGGACAGAAAATTTTTCCCACAAAAGAGGTGGCCGCAAAAAAGGGGTATTATTAGCGGGTTTCAATAGATATTGAACCCGCTATTGCTTTTGGCTTTCCTGTCTGCCTGTCTATACGCAATGAAAAGGACAAGGCAAAGGTCTTCCGTAAATGCAATAATGATGGCTATTGTTAACGTTGAAAACTTAACTTGATTTGTTAATGTTAACTTGAAAATTAGAGAGTTGCGAATTAGGGAGTTGCGGATTAGAGAAGCGCGGATTAGAGAATTGAAAATTAGAGAGCTGCAGATTAGAGAGTCGTGAATTAATTGAAACCTGCTAAATTTAAATATCGACCTTAGGCAATTTTCTTTCACTTGCTTGTTTTAAAAGATTTTTCGTGTGCAGGAATTTTTATCTGATCGCATCCGAAGATTGCCCGTAAAGAGAGGTTTATTATATTAAAAAATGTGTTAAACTATTTGGCATTTTCCGCTCTAAATATGTATTTCGTCGTAGTCTGCTTGATTTAGACCTAGTTTGCATATCTGTCATAGCAAACACTTAAACGCAGTATATTATCGGTAGTTCGGATTTCGAGCCTCCGGCTTTGTCTTATAAGAGGCAGTAATAACGCTTCTGTGTGACGTCATGAGCGAGAGCTTTAATAAAGAATTAAACTACGCTTTTTATAATTCTCCATAATCCATCACTCCTTCGCTAATCCGGCGCTCCTCTATGCACGGAATGGCCCGGTTAGCCAGTGTCACTAACGGAGTTTTAGCTGAATTTTTTTTTTCTTTTTTCTTTTGGCATTTTAACGAAAAAAAAAAACATTTTTAAAATTCCTTTATCTTTTTTTTTTTCCTAATTTAAATACTTCCGATATTTTTGAAAATTTTGTCCCTTAGGCGAACGCTAAACAAAATAACATATTTAAAATTTCGGACTACAAATAAAACTTTTTTGTTTTTACAAAATTATACAATGTACTAATTCATAATAATTGTACTAATTCATACAACCAGTACTAATTCATAATCAAAATACTATATTATCAGGTAAGTACTGATTTATTTATAAAAGTACTAATTCATAATCAAAATACTATATTATCAGGGAGCTATACCAGCACCAGTATATATAGCCAGATTCTAGTACATTTAGCTATTTTATAGAGTGTTTCGGCATCACTAGTACCTAAGAGGCGAAGGGTCCACGCACATGCGCAGAAGGAATTCCCCTTGGGGCAGATGCCGCACATGGTAGCGTCTAGTATATATCCCTAGCTAACTTCGTTTAGAAATGTCGATTTTTAATTTAACTTTATTATCTTCTCTTTACTTTTGGCGTTTGGACCAGTAAAGAACTTTATTTCGCAAAAACTCAGTCATTTTGTTTTATCGTTGTATTATGTTAAAAAGTTTTTTAGGGCCGCTAAAGCCGAAAGCACGCTCCTGATCACAGACAAGTGGTCATTATAGGGGCAGACTGGGCAGCAGGCCAACCGACCCCCGAGCTAGTGCGCCCTCATGGGCTATAGGACTCGCGCCCTCCGATAATCTAAGCTATGAGCCCTTTGAAAGGACCCAGTCCGCCCCTGGGTTACTGTACACCACCACAGACTTTCGTATAGGCATAACTAAGTCCCTACCAGTTTTCTCTTATAAAAAATGGACACTTTATCCAAGTGGTCACTTTACCAAGTTCCACTGTACATGATACACTAATTTCTCCCATTACCAACTTTCAAGAAATGGAGAGAGAGAGAGTACCGTTTAACAGAAAAATACTAATAGGCAGCACTGTTTCTACCATTAGGCCAGAGTAGGCGACCGCCTACGGCGCCAAATTGGCATAAAAAATTAATTTCAAACAAAAAGCAGAGCAAAGGGGGAGAAAAAAATGAAAAGGGGAAAAATTAAAACATCGAATTGTTTTCAAAAGTATACGGAACGATTACTTAATAAGTTTTTATTTTGACAAATGTAAAATTTTTTTATATATTTCATTGTTTAATTT
>QLNU02014176.1:92483129-92495903 GCA_006491805.2 Dysdera silvatica
TGAATTCCCGGCGAACGAAGCTTACTTGAAACGGCTATCTCTGTCGGCGAAGACAGGTGATCTAAAGGGAAATACTATAATGCGAAGTTCTACCTCATTTACTGACATAACTTAACTATCTTAACAAATGTCACGGGACTGCAAATAAGTACTAGGAGGTAGGTAACACACATAAAATATTTATTAATAGCTAAACATAACATGAGACTAGTAGAAAGCATGAAAAATGATAATTGTGATAACTTCGTCTGAGGCTTAACTATGGCGCGGCTAAACATGCCGACATCTATTAAATAGCTCATCTGAAGTGAGCTTACATTAGTTTCCTCTCTAAATTGCTGACCTTTCGACACTTTTTTTTATTCTAACAATTTGACTACGGTAGTAGCCTATCTTGGGTATTACACACATATCATAAAACGATCAATTATAACTGCATTATTGGAGTTCATTTTAGTTTTGGAACACATATTGCAATCCATAGCAATCATTACGAAATACATTATCAACAGCAATAATATCCAATAATTAAACTGTCATGTGACTATCATTAATTATGTTGCGTAACTAACTCTATATGTCTAATCTGACTCTTAGGGGAAGATTGCCGGAATTGACGAGACATGATCGAAAAATATTATTCTCTTGCTCGACTGTCGCGTAAAATTTGCCTCGACATCTCAGAAGTTTGCTATAGCTGTACGAGAGGCATATCAATTTGGTCGACATCACTGGCGGAGAACGTACGTAGTCTAAGGGAGCTATTCACCTCACTTTTAAAATTACTTTATCGACGTTCATTCTTTAATAACGGCTAGCCTTCCACGCAGGACTACATCCCTGACTTGACCTATTCTATCATATACTCATCTCATCTGCTCTCCTCCTGATCTAATACTCGTCTTGGTCCTATCTCTCTAACTAACTGATCTCATACTGATTAAACTTTTTAAAACTTCAAAGTAAGAATGGCGTTTGGACCTGCGATTGGTTATTGGCTTAACCTATGAGGGACGTGTCCGTGTCTTGCGATTTTGGTGCAGGGAGGTCCAGATTTCCCCTGCGACGGTCGCTTCCGAAAAAGGCAATAATTTCTATTGACATTTACGCGGTTTCTTCATTTAATATAAACAACTTTTATGGATAGAACGTTTATGTACGGACCTTTGAATTATCCAATTAGCAGGGTTTGTATTGTGCAGACGCAACCCTAAAGAGACGGCATGTCCAGGCGCGGTGATCAAAACCAGGGCAGTCTTTATGCGTCTGTTCTTTACTTACGCCATAAAATCTTGGACTATTCTAGAGATTTTTAGGTTGTACAAAAGGATGAGAGAATTGTAGGAAGGGTATTATACCTGAAGCATCTTCTTGCCGACGTTGCGTTGTAAGGGAAAGTGAGTTCTTCCTTTTATGGCTTAACGTACAATTTAAGGGGAAAATATACAAATTAAAACAAAACTTCGTTACAGAACGATCTTCCTATAATAATATATAAATAATAAACAAATTTTACTTCTTTGTGGGGGGGTGCCTTCCGTGCCCGGTTGGCCCATCCGTTGCAATAACACTGGGCATGTGTCCCCATTCAAGCCATCCTTTCGCTTAAAACCAAATAGCCAGGATTTGATTTCGAGAGAGGAGGGTTCAAAAATTTTTACAGCATGTATCGATACAATCACAGCATGAAACAGGATTTAATTTTGGGGGAGGAGGATTCAAAAATTTTTATAGCATGTTACAAGCGTTACATGCTGAAAAAATTTTTGAACCCTCCTGCCCCGAAATAGAAGTCTTGGCTACGGTCTTGATATATAGCGTGCAAATCAAAATAACTCCAAACCGCAATATAGCGAACCCGGCTTATGACGAATCTTTTGGTCTCGCCCAATCATACATTATCGTTAACGGATCGCTTATAACGAACCCCCGGATATAGCGAATCAAAAGTTCGGTCCCTTGAGGTTCGCCATAGCGGTATACTGTATCAATACAGTCTAATCTCGCTATAGCGAAATTTAAGGAACCTAACTTTTCGTTCGTTATATACGGAGGTTCGTTTAAAGCAGGGTTCACTTAAGCGGGGTTTGTAATACCATACATAATATAAACTAACACACAATACATATATAAACTAACACACAATACATATATAAACTAACACACAATACATATATAAACTAACACATAATACATATATAAACTAACACGTAATACATATATATAATTTAATATAATATTGATAGGCCTATAATACAATTTTATATTTAATGTGTTTCTTTATTCTGCTAAAAATACATTTATTATACAAATGTGGCAGCGACGGCCAGAGGTAGGGTCGCAGATCTTTTAATTACTATAAACGGGGGTCGCGAATTACTTGCCTACTATAAAAGTGGGTCGCGGCTTGAAAAAGGTTGGGAACCACTGCTTTATGCGTTCAACGGGGACTTATTTGTGTCGCCCAACGTATTTTACTCGGAAAATAATTATGGGCTGAATTAATTATTAATTTTGTTAAAATTATTTACGTGAACTAATTTAAAACATATTATTGCCAGGTGTTAATCGGACCCATCGGTAAAGCAGTTGCTCTTTAACAGAAAAGTGACGACATTAGTTTAATGCGTTAATTAACTTTGAGGTTGATTTTTAATTACATTTTGACGAAATTTAATGAAATCATTTACTTTTGTGGCTTTTCTTAATTTTTTGGTTTGTTAAAAGTAGTCAGTAATTTTGTCGTTTGTTAAAAGTGCAGCCAAAGTCTCATTTAGTATTTTCCTCAAAATGTAAGGCGGTCATCATCATTATTTTGTTAATCGAAAAATGTTGATTGAATCTCTAAAAGTATGATGACGTCATAATTGCGTGATGTCATCCGCTTAGACTGAAAATACAATTTAACATAGCATCCGAAATATTTTTTGCGTATGTATGTGTGTTGTGTGTGTGTAGTCATTCCCAATGCCAATACAACACTTATTATTATTTTATTTATTAAGCAAAGAAAAAAATATTACATTGGGAAGAGTGGTTGCAAAATACAACTCCGCAATCCCAGAACTAAATACAACATGGAAAAAACTTTCAAGGACTTAATGTTCTTCCGTCAGCATGATGATGATGATTGAACCATAAATTTAATGGGAAAGGTGGCCTCCTAAAAGGCAGCGCTGTGATCCCGGACAGATTTTGATATTAAAGACTTTAACAGCCAATGGGCTAAGGGGAGAGTGTTGATCCGTACTGGTATACAGAAACGTACTGATCGCACTGGTGTCGTCATTTAACGTCTACTAGAAACCAATTGTGGGAGGTCTGTGGTTTGATTTAATCAGAAGGCAATATTTGAAATTTAGAAACTATTTTTATCTGAAAAACTGAGAGAACTAATTAACTATTATTTTACATCATGCATATTGAGAGAATTAGAAAACGCAACAATGAGATCATCGGACTTGTAATTATAATTTCTTTCAGTTGACTGCAACTGCGGAAAGCGGCTCTCACAGGTAGTTCTCCTCCAACGACAGCGGAAAAGTTTCAGAAGTTGCTGCTAAAGATGGATGGATTTATTACTAACTAGGCGACCCCCTAGTCCGCCTTATGGTCGCGACAGGCCTAGGCGCTTGGTAGTATTATGTACCTTTGCCACTCCCAAGGACCATATAACTTCAAATTTCTAAACAAGTAAAATAATTTCCTAAGTAGATAGGAATTCAAACCCTTCGTAAATTTAGAGGAATCTAACCCCATCGTAATTATAGAGGAATTGAACCAGGAAGTTTTTTTTTTTTCGAGAATCGAACCGAGTTCATGGGTATCTGTAGTTCTTGAAACATTTGTGTCATCTATATCTCGCCAAATTGGCGACTTGTAAAGCAATAACAAACCACGGTATTTCTAATAATAATGCCAACCGACATTTTGTTGATAAGCATAATCTCATAAAATCCTCTAAATTAAATAAAATGATCTAAACTTTACAACTAAAGCCTTAAAACATTCAAATTTAACCATCACAAGTGTACAGTGATTATAGAAAACCATGTAATCAGTGGCGTACTGATAACCCCCGAAAGGCGGGCTCCCCCTTTGCCGTCGTTTATTTTCCATAAAATTTATAAATAAAAAAAATATTATTATATTTTTTAGTTAATAAGGATTTCTTTTAATCTTTAGGTAAAATATAAAGTAAAATAAACGGTTTCCAACTGTGGCAAACTTATTACGCGTATTTACTTTAGCTGTTTTTATTGCCTTTAAAACTGAGGGGTCCAGTGATTTTCTGTTATGCCACTTCATATAAATATTAATTTCGATATTAATGCTAAAATACGATATATACATAAAAGAAAATCCTATACAAAACTGACTACTATTAAACATTTCCCTCCCATCTTCCAATGCGTCGGTTCATAGGGCAAGGCCAAGCAGGGGCCGTGTAGAAAGTGTGGCAAATGAAGCAGTTTTCTGAGGTTTAAAGCTCAAAGGGGCGCCAAATGCGGTGACGAGGAGGTGTATTATGGTTAAAACAATGAAAAAAAAGTTTAATTAATAATTTATAATAGCAAGTGGGCGACAAAACTAATAATTTTTGTATGAGGGAGGGTAAGAGTCATTTTACATCTTTGCCTTTAGTCACGAAAATCTCCTGGCGCAACCGTGCCTTTAGCAGTGGCGGATCCACGGGGGGTGGGGAGATTTGAGAAACACCCCCCCAAAAAATACCCCCAAATGCATAAAAATGTGGTGAATATCAGTTAAAACGAGCGCCGAATATAACGACCAACCGCATAAAACGACAGGAGCTTTACAAAAATGTTATTGCCTATTTTACTTTTTTTAATTGCCGTTATATCCAGGGTCAAAAAAGGAATTGTTCGCTAAAAGCGATTAAATTGTTTTGCGCTTAATCGTTATTCCAAACAAAATCCATATATTCATCGCTGTATCCGGAAAATTGTAAATGCGGGCTCGTTATAAATGGGTGTGCTACTGCATGTTACATCCCTCCCCCAAAACCACTCCCTGGATCCACCTCTTTATATACCGATAACGGGGGGCCTAGCAATTAAAAAATAATGGGGAGGGGGCTGAAGCAGTATTTAAAAAATTACGTGATTCGGTGTTAAAGAAAAGTGTATTTTGGCCATGGTCGGATTTAGTATGCGTTGCGCCCTGTGCACAACGATTTTTGACGCCCGCCCCCCCCTCCATTGACGTAGCTGGAGGTGCTAGAAATTTTGATCTGAGCATCGAAGTATAGGGTTTAGACTCTTTAGAAAACAGGTCAGTCCCCTAGAAAAAAGTTAGCCCCTAGACTTCAAAGCTAGTTACGCACCCTCAAATGCGACGAAAAATTGCGGAGGATAGAGAAGGGGCGAAATTTATAATTAGCCTACCTTATGTGCATCATCATCATAAGATGTAATAATGATATTTTTATAAATAAATTTAGTTTATTTGGCGACGATTTTTTTGGATATTGGCCGAGGGAGACAAGGGCAGACGCAGAACAAAATTTCAGGGAGGGCGCGAAGCTTGAAAATTTCACTTGTAAGTTTGATTTTAAGTATTTTTTACTTGAAAATAATCATTTTTAATGTAAGCTTATTATTCTCAGGGGGGCGCATGCCTCTTGCCTGGATCCGACCTTAGGGGTAGGGGACAGGGGTTGTTTCACGCATGTATCCAAAAATTTCCGATTAAAAAAAAAAAAGGGCGGAGGGCTCCTTCTCGGGGAAAGCTGATCGACAGAATTCTACGGTAAATAAATTGCAATTAATAAAAAAACAAAAACGCAGCCTCTTGCGCTCCTAGAAATTTTGCACCCTGGGCAAGTGCCCAACGTGCCCATTTGTAAACCCGGCACTGATTTTGATATTCATTGGTAAGTGTCTGGGCTTTCTGAGCCTTCCCCTCTCTCTCTTACGCCACTGAGGGCTAGTATGTTGCCACAGCGCCATCTATTGTAAAATGATTTAACTATTTTTATTCATTAAAAAAATAAAAAATAAAAAATAAAGTGCATCGGTTGAAGCCTTGGTGCCCTGCCGCCCCGCAAAAAACAAAAAACAAAACAAAACAAAAATCAAACCCTGGAACATTTCATTATAGCTAGGAAACCAAGCGAAAATTTTTCAGTGCTTTTGGCAGTATTTGCAAACAGAAAAATGATTCCATTAGATTCGTGGGAAAACGTCCGGATCCCGTTGCTCCAAAACTTGGAGACTTTGGTGTAAGATTTTTATTTATTACAGTCATAACAAACAACACATAAAATATTCTTCATCGTCTTTATTTTTTTCTTATTTAACCCTGACGAGGGGAGGGGCAATAGTCCCCTCGCTAGATCCGCCAGAGCAATGAGGAATACTATTAAAATTTTAACTTCAAAAATATCATTAAACATTGCCACTAATGTAGCAAAGCTGAAAGAATTTTGGATTCTAATTTCATTTTCTGTCAATAGATGTCGGCACCATACCTTTAATTATACTACTTTGGCAGTACCCCTAGCGTACCTATTCTTAAAAAAAAATTATCATCTCTTTACTTGTACATTTATTCTTTGTGACGCTGTCGATCGATAAACGTGGTGCTCCCGGTGAAATCAGTAAAATTGCAAATTGTTCAAGCGGTCGTTGTTTTGTAATTTATTTTATTTTGACAATTTAATTAACTACTGAACGTCTAATTAACAATTATTTTATCTAATTAATATTTATAGTTGTTGGGAATTTGTGGCAATAGATGGCGCCACAAGTTTATCGTCGTAAAAAAAAATCTCTCGGGCCCCCCACTCTCCAAAACGGTGGCATGTCCCTGAAAATAATAATCGGAAACAAATCGCTCCACCGCATTTGAAAGATTTCTGTATCCGCCCTTGGTCATAGCCACTGGAGCACGCAGGGGGAGGGGGTGTTGGTAACCCCCCATTGCAATGAAATTTTGTATATTTAACATAGGAATATGTGAGTTGTAGCTCTGTAACCCCCCATTGAGCCTATATCCCACCTTACGAAAGTACTGGGTACGCCTATATGGGCGGATGTACCATTTTGCCGCCCTAGGTCATTTTGAACCCCTTACTACTACCCCTAATCAGTGGTAGGAACATAAAAATTGTTACATTCAATATACGCTAAAATTTTTTGCGCTGACAGTAAATACGTTGAAAAACAAACTCATAAATTAAAAC
This sequence comes from Dysdera silvatica, assembly GCA_006491805.2. Taxonomy (NCBI): domain Eukaryota; kingdom Metazoa; phylum Arthropoda; class Arachnida; order Araneae; family Dysderidae; genus Dysdera; species Dysdera silvatica. The sequence goes on from QLNU02014176.1 coordinate 92,490,337, forward strand.
ATAAACATTAAATAATATTAACTTATATTGAAGTATTATATCTTCTTGGTATGTAATAAATCAAATTCAATTTTATTGAAATAAATCTTAATTTTAGCAAGGACAAAAGCCTATGGAACACTGGTGTTTAAATGGAAAGACGTTTAACTTTCTTCTCGGCAAAACATTACGTACGGTATTGATTTTGTTATATCAGACTCAATACACAAAATTTTGCCGCCCTAGTCTATAGCCTAGTATAGCCTATTGGGAAAGACGACACTGTACACCTATGATTATAGCGTCCAACTTTCACAGATCTTTTGAATGGCGTCATAATTGGGTCTTATATTTTTTCAAAATGTGAGTTGGTCTTATGGCGCCATCTGTTGAACAAGAAATATACTGATAGATAGGGACAACGTAAGGTAAAAAGTATGAGTGAAGTTTATAAATAAATAAATAAATAAATAAATAAAGTATATCTTTTCTTGTAAAAATGAAAAGCTAAACGACGCCACCTTCAATTTGAATTCCATTAATTTTTTAACTTCTAAGAATTTCCGATTTCTATGGTTTATCAAAGATTATAGTAGTATCCATCCCACCCCCATCTTTCTTTTTTTTCATACGCCACCTTTCGACTTTTGTAGTTTATCATTTTTAAATATGCTTTTAAAAATCACACAAAATCGTATATTTAAGCAATATTTTCCTTCTAACTTTTCTTATACGTAATATTACTCGAAGACACACCGGGTCCTCTTATTATGCGCATAACTTGGAATTTCGAAGGGCGAAAGTCCTATTGCCCATGAGTGCGCCCCCCACTGTGGATGCTTATTTGTAGAAATGAAATGAACTCCAGCCACATCAAAAAATTATTGCATCAAGAACATAAGCGAGTATTTATATAGACCCAAGCCCCTCCCCCCAATCGTCTAAAATAAATTGCGATTTTACATGCTTGTTTGTTTGGCTTTTTTATGGCGCAAGAGCATCTGGGCTATACTGCGCCAATTTTACATGCACTTCAATGCATAAACGTACTTGCTCCACCTCCACCAATAATGTTAAGAACTCTTCGATGATCAAGAATTTAAACAGCAGGTTATTGAACGTTAAACTGTCAGTTACTAAATTATTTAACTTTATGCTAATAAGTATAAAAAAAATAGTATTACAGTAACTCCCCCATGCAGGATTCTCAACGGACTGAGAAAAAACGTTAAAAAAACGTTAAAAAAAAACAAACTACGTTGATTGGAATCTTCCTGTGTTCTTGAATGACCGACATCTCTTGACTTAAAAAATAATTATTATTTATTGACCTTTGCTCTTACTTTCTTTCGCGATACATAGTGCCGGATTAAGCTGTCGTGGGACATTGTTCGGTAGTTATTCGTATTATGAATATTATAGATCTACTTTTTTTTCTATATTATATAATTTGGTATTTCCAATTTTTTTTTTGATTTAAAAAATCGTACTATATATTTAGTGTGATTATAAACAGGACATTGCTTGGAAGGTGCAGAAGTGGGAAAATAAAAGATGTAAAAAATATACAAAAATAAACAAAAAAAATTGTGTAAGGAACTGAGGATTTTTTCGGAAAGATTTCAGTATTAGATTTTTAGTGAGTTCCTTAAACCGGCAATATGTAACTAATAATAAACTCAACGAAAAATCAGAAATTATTTAAAAAACATTAATAGTAACCAAGTTACCTCAGTGCTTAAAAAATGTTTTGTATATAAATTTGTGTCTTGGTTTCTCTTTAGCAGATTCATCAATTGTTTTTGTAGTATCTATTTCATCCAAAATTTTTTGTTCTATGTATAATATGGCCATGTTGTTCAATCTGTCTTCTCCTATCGTACTCCTTAAATAGTTTTTAACGCGTTTTAAAACTGAAAAAGATCTTTCACCTGTTGCATTTGATATTGGCATTGTTAAAAATATTTTCGAAATAATATCTACATTAGGAAAAGTTCCACTGTTTTTATACACTTCGAACTATTATTCAATAGTATTTCTGGCTATTTATTTATCAGCTTCTTACACTCTTATGTTTTCTCCTTTTTTAACAATATATATTGATATTCCTTGAAAATGTTCTTGCAAACTTCCCTTATCATTTATAACTTTTTAATATCACTTGAGATATTATATCACACTTCCAAGCGTTTAATTGAATCAGTCATTTTGAAAAGGGGTTATATTTCATTGTTTTCCTATGGAGTTGACCCCTTTTCAAAATGACCGATTCAATTGTCATGGCATTCATTGTTAAATTAATATGATTTTTAATTAGCTTTAATTTCATAAAAGTCTGTTATATACTTATATACGTAGAATGCATGAATAATATTAAATATTGAATCTTTCGTTTTTTATGTTGTGGCAGTTTTTAACTAGGAAGCTCTCGAGCTCAGGGCCCCTGGCGGACTCCCTTAATACGTTGCGGTGGGGGGTGGGAGTGCAGGCAGGAGGCCGCCCACAGGCACAATAAAAAATTGCAGTACAAGCACCATGAAATACATTTTTAGCGGCCTTTATATACTTTCCCAGAGTATTTCATCAATTGACCTTTTGTGTGTGACGTTATATTTCCCATGACGTTGATGAAACTTCTAAATGGTGGTTAAAATAAATATAAACGCTAGTAGGCAAATGCTTTAGCATCAGTCAATTAGGCATATTATATTTTATATATATTTTATGTTTATATATTATATTATTATATTATTATTTATATATTATTATTTATATATTATATATATATACTTATAGGATGGGGAAAGCGTCTCTTTTTCTCCAAAACAAAAAAGCTCTAGTTTGAGCTAATTAATACGTGGGTGGCAAAAATTATTGTAAAATGTGCATGTTATGTCTATTTTGATAAGCATATTATAGCCACTACAAAGACCCCCCGCCCCCCCGCCCGGTTTCCGACAAAAAAGAACTTATTGCAAAGTTCTGAGAAGCAGAAATTTATAATTACATTGTACTGGTTTTTCTTTGTGTTTATAATGCGGCAAAAAACCTAAATTTAACCCTTTCATTTATCAACAACATCGAAGTGAAGCAAGTAATGCTAAATGATTGATATATATCTAACTAACTTCGTTTAGAAATGTCTATTTTTAATTTAACTTCATTATCTTCTCTTTACCTTTGGCGTATAGACCAGTGGAGAACTTCATTTTGTAATGCTAAACTCCGGTCAGTTTCGTTTTTAATCGTTATGTTACGTTAAAGCATTTTTGAGGGCCGCTAAAATCTGTTTTGACCAGGGCCGCTAAAGCCGTAAGCACGCTCCTGGTAATAAAATTGAATTTCGTAACTAAAGAGCCACTAGTAGAATTTTGGTGTCAGGTAAATTGTGAATTTAATCATATAAAACAAAAATTTTCTCTTCTGTATTTTGCAAAATTTATTTACGTAAATCAGAGTTTTTTGCCTATATTTCCACTAAAATGAAGTACAAATCCCCCCCCCCACAAGGACGCCGTTAAGGCAACTTACAGGGGGCCTTTTTCTTTTGGCAATATTATCCCGAAACAAATAACCACTTTAACCTTTTAATGTATTAAAAATATTGCATATATTTCAATTCTAGATAGGCAACTGACCCCTGCCTCTCAAACGACGTCCTTCCCTCCCCCCCAACAACCCAGAGCCGGCTATTCGGTTGCAGCTGTCGAAAATTCATTCAAATAAATTATGCAAAATAAAAATTGTACAAATTAAAACATTCCCCTCCTTCTCCTTTTAATTTAAGTTCTCGTGCTATTCTTTGTCTTTCTTTGTCGACGCCAAGAAATATTTTTGGTTTTCAACTGAAAAATTATAAATGGTACATATGAAGTATATATATATCATCATCATCATCATATTCAACCATTATCTATCCACTGCTGGATGAAGGTCTCTCCAAATGCTTTCCACACAAGTCTATCCTGAGCAATTCGCTTCCACGTCACCCCAACCTGTTTTCTTATTTCATCCATCCATCTAGTTTGAGGACGTTTTCTAGGTCTTCGGTGGTCTCTTGGAATCCAGTTCAGAACTTCTGTTGTCCGTCGTTGATCAGTTCTTCTTGCAATATGCCCAGCCCATCGCCATTTCAGCCTTTTACTTTAACAATGATGTCCTCTACTCTAGTTTGCTCTCTCACCCAAGTGTTTCTTTTTCGATCTCTCCTAGTTATTCCAAGCATGCACCTCTCCATGCTCCTTTGCGTTGTCTGTAACTTTCGTATTGCTCCAACTGTTAGACTCCATGTCTCTGATCCATAAGAGAGGACTGGCAATACACACTGGTTGAAGACTTTTCTTTTTAGACATAAAGGCAATTTCCCCTTCAGGATAAAACTGTTTCTTCCAAATGCACTCCAGCCAAGTTTAATACGTCTGTTGAGTTCTTTCATAATGTTGCCATCCATTGAAATCAGCTGGCCAAGGTAAATATATGAATCAGCAATTTCTAGCTCAATGTTGTCAACTTGTATTTTTGTTTCCTCTACGAAATTATTGAACATGATCTTAGTTTTTTGTAGGTTCATCTTGAGTCCAACTTCTTCACTTCTAGTTGAGAGCTCTTGTACCATGTCTTGGAGTTCTAATGGGTTCGTTGAAAAAATAACAATGTCATCAGCAAACCGCAGATGATTTAAATATTCACCATTTATTTTTATTCCCTTGTTATTCCAATTTATCAGCTGAAAAATCATCTGTAAAGCAGAAGTAAAAAGTTTTGGAGAAATGGTATCTCCCTGCCTCACCCCTTTGCCAAGTTTGATAGTTTTGGTATCTTTATGTAACCGAAATTTTGCACTTGCATTTTTATACACACGTTTCACCATGTCAATGTACACATCCTCAATGTCTGTTGATCTTAAAGAGTTGATGACTGCTGATGTTTTTATAGAGTCAAAGGCCTTCTCATAGTCAATAAATGCAACACACAATGGAAGTTCATATTCATGTGTTCTTTCAATTAATTCTCTTAATACTTGAATATGGTCCACTGTACTGAATCCACTTCGAAATCCAGCTTGTTCTCTTGGTTGAGCTGCATCTAATTTTTTCTGCAGGCGATGTGTTAGCACTTTTGTGAAGATTTTATAAATAGCAGGTAACAAGCTAATTGGTCGGTAATTTTTTAAATCCTCTTTATCACCTTTTTTATGCAAAAGAATTACTGTTGCAGAATCCCATTGGTTTGGTATGTTACCACTGTTGAGGCATTTGGTAAAGAATTTTGCGAGTATGTCTTCTACATGTTCTCCAGCTTCTTTTAAGATATCTAATGTAATGCCATCATCGCCAGGGGATCTTCCTTTCTTCATACTTTTTATTGCAAATGCTACTTCTTCTTTTAAGATTTTAGGAGCTGTTCCTTCGACTATCTCAGAGTCTTCGTTTAATCCACTGTTTCCCTCATACAGCTTTCTGTAGAATTCTTCAACTCTTCTAAGTATTTCTTCCCTATTTCTTGTTACAGTGCCATCCTCTCCTTTTAATGCAATGATGTGTTTCTTCCCAATAGACAAACTCCCTTTAACAACCCTAAAGGCTCTT
>QLNU02014176.1:92496003-92516140 GCA_006491805.2 Dysdera silvatica
ATATATATATATATTGTATTAATTATTTTAATTAATTAGTTACATTAACTATATAATATATTTATATAATATAGATCCCCCTTTCCCCCAGCTAACGGCGCCCGTGGTCATATCCCTTGTTATTATCGATATATAATACAAATATTAATTTAATATTATATAGGTTAATATTAATTTATAAACTCCCTTATTATGTGAGAGTTACTTGATTTTACAAAAAATTCTATTTTCGAAAAAACATTGTAACTTTTTTTTTTTTTTTTTGTTTGATACCCACCAAAATTTAAATGATTAAATGGGAAATTAAACCAAAAATTACATTTTTGTTTCGAGAGTAACGTGTTTCCAAATTATAAAGCACGATGACCCAACAACGCTTCTCAAAAAATTTAGCTACATAATTTTCATTTCATCGCAATTCCTAATTAATTAAAAGCAGTTATTGAAAAAACACAAACATTTTCAATCTTTCCACAATGGAAATATTTACAGATTAATCACGATAACAGTTTACTGAAAATTTTGATTTTTTGACATTTGACAATTTAAAAATTGTCGTTCATGACTAATTTTTAAAAATTAAAAAAAAATCACATTTATATAAAAATTAAATTACAAAAATGATGATACGTATTAGGATGCACAATAAAATTCCTAAATTTCTTAAATTATTTGCAAAACTAAATACAGTCGAACTAGGGTCGGACTCGGTCTTCTCAAAGGGCGCATACCATGGATTTTCGGAGGGCTCGAGTTCTATCGCCCACGAGGGCGCATCAGCCCGGGGGCGGGTGGTCTAGTCCGCCCCTGCATATAGCCTACTTTTATAACAAAAGCAAAATTGAAAGAACATACCTCAGCTAGTGAGCTATTTGCTTGTAAAACATTCGATTTCATCATCGCCAAAAGAAACGTTTCCACGAACTGGAGGATGTCACACCTCCAATTCCCGAGATCTCATAAAAAGATCGCACTGCTCACTGTAGTCCGGGGTTTGGTTCCCCAGGCCTTAAGAGGTTCGGATTCCTCGGAAAACAGTAGGTCCCGGCGCAGCATGACCACTGTAGTCTTTGAGCCGTAAAACCAAAAAACAAACAAACAAAACCTCCAATTCCCATAAGGTGGCCTCGTTGCTATGTTGAACACTGTATAGCTTAGGAAATAAATCTCTTTGTGTTTCCCTGCCCTCTCAAATTAACCCGCGCACCGAAAGCTAAATCTTTTTTGAACGGATTGAATTCCATTGTCATCACTCCATTTCACCTGGCAAAAACTTTTTATTTATTTTTGAATAGGCAAATATTTTATTTATTTATTTATTTTTTTTTTGAAAATTCAATTGATAAATGGCAAAAGAGAGGATAATGATATAAAATTACAATTGACTAGAGGAAGGGGGCCCGGGCCCCCCCTAAATCTATCTATGATTCCAAACAAACCGATTTACTTTCTCTCATATTTCCATTGCTGTGCTTCGTGGAATTCGAACTTTTTCTCGTCTAGAGGGAAAAAAAAAAAAATTGAACTGTAGACTGTAAAAAGTAGACTGTAAAAAGTAGACTGTAAGTCAAGTCAGGGTCGTTACTCAGTTATCGGCCGCACTCGTAAAATCGTAACATCGCGGCCCTTAAGAATTTAACTTCGTTTAATTAAGAATTTGATATGCAGCGTTTTCTTTTACAGTAGGGTTTCGTTAATCCGAACTATGGGACCGAGACCTGATTGGATTAGCAGACTTTCGGATTAACCGAAATCTTTACTACAGAAGTTACTGTAAGTCAGGGCCGGATTTATAAATGGGCACGTTGGGCACTTGCCCAGGGCGCCAAATTTCTAGGAGCGCAAACGGCGGCGGATTTTTTTTTTTTAATTGAAGTTTATTTGTCGTAGAATTCTGGCGAACAGCTTTCCCAAGTAGGCGCCCTCCACCCTTTTTTCCAACTCTGAAATTTTGAAAAATTGCGTGAAATAATCTTGCCCCCAAGGGCGGACCCAGGCAGGGGGCGTGCATCCTCCTGAAAATAATAAATTATTAAAACTGATTATTTTGTTTGTTTGTTTGGCTTTTTTATGGCGCAAGAGCATCTGGCCATACACCAATGATTATTTCTCAAAAGATAAAAACTAAACTTACACGTTAAATTTTTAAGCTTTGCGCCCCCATAAATTTTGTTCTTCATCCGCCCTTACGCCCCCCAATCCAAAAAATCGTCGTTAAATAAAATCAAATTATTCATAGAATTTTTTTTATCTTACAATAATAATGACTGCATAAGTTGATCATGAATGCCCTCCTACCCCCAAGGGATTTTTTTTTTTTTAATTTGAGGAACAAATTAAAGAAATTTTATTCATTTCTTTTAGCCAAAAGTGCTCAGATAGCACCTCCCTACTTTTTCCGCATTGTTCGCAGAGAGATGGAATTCTGTGGTAATTCAAACCATATGCGTTTTCTTTAAAGGGGGGCTAAAATGACTTTTTGGGAACAGATTACCCTATTTGTTCTAAGATTCCCCACCCCACATCTAAGCAGTGCCTGATTTATAAATGGGAACGTTGGGAACTTGCTCAGGGCGCCAAATTTCTAGGGGTGCAAGAGGCTGCGGATTTTTTTTTTTTAATTGCAAGTTATTTTCTCTAGAATTTTGCCGATCAGCTCTCCCCGAGAAGGCGCCCTCCACCCTTATTTTCTAAATCTGAAATTCTGAAAACCTGCGTGAAAACCTTTGAACCCCCCCCCACAACGCCGGATCCAGGCAGGGAGCGTGCACCTCCCAGAGAATAGTAAGTTTACATTAAAAATGATCATTTTCAAGTAAAAAATACTTAAAACGAAAGTTACAAGCGAAATTTTCAAGCTTTTCGCCCTTTCTGAAATTTTGTTCTACATCCGCCCTTGCCCTCTCTCAATATGCCCCCCCCCCCCCCACAAAAAATCCAAATGCCGTCCAAAAGAATCCAAAATCCAGCACCCATGTAGTTTTCTGTGTCTCCCCTGTAATTTTCAAACCCCTTTATAAAAAGTACCTAGCTACGGCCCTGTTGGTAAGTAGAAGTTTATTTTGGCAATTCTGCTGCAAGCGTCATCGGCAATGGCAGATCCGCGCGGCGGAAAGGAAGGAAAAATTTAAGTGTTTTACCTCACTATTTGGCGAGATCATAGGCGTAGAGTTATATGGGCCCGTGGGGCCCGAGCCCCCCCAATAATTTGAAATAAATTGCAATTTTACATATACTGTAGTGTATAAACGTACACAAAATATTCTTGGGCCCGCTCCAATAATTTTGAAAACTCTACATTGATGGGCGAGATGCTGCAGTCTAGCGTCTGGTTGGTTGGCATGTATACTGATTTTTTGTTATTTAATAACGTGCATTGTATAGTCCGTTCGCGCAGACTTGACGTCCGATCCCGTTACCAGACGGGTTGTTCCATTGCAATTTAGGGAAGGGCGTCTTGCTGTAACCTCCAAGTTTCCGCAAGACGCCCTTCTCTAAACTGCAATGGAACAACCCGTCTACTAACGGGATTGGACGTCAGGTCCGCGCGAACAGACTATAGGTTGTCGTATGTAAAGAACTGCCATTTCTGCGTACACGTTTAATGCACATGTGAGATTAACCTTTATAGATTTCTTTACTGACAACATTTTTATTTATTTTAAATAAAATATGGTCTGAAATTAAAATTCATTTAAAAATCTAACGCCACTTTAAAATAAAAAATAATTATGCAATTAAAAGAAATTTGGTGCAATATATGTCGTTTCGTTATAGATTATTTCATAAAAAATTAGTCATTTCTTGCAATAAGTCATTGCCTTTATAAAATTATCGTAATCATAAAACTAATAACATTCATCATAAAAAGACAACAGTCATGGCAAAATAGCCATTATAGAATAGCCTTAGTCATAAAACAGAACGTTATAAAATCGCTGTAAAAAATTAATCACATATGTCCAGTATTAATCATAAATAATCATAATAAACTAGTTAAAGTCATAAACGGTCATAATAAAATAGTCAGCATTTTTAATGGTCAGAAAATAAGCAATGAATATAAGGTTATAAAGGGCCATAATGAAATAATCACAGCCATAAATGATCATAATGAAATAGTCACAGCCATAATTGATCATAATAAAATAGTCACAGTGATAAATGATCGTAATAAAATAGTCACAGCCATAAATGATCATAATAAAATAGTCACAGCCATAAATGATCATAATAAAATAGTTACAACCATCATAAAATAGTCGTAATCATCACTAAATAGTTATAAAAATAATCACAGAGAAAACAAGCTCTGTTTAGCAACTAAAAAAAAAAAAAATGTAAGCAAGTTCCTAGATTAAACTCAAAACAGAAAAAAAGGCAAATTTCGAAAGCAATTAAAAGCTTAGTAGAGAACGTTTTTAAAATCTTGGATCATTATATACATCATCATTATATACATGTTCATTATCATAACTTATATCATAGTAGTATAAGGAGAAGGTTGGGACCAACGCAAATACTCGCCGTATGAGATCCTCATTAAATCCGTTTTGGAATTTAAAATTCCAAACTTTGTAAATGAAGCCCATGTAGGTAACATAATATGTTACATGCACGTATCACGTGTATGTAATATGCATATAATCGGTTTTGAATCCGTTTAAAATTTAATGAACAACGTATTGTATAACCTTCAATGGTGGCGTTAGGAAATTACGGTGAAACCTCGATTATCCGTCTCCCGATTTACCGTCTTTCTCGCCTAACCATCGGCGTCAAATTCAAGTTAGGGCCACTCCGTTAACATCGACAATGAGACAATTTTACACACTTGTGAGGCTCTACCCGCAGGAGAAAACATTGAAATTAATGACGTTGGTGAAGGGATGGACATTGATAAACTTGAAGCAGGTTTCGAGTTCCTAAGTGACGACGAGCTCAATCAGCAAGTGTTAAACCCCAATGATCCTAAAGAAAACGATGAAAGTGTACAGGAGGCTGGAGAACTTGCAAAAACCATAACCCATGCTGAAGCAGAATGTATGCTTTCTAAGTGCATTTTACCTGGTTTGAACAACAAACTGAAGCAAATGCTATTTAGCTATTACTGCTTTGAAGAGTACAGGACATGGCAACCAAAAAAAGCACGCAGTGTGCTTAAAAAAACAAAAAACCTGCGTTTTTCAACCAAAAACAATAATTTTACACACAGGTATGTAAAGTTTTATATTCGTGTTTCATTAAATGCAAATTCTCTTAATTCAAATAAACTTCGTTTATGCGCCTTCAGCAGGTTTCACAATGTATTTCTTTTTTTTTTTTTTTTAATGTATAATTTTAATAAAAATGTACTATATTGTACTGTAAATTTCCCCGTTTCCGCTTAACCGTCTTTTCAATTATCCGTCAAGGCTCTGGTCTCATGTCTGACGGATAATCGAGGTTTTACCGTACCACTCTTATGCACAGATTGTATAACCCGCTCCTTTTCAAAGAAAGGAAGAAATACTTAAAAAAAAAAGACCTTTTTTACTCTTAGCATTTTATATATGAAGGCATGGGGGGCAGGAGGGTTTTAGCACTCACCAGCCGTTTAAAAATTTGATTTGCCCGAACCTGCTATGCATTTACTTTCAAAAGTTTTACAGTCACATTTTAAAATAAGGTACTTTTTAGCTCATTACTAATTGTCAAGCAATATCAATTATTTTTGTAGCGTTTTGGTATCTTGTACATTCACTAAAATTCTCGATAGCTTTGAGAAGGAGGTAATAATTTTTCTCAGTTCCCCTAGAAATATTTTTTCTTAGCCTCCCCACCCCAGCATTGGCGCCTATGTATGGAAGTGATTCTCTCACATAATTATTCAGCCGAATACGTCACATACAACATTTCATATAATAACCATTAATTTATTTTAGTTTCTCAGCATATTTCTTGGCATGTGCTTTATTTGCTCACAAAGCAAATTTTGGTGACAACACTTGTAAATAATACTGGAGCATTGAACGATATTATAGAGAATTACACGGCTTAATCATCTGTCAACAATTCCCAAAGACAAAAAAGACAAGAGTCCAAGTCTTTGCAAGTCATTTTGGGGTGAAGTAACTTCTTTATCATTTTTAAATTTGTATATATTTCGTTTATATTGAGCTGCTCATCAATATAGCCGAAATCAGGGCAGATTGGGTCTAGCCAACCGGCCCCCGGACCGGTGGCTCATTGGAGATAGAGCTTGCGCCTTATTGAGACAGAGTCTGCGCCCCCATTGAGAGACAGAGCTTGCACCCCTCATTGGAGGCAGAGCTTGCGCCCTCATTGGAGATACAGAGCTTGGTGCCCCTCACATGGGCTATAGGACGCGCCCTCATGGGCTATAGGACTCGCGCCCTCCGATAATCCAAGGTATGCGCCCTTTGAGAGGACCCAGTCCGCCCCTGTCCGAAAGAGCCGCTAGAGAGTAGGATGATTAAAAAGAAAAGAAAGGGAAAAAAATAAATAAATCTGTGAACAACTATGGTATGAAATAATACTTAAGGACAGCACAGTATTATAAATAGCGTAATAATAAATAGCATCTTTTTCTTTGTATTCGTACTATGTATAGTTGAACTTGGTTATAAAGGGAAACGGATATAACGGAATCACTACTATACCAAACAAATGGTTTATGTTTGATTTAACGTATGATATGTATGATTACATCGAATAACGTTGAGAATCATATTGGTGTAAATCGGTCTCGACAGAGCAAAACCTTTTTGGGAATAAGGCATTTTACCTAGACCTAGTGGAGATATCTCCCTTGAAGAAGGGTTACTCTGAGTTCTAACTAGATACTATATTCTAGATGGTTACTGGATTCTATATGCTTGTTGGATTTTCGGTAGTTACTGGATTCTAAACGCATACTAGATGGTTTCTATATTAGATGGATAATAATCAGTGGCGTAGGCAGAAAGTTCATAAGGGGAGGGTTATAGGCTTAATGGGAGGGGTTACAGAGCTACAACTCATATATTCCTATGTTAAATATACAAAATTTCATTGCGATGGGGGTTACAACCCCCAAAACTTCCCCCAGGCTACGCCTCTGAGTATAATACCTTTTAATTTGTTATATTCACTTAATTCTTTCAGATACTCTCTTCCACAATTTGGCCATCAGTCGTGGATTAATTGTCTTGGTAAGATTTTGAATTTCCGTGTCAGAAAAATTTTCAAAGTTCTCAGCTATGAATTCAATTGCAGAATTTTGTAGATTTTTAGCAAAATTTTTCTTGGCCAAAAAAAGAAGAAGAAGAAGAGCAGAACAAACGTTGCTGGTTTTAAGATTTTCTGATACCATTTTCAATAACTGAGACATCAGTTGAGGATTGGCGTTTCTGGTGAGATCCTGAATTTCTGTGTATGATAACTTTTCAAGATTTTTGACAATGAATTCTATTGCAGGCTTCCGTAGATCTTTAGCAAAATCGTTGTTGGCCAGACAAAGAGCATCCCAGATTGTGGAGGTGCTAAGATTTTCCGATATTCCTTCCCATATTTTGGCCATCAATTGAGGATTTATTTCTTTAGCTAGGTGTTGAATTTCTAGATCTGGAAAATGGGAAAAGTTTTTGCTTATAAAGTTTATGACGGGGTTCTGTAGAGCTTTGGCGAAATCTTCGTTTGTCATGAGAAGGAGCGAACAGGACCTGTAGATATCAAGGTTTTTGCAAATGTAATCAACACATACCTCCTTTAAATCCAGAAACTGATATTTTTCAGCCGTTTCTATGAGTTTAGTAGCATCCTCAAAATTTTCGATGAAAACCGTAGCAGAATAGGCGAAGTCCAGAAACAGTTTGATGATTTTTGAATTGAAATCCACTTTTACAGGCCCTGGAGTTGCATCAAGCACATCGTGTTTCAACATCGTGTTAAAAACCGGAGACCTTGCAGCTAGTATGTTCCGATGGGTTTTGAATACCTTTCCATCAGAGCACTCAAGATCCATATCACTGCACAGACCCTCTTCGAGCAGAGTGATGAAGTTTTGCCTCAAACGCAATTCACTCGGAGATCGGTCGACTACAAAATTATTTTCAGTCCGGGTATAGACACTAACATACATTTCCAAACGAATTTTTACATAACCACAAGGTACACGCGATTGCAAAATTTCAACGTCTATGAACTGGAGTGACGTCAAATCCAAGGAGTACACAGCAGGCACATGGAAACATTTTATTACCACATTATCGGCATCCAGAAGTGATATTCTGCCCCTACACAACACGTGTTCCGTATGCGGATTTGCTGCCTGTATTCGTAACGAATGGTAATTACCACGTATACCACATGGAGCACTTGCAGATATACAAATCGTCCATTCGTAGAATCCATCGAATGAAGACAACAGAAAAGTTTTTGGAAGAAAATGAGGTTCCTGCTTTTGGTTTATGAAATCAGGAATTTCCCAACTGTCAGCAATTTTCTCCCAAGTTCTTCTTGAGTCAATTAAATCATTTCCATTTTTCTCCATTTTAAGCATTGGTGTTTTCCCAAACCAGACCGCAGCAAATATCTTTTAAGTTCTGGCGATGAATCTCCGTTTTGACGTTTCTAATATTTACGATATGGATTCGGATCTACATCAACTGCGTTACAATACCGAAATGAAAGAAAAACAATTCTCCTCGTACCAGACGATATCATGAAGTAAAACAGAACTTATCAGATAAAACAACTGTAGCATCCATTTGGCTGTAGTGTAGATAATAGCTTATCAGTACTAGTGCTGCAGATAATGATATAACCTTTGTATGCTTACCGGAAAATAAAAAAAGTTTTCAAGATAAGATAATGCGTATGCTGATTTATCGAATCTTCGAAACAGAATTGAAATTTAGCTTGATGTCTCAATAATAATGAGAATAACTTTCGAAATGTTATCGTTAATTTAAAATTTTGTATGAGTACATAAAGAAACCTTAAATCAACAGTTTTCAAACTGTAGTATGTCTCTGTAATTAAACAGTACCAAAACAAAAAAATTAACCGCAAAGATCTTATATCAATTGAATGAATATCGGAAATGCTACGTTTCAGTAAAACTGTCGTTCATTGTGAGAAATGTTCAACAATGTTTTTTATTGTACAGTAGAACCTCGATTTTCCGTCTCCCTATTTATCGTGTTTCTCGTTTAACCGTCAGCGTCAAGTTCAAGTTAGCGCTGCTCTATTAACATCGACAATGGAACAATTTTAGACATTTGTGAGGCTCTACCCGCAGGAGAAAACATTGAAATTAATGATGTTGCTGACTGAATGAACATTGACAAGCTTGAAGCAGGTTTTGAGTTCCTAAGTGACGACGAACTCAATCAGCAAGTGTTAAACCCCAATGATCCTAAAGAAAACGATGAAAGTGTACAGGAGGCTGGAGAACTTGCAAAAACCATCACCCATGCTGGAGCAGAACGTATGCTTTCCAAGTGCATTAACGTTTGAACAGCAGACTGAAACAGATGCTACTCAGCTATTACCGCTTCGAAGAGTACGGGACATGGCAGCCAAAAAAGCACGCAGTGTGTTTAAACAAAAAAACAAAAAACCTGCGTTTTTCAACCAAAAACAATAATTTTACAACGGGTATGTAAAGTTTTATATTCGTGTTCCATTAAATGCAAGTTCTCTTAATTCAAATAAACTTCGTTTGTGGGCCTTCAGCAGGTTTCACAATGTAATTTTTTTTAAATGTATAATTTTAATAAAATCATACTATATTATACTATAAATTTCCATTTCCTCGCTTAACCGTCTTTTCAGTTATCCGTCAAGGCTTTGATCCCGTGTCTGACGGATAATCGAAGTTTTACTACTTATTATGTATTATATTATATATTATACATTTATTTATTATATAATACTAATAATATTTTGTTACTTTGCATATAAAAAAAGTTGCGTATTTTTTCAGATTTATAGCTGGAAGATAATGAAAAGTAGCGTGTCGCCCAATTCGAATTTTTTGTAGTGGGGGTACTTAAAAAATTCCCCAATCCACTACTTTTAGCCCAATCTGGCACCACTGAAACTGAGGGAGTTTTTTTCTTGATCGCCAGTGTTGCCAAACTGTTAGTTTTTCCCCATGTCACGTTATGGAGGAAGCACAGTAATGACGACAAATCAATCAGTACATTCATCGTGCAGTCATTTCACATCGAAATTACTTTTTTAATTGATGGTAATTATTATCAATGTGCTAAGATAATACTCAGTGTTCAAACATCATCATACCGATATCAAGTTTGTAGCTTTGATCATAGTTAGAGTTCTTCTGGGCATGGACTGAATAAGTTGTTGATACCACTGAGGAGAAATATTAGCCCCTGATGACATGACTGACAGCTCACATTTCGGTCAAGTTGGATAGTGACCTTCCAAAGATTAGAATTAATCTTTCCGCTTCTTCCTACAAATGCTCAATAGAATTGAGATCGGGGGACTGCGCGGGCCATTGAAGCACTTGAAAATCAGAATCGTGCTCTTCAAACCAATTTGAAATCAGTCGATCATCGTGACAGTTTGCATTTGTAAACAGTTTCAGAAATGCTTGAACCGCTCTTTCCTGCTCACATGATCATGATTCAAAAATGCTTAAATCCTTTGTTTTGCCTGTATTCAGGCTAACTGTAATAATAAGCAGATCTCGTGATGTCGAGCATGCGTTTCATGTGTAACTCCTTGTTATGACGTCACCGTACGTCATTAATGGACTCTTCGAAGTTAGCTTGAGGGGTGTCTCTAATATTTTGGCCACTGAGTGTATGTATGCCGTTATGGATAACCATTTATAAAAGTAGAAAATTTCAAATAACTGTATCGTATTTGAAATATTTTTAAAGCAAATGATTTTCAGAAGATTTAAAGCTTCTTAAAACTAGTCAAAACAATTTAAATGTTCCCTTCTCCTGAAATGTGATCTCAGGAATA
Organism: Dysdera silvatica; assembly: GCA_006491805.2. Classification (NCBI taxonomy): domain Eukaryota; kingdom Metazoa; phylum Arthropoda; class Arachnida; order Araneae; family Dysderidae; genus Dysdera; species Dysdera silvatica. Next base: position 92,506,990 of record QLNU02014176.1, read on the forward strand.
CGTTCAGGGCTTAATTTCTAACAATAAAAATGCAGAAGCCCCAATATTATGATAAATCGATTAAAAAATCGAATGGCTGCAAAAGAATCGATAAATCATATTAATTGTTTATATCCATTTTTCTGGACAACAAAATGCTTGACCTTAATCTCAAATTCATTACTTTTTCATGACATTCATGACCTTTTTTGGCAATTCATGACCCTGGAGGGGCTCCGGCTAATATTTAAATAATCGCCAAAAATGAAGAAGTACCGGAGCCGGGCTCCGCTGGGCTCCCGCCCAAAATAAGCCCTGGATGCGTTAGATGTTTAGCCAATACCAAGACGTAAAAAAAAATTAGAATCACTGGCGAAGATGTTTCGGACATATGGAAAGAATTAAAGAGACTATAATACTTAAGAATTACTCCTAATGAAAGACTGCTGCTAGCGCGTTCGAAAACTTGGGTGATTTTTTCCACTTGGTATTTTACCAGTGTTTAGAATTTTGCCCGCAAATTTCTTCCCTGGTATTTTGTTCCAATAGTTAAGATTATGACAACTAATCCAGAAGAAAGGAAGGAAGGAAACGGAACATCACTTGGCCAGAAGGTACTGATTCTTCTAAGACTAAAGTGTTAAGAGGACACATCAAGCGAATAATTTAAGGAAATTAAGTTTTAACATAATAATTTTGACTTTAACTTGAGTACTTCGTACAATAATTTTTGCCACCCACGTTTCAATTACAGCTCAAACTAGAGCTTGTGTAATTTTGGAGAAAAAGAGACGCTTTCCCCATCCTGGATTCGAACCAGGGTCCCTCCGTTTAGCCCGGAGTGTCTTGGACCGCTAGACGAATGAGGACAAGAACAAACGCATTTTTCTCCGTATGTAAAGGTGTAAGATATTATTACCCTCCGCAGGGATAACACAATTGCCAAATAATGGTCAACACAGAAAAGCCTTCGAGGCAAGATTTTTGTGAGTTTATCGTGGGGGAATTTAGAATACTTTGACTCATATTTCACAAAATTGGACGTTACTGCCCTTCCTTGTATCAGCACAATTATCATTGAAGTGATTGCTAGTTCACCATGACGTACTGGAGGATTCAGGGGGCGATGGGGCGACTTCCCCCCACTTGAGCCGGAATTATATCATAGAAAATGAAATGAAAAGTACCGGACATTTGGCTCGAACTAGGAATTGGAAACAAATTGCTCCCTCCTTCCGCCCACAACCTTGAAGGAGTTCCCTATGCGCCACTGACACGACTGGTCTTAAAAGGCGGCCCATGTTAGTTAAAAGACTAAAGTTATATATATTTATTTATTTGTTAGCTATTTGAGAAATCTTTTATGGCCAAACAAAGTAAAACATAACAACGCTCTTCTCTTTTCAACGGATGCTGTAACATACATAGTAAAAGCTGGAAAAGCAATTAAATGCTTTCATCCAAAGTTGATGCCAACCACTTGGCTTGATCATACCTTACATAGTGTTGCTGAGAAAGTTCGAGCGAATTATCCAGATATCGATAGATTGTTTCTAATATTAAAAAGATTCTCTTGAAATATTCTTATCGTACAGAAACCTGAAGTCCTTAGTTTAATTTTGCCACCAAAGTCTGTGATAACGCATTAAGAAATGTGGCTGGATGCTTGCATTTGTCGCCGAGATAATTTTGACGCAATGAGGTCGACGATAAAGAACTTCGAACCAGAAGTTGTAGCATCTATTTAAATTGTACGATGTATGTTCTCCCAGGAAAAATGTAGAAGGAAATTTGGCACATATAAGATCAAACTTCAGCATTTTACCTTATATTATTAAGGGTTTTAAAAAGCCAGATTTGGAAATTGTTGACGCAATTGGTTCGATAATGAAAATGAAATACTAAAAAAGGCCAAGCAGAAGATTCTATTGTTGCAAAAGTGAACTACGTTTTAGAAAAAAACAAAACGCTTCTGACTTTGAAACGAAATTTAGTTATCTTAACTAAGGAGGCAGAAACATTGAAAAATAATTAAGAATTTTCCGCAAAAAATGTGGGTTCTCCAAATTTGCTTCAATCATATCTGTAAGCTTTGAGAAGAGCTTTTCAAGGTATAAGAATTTGCTTTCAGAATATAGATTTTGGCAATGCTAAAAAATACGTAATTATTCAGTGCAATTTTGATTTTCTTGCAAGTGGTTAGATCACACATCGTTCGAATCCATTCATCACAGATAGTTACTTGTTTTTTAAGTTTCTTTTGACGTACCATGGAGAAAAAATAAAACTTCTTGTCTGTGAACTGTCTAAAGTTGAAATTATTTTAATTTATAATTTGGACAAATATAATACACATTGCTTTGGGGCATTTTTTTTTAATAATCCTAAGGGCATTTTTTCGATATTTTAGGCCATTTATCCATCTTTTTAAAGGCATTTTTAGGCATTTTTAGGTTATCAAGATTCCGGCCCCAGTGCCGTATTTCCCAATAGGCTATAGACTAGGGCGGCAAAATTTTTTGTATTGAATCTGAACAAAAGCAATACCATACGATGATATAATCAGATGTTTTGCCGAGAAGAAAGCTAGACGTCATGTTTTCCATTTAAATACCAGTGTTTAATGGGCTTTTATTTATTTTTTGCTAAAATTAAAATTTATTTCAATAAAATTGAATTTGATTTATTATATACCAAGAAGAGAGAATACTTCAGTATAAGTTAATATTGTTTAATGTTTACGTTTCAATTTATGTATATTTTTCAACATATTTGTTGTCAATGCAAAAGTTTTTGGCATATCTTGACTGTACCAATTTTTATGCTATGCTCCCACTGATTGGAGGGGCGGACAGGTGATAAGGGACGACAAAAAATTAGCCTTGGAGCTACAAAAATAGCCCAGGGGCGGCAAAATTATAAATCCGACCATGCCGAGCTCTACTTATTACCCTTAAATAATTCGATAGATTCAGTTTAACAGGGAAATGAAACAGCAGAAATAAACCACGGCGGAAAAATAAACTCTACTTAGGCAGCCACTAATTTCCTTAAACGGACTAACGAACGAACGAACCTCAAAATCTCTCATAAGCTTCCTAGATTAAGAGGATTAACCAATATTTCTCACGAAACCTCCCGCTGCTGACGGCCCATGCGTAGCTAAAGGAATGAGTAAATTTAGAAACGCACAAAAACTCCTCTTCAGAGGAACAAGGCGCAATTATATGGAAAAGACGTAAAAACTTCCTCCAGCAAACCAGTGTTTGCGCTCGCTTTCGGAAGCAAGACAAGTTTTTCTGTTACACATCATAAGTTGTTTCTATATTTAAAAGGTGGGGCATCGTTACACTGCGCTTGCCCGAATTTAATTTCTTCACTGCGTGTTTTTCAAACCTATTTTGAGGAAAATCGCTGTCACTTCCCACCCGCTCGCCATCATTATGGTTTGTCATGGGATGCTGGACGAAGGTCTTGAATGTGGAGCATTGCCTCTTTTTTGTCCATGTGTGCGTGTGGAACTTCTTGTTGCGCGCGCCCTCTGTGGTGAGCTGTGGTTTGCCTGGAGCAGTGGTTCCGTAGATCTGTGGTCCGTGAGACGGATCATTATTAAAAAAATTATCGAAAAAAAAAGTACTTATAAAAATTATTATTATTAAATATTAAAATTAAATATAAAAATGAAATTGATGGTACATTTGTAGTAGTCCCCGCCTCCCCATAACTCTTGAAGAAAAGCTGCTACGCTGTTGCATGTAGGGACTTTCTGGTGAAATGTAGGGACTTTCCATTGCTGCCACTAGGGATTTCACCTTGACAGCACTGCTTTGTTTGGCTTCACTGTTGGCAACACTGCTTTGTTTACTTCTATGCATCAACATCTTTCCCCCCAAAAAAGACACGTTTCCCTTTTTCATTAAGGACTGGCAGTCAACTCTGCAGGGATGGATTTATAGGTTATTCAAGGGGTGAGGGGCGATTAATGACTTGATTTTTGGAAATGATACCTCATTGGACCTTTACCTTGTATCTTTTCAATGTTAAAATTTCATTCGGGGGGGGGGGGCGGGGATCGCCACCCGCCCCTGAACTCGTGGAAATTTTTCGAAGTGGTCCTCAGGTAAAATTGAAGTGGAAAAGTGGTCCGCGGCTTAAATTGAGTTGGGAACCACTGGCCTGGAGCAAAAGTAGGTTTGTGAGGAAGGCCTCAGCCGTAAATATAAGGTTACGGTTCTATATGACGGCGTTACGCTCTTAGGTCTGAGAGGAGAGGGCCAGTGTCATGAGGAAAAAGTGACTCGGATTACAGCAGTGACGTAGAAAATAGGGAGCTCAGGTAGGGGCGTAACGGAAAATCTCGGGGCCCCCGCAATAACTTTTTGGGGCACACCTTTTACGAAACTTAATTTTTATATGCATATATATATCTATATATAAAATATAGATATATATAGATATAACATATATATAATAGTGTTGTGCGTGGGCGGCCCGAGGGGTGCAAGGGGGTGCAATGCACCCCTTTGGCTTATGGTAAAAGGGGAAAAAAAAGGACAGAATCCACAAGAAATTATAGTCCAAACACATTATTCAATTGGAAATTTTCCTGGATGCATCCCTTAAAGGTGCCCATACTGATGTGTCTTCTATAAGAAATTTACCAGCGACGCATTCCAATATTTTAAACAGAACATATGTCTATTAGTCACCGTTTCATGACGTAGGGTTCTGACGCAAAGCGTATACTATAGCTTCAAAACTCGTCCAGATTTTATAATTTTCGGATGTTGAGTTCAGTTTTAAAGGCAATGAAAACAGCTAAAGTAAATACGCGTAATGAGTTTGCCACAGTTGGAAACCGTTCATTTTATTTTATATTTTACATTGAGATTAAGAAAAATATCCTTATTAACTAAAAAATATTATTTTTTTACTTACAACAAATTTTATGGAAAATGAACGACGACAAAAGGGAGGCCCCTTTCTCCTGGGGCCCCCCGCCTTGCGCGGATTGTGGGAGTCATTAATACGTCACTAAGCTCAGGGACTCAAGCCCTGCCATTGCATATAAAGGCACATTTCTCTCTTTATCACTGAAGCACACGATCTCTCGTTTTCAAAATTATTTGAATACCAGTAATTTCTTAATCACTGCGTCCCTGGGATGCAATAATTAAAACATTATACGAAAATAAACATGAGACTCCCCTGAGTAGAGTAACAAACATATTTAGAAGGGGGATCTGAAACTATATAAAAAATATGTGCTTACCTATTAACTGATACCGTGCCAACGGCCGCATTCTATCACCAAAAATTAAAAAAAATTTTTTTTTAGTATTATCAACTCACTCATGCTAAAATTCCTTAAATTTGGGGTGAACTCTCTAAACTAGCCAAAAACAAAAGTAAACTTTTCCTAAAAATTTTCTAGATTCTGATCAGTAGTGAATAACCAAAAGTAAACTTCTAAAAATTAACAAAAACGCAATTTGGGGACTTTCCTATTAGGGCCCTAGGCTGGGGTCTTGCGGACGTAGTCAGTAATTAGCATTGGCGTACGAAGAAGGGAGTTGATGGGGGTTGTAATCCCATTGCGATGAAATTTTGTATATTTAACATAGGAATGTGCGAGTTGCAGCTCTGTAACCCCCCCTCATTGAACATATAAACTTATAAACCTTACTTATAAACTTATTTATTTATTACTTATAACTTAACTTATAAACTTATAAACATATAAACCCTTACGAACTTTCTGAATACACCTATGGTAATCAGGCACTGCTTCCTTTATAAATTAGGCATAGCTAGGATCTCAGAAGGGTAGGACCGAATGGGGGGAGGTTACAATATTGAATATCGTTTTGTAATATGGAGACTATGGAAAACTAATGTAATTTTTCCATCCGGGGGCGGATATTATGACTTCCTGCCCACAGCTTCATATAATGACATGAAATTACCACCAGTAAGGGACAAGTTCAAGTAAAGGACATGTGTATTTAAAGGATGATTTCTCTGGTCCCAGTTGCTTTAAATAGGGACAAGTGTACCTTTGAAAAAGGGACACCTCTATGTCTTTTAGGGACAAAATGTTCGGTCCCCTGGTTATCCCTCATTGGAAGATAACACTGTAGTTTGGGTTTTCGCCTAGAGACGACAAATATTCAAAGTCGACCTTGGTGTTAATGTCGGTGAAAGAAGGCACTTAGTTCAAAGATTTACCTTCCAACTTCACACGAAGCCTCCGCGCGATGTGTTTCAACTTCACATGAAGACTCCACGCGATGTGTGTTTCAACTTCACATGAAGACTCAGCGCGACGTATTTCAACTTCACATGAAAACTCCGTGCGATGTGTTTCAACTTCACATGAAGACTACGCGCAATGTGTTTCAACTTCACATGAAGACTCCACGCGACGTGTTTCAACTTCACGTGAAGACTCCGCGCTGCGTGCTTCAACCTCGCACGATAATTCGCGCGACGTGTTTCGTCACATGATACTCCGCGCGACATGTTTCGTCACATGATACTCCGCGCGACTTGAAAAATAACTTCATGGCAAGATACGTTTGGCGAACGCAAGTTTTAGGCAATTATTTTGCAACTACACCAGTCGACATCAAACATCTTATACGTATTCAATGAACTTCAGCATACAGTTTTATCCATGATGCATTAAATCTCTAGAAATCGTTAAAAAAAAGTACTCTATCCTTGGAAAAACAACGTGGATTTAGCCCAATTACGACGTTTAAGCTCCTGTAGAAGGAAAACTTCCATTTTTTGCAAAAACTAAAATCTGGATGCTATAAAATTTGCGTTATCGGCTTGGAATTGGGGTCGATGATACAATTTCACGGTGCATGGTGTCTTAAAATAGACTCTGAACATAAGGATGATTGTAAAAAATGAAAAATATTCCATTTTTTGTTCAGTTTAAAAAAAAACACCTGCCGCAAAAAGTGATAAATTAATACCAATAACATGATATCAGGACCTTTCCTGGCGGGGATTCAAAAGTGTCCCTCGCACCAAGACGCCCAAACACAGGGGCGGCCAAGGAGGCAGACTCTTTATTGAATTAATATATAGTAATCTCTTTTAATAATAAGGAGAACTAGTCTACGATGACCAACCGACACTTTTGATCAGATATCAGAAAGCTAAATTTGAAAGCGGGATGCAAAACGATAAACTAGTGACTCTTAAACGTTTTAAAACCACCACCCACTTAACTTTATTGTACACGAAAAAAAGAGAGGCAGATTATTTATTTATTTAAACATAAACATATTACATACGACTATAAGTATATAATTTCAAATAGTTACAGGGTTTCTTGTATGATTAGTTGATTCAACATTTCTCAAAACATTTCACAATCTATAGCTTTAGAACCATTGCTATGGGGAGGGGGACATCGTTAAAAAAATACGCAAAAAAAAAGAAAAAAGAAAAGTGCATCAATAAAACGGCTCTGTAGGGAAAACAAGAGCAAGCGAAGCTTGCCCGTGTCAGGGTGGGGGATTTTAGTACCCGGTCCCTCTGAAATTAAATTTTTAATGGGACTTGGCTACGGTCTTGCATGCTGTGATTGTATTGATACATGCGGTAAAAATTTTTGAACCCCCCCTTGAAATTAAATCCTGGCTACGGTCTTGAAGCGAAGGTTAAGCATACTCGCATTTTATCGTAAGCAGCCCTCCTTAATAGAGTATACAATACAAATACAAACTTTGTTTAGGAGAATCAATCAGAGTTTCAGATGTATTACATTTTTTCATATATATATATATATATGGCCTGCAAAAGGGTTGCTGGTATCTAACTGGAAGGAGACCCACACGCTGAACGTATGTGACGATGTGTGGAACCGGCCAGGCCAGTAACCTAGTGTCCTACCCCGCCTTCAAGTGGTGCAGGCTGAGCTTTCTATTTATGTGGCAAATTAATATTTGCTGCACGGATAGAAAGGCGGAAGGGGAGGGCTAATTCACCAACCCGTCTAGCCAGCGTGGTGAAATGATGGCTAATTCCTCCAATATGCTAATACACCAAAAACCATGGCCCCTAGTCTCCAGGTGCTGGAGTGCTCCTGATCAAGGCAGCGGTCAGCGTGGCATGAAAGCAGGGGGTGCTAAGAATCACTGGAATGGCCCAGGCTGCCGTTTGTTATTGACCTTGGCAACGTATAATGGACGATCCCTTGCTTCTGAAGCAAAACTTCAGGAATTGGAAGAAGAACTTGACAAGATCAAATGGGACATTGTAGGACTCAGTGAAGTTAGAAGAAAAGGTGAAGAGTTGGTGGAACTTAAAAGTGGACATTTGTTTTATTATAGAGGAACGGAAACTGGAAGAACAAGTGGTGTTGGCTTCTTAATCAACAAAAGAATTAAAGACTACCTTCTTGAAGTCGAAAGCACGTCAGATCGAGCAGCGAGGCTCGTTGTTCAACTAACCCAGCGATACCAACTTCAGATAGTACAGGCATATGCACCAACATCAAGCCATACCGACGAGGAGGTTGAGGAATTCTATGAAGAAATCAAACAGCTACATACCAAGGGGAAACAACACATCAAGCTCATCATGGGAGATTTTAATGCAAGAATTGGACAACAGGAACAAGGAGAGACATCGGTTGGTAAATACGGATACGGGGAAAGGAATGAACGTGGCGATCAACTCATAGAATTTGCCGAAGCTGAAAATCTTAGCATCATGAATTCATTTTTTAAGAAGAAACTACAAAGAAAATGGACATGGAAACACCCCAATGGAGGAACCAGCGAAATTGACTATATACTGGCAAACAAGAAATCAATTATTGAAGATTGCAGCGTACTGAACAGATTTAATACTGGAAGTGATCATCGAATGGTGAGATGTAAAATGCACTTAAATACTAAACTAGAAAGGCAGAAGCTCATTAGGAAACAAGTATGTAAGAGGGTGGATTTAAAGAAATTAAAAGAAAATACCGAGGCATTCAAGTTGGAATTAAAAAATCGCTTTTCTGCACTGGAAGGACTTATTGAAGAAGTTGACATCTCAGAAGCAAATGAAAACATTGTTAAGACAATAATTGAAACTGCTGGGGAAATTGGTGGTGTAATATGTAAAAAGCAGAATAGCAAATTATCTGAGAAGACGAAACAGC
>QLNU02014176.1:92542595-92559640 GCA_006491805.2 Dysdera silvatica
GTCAGGCCACGTGCGCATACGTCGGTGAAGTGTGACGTTTCAATATGGCGCTGGGCACAAACAAACTGCCATTTGCTATGTTATGCTTATGAGATAGATTTAAAATGTTCTCATTTTATGAAATTTCCGTGTTTTTTTCGGATCAGCCGAAACTGATCGAACGTGCAGAAAACGCTATACGTTCTTCACATGTTCGATCTTTTTTTTATGACCCTGATAATGAAGAAATGCGAGAACAAATTCATGCTTCCATGAAGAGTAAAGTATATAGTATTCAGATACTGTACCCAGTCTGCGTTTATGTATGCATATATATACACATGTACTGAAAGAGCAATTTATTATATACACGTATATTATTTTTCTGGAAGCGATACATATTTTGCTGTGTAACTCTCAGTGCGCTTATAAAAAAATTTTTGCAGGAAATTAAAGGGCCATAAAAACACTTGACAGATTCGTAACAAATTAAATTTTTTTCAATAATTTCATGAACGAAGAAGATAAATTGTTCTTTCAGTGTGTATATATACAAGATCCGTTTTTTTTCAGGGGGGCTTGGTCGTACCCCACTTCAAGGAAATAAAAAATAAATAAATTATAAAAATTTATTTTAAGGGGCCAGCCTTAACAAAAACCTGACTACGTCGTTGATGGGGGTTATAATTATGGTTCAAGTTATTAGATATTCTGCCATATCCCCTACAGACAAAAAATAAATGGAAAATTAAAGATCTATAAAATCAAAACTGTAAATTTAAGGAGAAAAGAATTGATTTTCATAAAAGATCAAAACATTTTTTAAAGAAAATGATTGCGGCATCAAGACTTATTAATATAACAAGAATTCTGAACAAAACTACCCAAAGTATATGGACATGTTTTGAATATATATACATATATTAGCCCTCCACCAAAAAAAAAAATTTTTTTTTCAAATAAAATACAACGAATTAAATGGTTGGTTGCTTTTTGGTTTTACGGCTCAAAGACTACAGTGGTCATGCTGCGCCGGGACCTACTGTTTTCCGAGGAATCCGAACCTCTTAAGGCCTAGGGAACCAAACCCCGGACTACAGTGAGCAGTGCGGAATTAAATGCTTTTGTAACATACATGAACACAAAAGTTTGAATAAAAACCAAATATAAAAATTTATTAAACAAACCACTAAATTTAAAATTCATCTTTCTAATTCTCTTATGTTAATATCAGAAATTTGGTCCAACGTACAGGCGAATACAGAAAAAAATTCTTGGGGCGAAGAGAGAGGCACGGTACTATATAACTAACTTCACATTCCTTCAATGTGTGACTTACTCTAAAATATAATTGGAAGAGTTAATGGCTAATGACTATTTTGTGAACTATTTGAAAATACAGGCAGAATTTATTTATTTTTTTTAAATTCTAATGCAGTTGGGAAGATTTTTTTTAAAACATTGATCTCATTATTGTCCCATCCCCTGAATTCGTGCAAAAGTACTCAAATGAAGTTTTCCTTTAATATATATATCAATTTTTTTTTTTCAATTTCAAAAATGCTGTTTTTGAGTTTATATATATATATATATATATATATATCATCATCATCATATTCAACCATTATCTATCCACTGCTGGATGAAGGTCTCTCCAAATGCTTTCCACACAAGTCTATCCTGGGCCATTCGTTTCCACGTCACCCCAACCTCTTTTCTTATTTCATCCACCCATCTAGTTTGAGGACGTTTTCTAGGTCTTCGGTGGTCTCTTGGAATCCAGTTCAGAATTTCTGTTGTCCATCGTTGATCAGTTCTTCTTGCAATATGCCCAGCCCATCGCCATTTCAGCCCTTTTACTTTAACAATGATGTCCTCTACTCTAGTTTGCTCTCTCACCCAAGTGTTTCTTTTTCGATCTCTCCTAGTTATTCCAAGCATGCACCTCTCCATGCTCCTTTGCGTTGTCTGTAACTTTCGTATTGCTCCAACTGTTAGACTCCATGTCTCTGATCCATAAGAGAGGACTGGCAATACACACTGGTTGAAGACCTTTCTTTTTAGACACAAAGGCAATTTCCCCTTCAGGATAAAACTGTTTCTTCCAAATGCACTCCAGCCAAGTTTAATACGTCTGTTGAGTTCTTTCATAATGTTGCCATCCATTGAAATCAGCTGGCCAAGGTAAATATATGAATCAGCAATTTCTAGCTCAATGTTGTCAACTTGTATTTTTGTTTCCTCTACAAAATTATTGAACATGATCTTAGTTTTTTGTAGGTTCATCTTGAGTCCAACTTCTTTACTTCTAGTTGAGAGCTCCTGTACCATGTCTTGGAGTTCTGATGGGTTCGTTGAAAAAATAACAATGTCATCAGCAAACCGCAAATGATTTAAATATTCACCATTTATTTTTATTCCCTTGTTATTCCAATTTATCAGCTGAAAAATCATCTGTAAAGCTGAAGTAAAAAGTTTTGGAGAAATGGTATCTCCCTGCCTCACACCTTTACCAATTTTGATAGTTTTGGTATCTTTATGTAACCGAAATTTTGCACTTGCATTTTTATACACACGTTTCACCATGTCAATGTACACATCCTCAATGTCTGTTGATCTTAAAGAGTTGATGACTGCTGATGTTTTAATAGAGTCAAAGGCCTTCTCATAGTCAATAAATGCAACACACAATGGAAGTTCATATTCATGTGTTCTTTCAATTAATTCTCTTAATACTTGAATATGGTCCACTGTACTGAATCCACTTCGAAATCCAGCTTGTTCTCTTGGTTGAGCTGCATCTAATTTTTTCTGCAGGCGATGTGTTAGCACTTTTGTGAAGATTTTATAAATAGCAGGTAACAAGCTAATTGGTCGGTAATTTTTCAAATCCTCTTTATCACCTTTTTTATGCAAAAGAATTACTGTTGCAGAATCCCATTGGTTTGGTATGTTACCGCTGTTAAGACATTTGGTAAAGAATTTTGCAAGTATGTCTTCTACATATTCTCCAGCTTCTTTTAGGATATCTAATGTAATACCATCATCGCCAGGGGCTCTTCCTTTCTTCATACTTTTTATTGCAAATGAAACTTCTTCTTTTAAGATTTTAGGAGCTGTTCCTTCGACTATTTCAGTGTCTTCGTTTAATCCACTGTTACTTTCATATAGTTTTTTGTAGAATTCTTCAACTCTTCTAAGTATTTCTTCCCTATTTCTTGTTACGGTGCCATCCTCTCCTTTTAATGCAATGATGTGTTTCTTCCCAACAGATAAACTTCCTTTAACAACCCTAAGGCTCTTGTTATTTTCAATGGCCTTCCTTACTAACTCACAATTGAATTTTCTTATGTCTTCTTTCATGCTTTTGCGCAGAGTTTTACAAAGTTCTATGTACTCAATCCTGGAACTGGTATTTCGATTGTCCACCTTCATATCTCTTCGCCTTTTCATGAGCTGTTTCGTCTTCTCAGATAATTTGCTATTGTGCTTTTTACAGGTTACACCACCAATTTCCCCAGCAGTTTCAACTATTGTCTTAACAATGTTTTCATTTGCTTCTGAGATATCACTTTCATCAATAAGTCCTTCCAGTGCAGAAAAGCGATTTTTTAATTCCAACTTGAATGCCTCGGTATTTACTTTCAGTTTCATTAGATCCACCCTCTTACTTACTTGTTTCCTAATGAGCTTCTGTCGTTCTAATTTAGTATTTAAGTGCACTTTACATCTCACCATTCGATGATCACTTCCAGTATTAAATCTGTTCAGTACACTGCAATCTTCAATAATTGATTTCTTGTTTGCCAGGATATAGTCAATTTCACTAGTTCCCCCATTTGGGTGTTTCCATGTCCATTTTCTTTGCGGTTTCTTCTTAAAAAATGAATTCATGATGCTAAGGTTTTCAGCTTCTGCAAATTCGATGAGTTGATCGCCACGTTCATTCCTTTCCCCATATCCGTATTTACCAACCGATGTCTCTCCTTGTTCCTGTTGTCCAATTCTTGCATTGAAATCCCCCATGATGAGCTTGATATGTTGTTTCCCTTTGGTGTGTAACTCTTTGATTTCTTCATAAAATTCTTCAACCTCTTCGTCGGTATGGCTTGATGTTGGTGCATATACCTGTACTATTTGAAGTTGGTATCGCTGGGTTAGTTGAACAACGAGCCTCGCTGCTCGATCTGATGTACTTTCAACTTCCAGAAGACAGTCTTTAATTCTTTTGTTGATTAAGAAGCCAACACCACTTGTTCTTCCAGTTTCCGTTCCTCTATAATAAAACAAATGTCCACTTTTAAGTTCCACCAACTCTTCACCTTTTCTTCTAACTTCACTGAGTCCTACAATGTCCCATTTGATCTTGTCAAGTTCTTCTTCCAATTCCTGAAGTTTTGCTTCAGAAGCAAGGGATCGTCCATTAAACGTAGCCAAGGTCAATAACAAACGGCAGCCTGGGCCATTCCAGTGATTCTTAGCACCCCCTGCTTTCATGCCACACTGACCGCTGCCTTGATCAGGAGCACTCCAGCACCTGGAGACTAGGGGCCATGGTTTCTGGTGTGTCAACATAATGGAGGAATTAGCCATAATTTCACCACGCTGGCTAGACGGGTTGGTGAATTAGCCCTCCCCTTCCGCCTTTCTATCCGTGCAGCAAATATTAATTTGCCACATAAATAGAAAGCTCAGCCTGCACCACTTGAAGGCGGGGTAGGACACTAGGTTACTGGCCTGGCCGGTTCCACACATCGTCACATACGTTCAGCGTGTGGGTCTCCTTCCAGTTAGATACCAGCAACCCTTTTGCAGGCCATATATATATATATATATATAAGTAAAGGTAGTGCCGTTGGAAATGGGGGGCTCAGGGGGCTCAATGCTCTCCCCATTGGATAACAAAGTATATTGTGCTCCTCAAAGCTGAATCACAATGTTTTTAAGGCTACTTGATCCGCTCCCCCATCATCATTTTTGTATTATGAGGGGGAGAGGATCAAGTAGCCTCAAAAACATTAAGTGATTCAGCGTTGAGGAGCACAATATGCTTTGTTATCCAATGGGGAACAGGATTGAGCCCCTCAGTTTCCACTAATTCATTAATTTATCCGTAATTTTTGTATTTTGAGGGAGGAAATATCCCCTGAGTACAGATTTGTTTGTTTGGATTTTTATGGTGCAAGAGCATCTGGGCTATACTGCGCCAAACCTGAATAAAGAAGTGCCTAAGGCAATTCGTGAGCTATCGAAGTTCAAGAAACACTGTCTTAGATAAATAATTTCCGTGGCTACAAATGCCGGTGGAAAAAAAAAGTAGAAGTTTGAAAACATAAAAGGAAAAAAGTACATAAAGTTGAAAAGTGTGAAAAAGGATTGCGTATTTAAATTTTTAGTAAGTGGATTTAGAACGCCATTCTTGAAACTGAAATTTGTGGATTATCCCTTTTCTATTGGTCTCGCTAGTCTTTGAAACTTAGGTCGACTAATGCGTTTTTGGCTAAAAATAGCTAAAACTAAGTAGCGATTAAAATTTATCCTATCCAGGCCACTCCCATTTTCAGACCATTTCTAGCTAAAAATAGCTATAAAGGAATTAGAAGTTAGCGAATTTGGAGTATGTCGTTTTGCAAGGATACTTCCCCTTCCAATAATTTACAAGTGTGCCTCCCTCCACGAATAATTTACAAGTGTGCTTCCCTTCACTAATAATTTACAAGTGTACTTCCCACAGCATAATCCTAATTTGGGGGAGGGGAGTCACCCACCCCTAGAAAAAGTCCTGACTCAATAAAAAATCCAAGCACTTGAAGAGCAGATCGAGGTCTAGAAGGAATACAGGCATTGACGTACGCAGGGGTTGTTGATGGAAGCCATAACCCCCATTGCCATGAAATTTCGTGCATCTAACATGGGGATATATGAGTTGTAGCTCTGTAACTCCCTCCCCCATTGAGCCTATAAGCCCCCTTATGAACTTTCTACGTCCGCCTATGGGTACAGGCCCCCAATCATCAGCGTTATCACTGTAATGTCCAGCATCAATAATTTACAAGTGTAGACCTACTCCCCCACCAATAATTTACAAGTTACTCCTCAAACTAATGATACGTAAACAATAATAAAATTCTAATACAAAATTTTATCTAAATTATCTGTATTTAAGTGAATTTGAAGATGCTATTGGGAATGGTATAGCAGAGTGCCGGCAACTTGGGATCAAGGCCGACTTCAGCAATAAGCAAATCTTGGCAGTTGCTTTGAGAGGTCGATTTTAGCAACAGCTGAACCTAGGAAGTGGCCCATGACTGCTGATGACCAAAGAGGGGCAGGCGTCACTGAACAGTCCGTCCCCTACTGAATTTCTTTCAAGTGTTTCCAAAACATATGGCATCAGGTCAACTGATTTGCCGCCATGTTGTTGACGGTGTTTTTTAGGCCCTGTTAATTTTTGAGGGGTGTACCAGTGGAGGGATCACGGGGGAGATCTCCCACGCCCTTCGCCCTCGCTGCCTTGTTGCATGCCACTTGTTGCTCCTTATTGGGTATCTTTTTTTTGGATATCAGCTAACGAGAAACAAGTTTAGGAATTGCTACGATTATTAACGTCCTCGGAAAGTTCGTAAGTGGGAGTAACGGCATTAGTGTACATAGGGTCGGATTAAGATTTCGTGCGCCTACTAGACAATTTTTTCCGGGCTCCCTATAGTATAAATTAAAAGCTTGTGTAATTACAGTAGGACTCGTATATAACGAGGACCTTGGGGCTAACGAAAATGCTCACTAAATCCATTTTGGAATTTAAATTTTAAATTTTGAAAATAAAGTCGGTGCAGGTAACATACATACATGCCACGTGCATACAAAAAACTCTAAAAGCGCGCCGCGAGAATATTTCTGCCTAGTGACAATTATTACTAATGAGAAGGTCTAATGGGCAACGATTTTGAAGCAGCATTAAGTTTTCACCGCTTCGGGGCCCCATAAAAACAAAGCGGGCCCTAGATATTCGACTTGTTTGTCTATGCAATAATCCGGCCCTGAGTGTACGCAGAAAGTTCATAAGGGGATTACTGGCTTACAAGGGAGAGCTACAGAGTTATAACTTCATATATTTATATGTGTATATATATATATGTATATATAAAATTTCATCATAATGGGAGTTTATGACCCCTATTAACCCTCCTGCGTTCGCCAGTGAGTTACAGGCTAATAAGGGTGGTTACAGAATTAGTACTTCATATATCATTGACGTATGCAGGAGGGTTTATAGGAGTTGCAAGCCTCCTTGCGATAAAATTTGGCACACACACACACACACACGCACGCACGCATACATACATACATACATACATACATACATACATACATACATACATACATACATACAAACAAATAAATAAATAAATAAATAAATAAATAAATAAAAGGAGTTATAGCTCTGCAGCCTCTCCTCTCATGGTAAGCCTATAACTCCCTTATAAATGAACTTTCTGCATACGCCTATGCTATATATATATATATGTACAGTGCGTTTGGTATTTTAGTGGACACTTGATAACAGTGCACTATCGTGAGAAATAATGCCAAATTTGAAAATGAAAATAAAGATACTACAATAAAACAGTATTCTGCAAAGTGGAAGATTAATAATCTTTATTAAATCATTCATAAATGTAACAAAATCAAGATGAGGCTTTCAATCTTGTTTGAAAATTTAATGGACACTTACTGAAATTGGAGTGTTTTATGTACATTAATACATGATAGATGCTCCATTTTTGCATATAACTTTAAAGACACGTGAATCCATTGATTCTATCAATGTTTGTAAATACTTAGGATCGATTTGATACCAAGTTTCCACAATAGCGTCCTTTAAGGCATTAACCGACGTGAATTGCTTCCCATTTGCATATATTTGACGAACAATATAATCCCATACGTTTTCGATAGGATTTAAATCAGGACTACGTGTCGACCAAATCATACTTTTAAACTTTTTTGAATTTATCCATCTTTTGGTGGAGATAGATGCATGGCACGGTGCGTTGTCCTGTTGCAAAATCCAGTTTTCCCCACATATTTATGAGGCATATGGGAGGGCATATTCTTTTAAAAATTCTTGATAGCAGGTGAAATTCATACGACTGCCGATGAAAGCTCCAGGCGTAGTACCGTTGTAGCCAAAGACACTACAAATGGTCATCAACCCTCCTCCTTGAACTCTACGAGAAAAGTATTGCGGCGCTTTCCGCAAATCGTGCCAATAATGTTGAAAAGCATCCGGACCATCTAAGTTGAATTTCTTTTCGTCCGTGAAAAGTACCTGCAACCATTTATCGTTCCACTCCATGTGTCGTCGAGCCTAGTTTAAGTGTTCCTGTTTGTGAACTTGGGTGAGAGATGGTTTGCCTTTTTTTTTCCGAAAAGATAAATTTTTGGAATTAGAGAGCACATTCTATACTGTCCAACATTTAACTGGGAGCTAACTAAGGTCGTTTCGGACTTTTGCAGCCAACTTTCCTGTGTTACTGGCCTCTCTAATAATGTTCCGCTTATCTCTTTTACTCAGTTTTAGCTTCGCTCCCCGTTTTTCGAGTGGATCCTTTTGGGGTTTCTTTTTGAAAAGGCCCCTATAGCACTCCTTGGACGCTGAATAAGCTGACAAATTTTGAAAATGGATTTTCCATTTCATTTAAAAGCCACAATTTCCTCTTTCTCGAAATCCGTAAGTATTTTCCTTTCTGACATGACTACAAACGCTGCTTTCGCAGACTCAAACCTGTTCACACGGGTATTTATACGAACCTACGCATCGAAAGAATACAATATGCAAATTTTTTAGCGCCTGCACTGCCATCTGTTAGTCAGGAATGATAGTGTCCCTTAAATTAACAAACAACATTTGTTACATAAATTTGCATTTTCCCCATTTATGTGACGATATATTGATATAAAATTTATTTTTCTACAAGACATTATGGTGTCTCGGCATTCTTCAAAAGCCAATTCGCAGTTTTTGTATTTTTTTTAGCATTTACGTAAAAATATCAGGTGTCCACTAAAATACCAAACGCACTGTATATATATATACAAAATTACCCCTTAATTGGGAGTTATCTGGGGGAGGGGGTCCAGGATTCACAAACTGGGGAGTGTTCAAGATTTTTAGGGTGTGTGTGAACTAGATTTCATTGCTATTTTCATTAAACACATCGTGTGTTTGTATTTCATTAAGAGGGGTGCATCAAAAATCTGAAGCGATGTTGGGGGGTGTTGAAAGGGTATGTATAAATCTCTGGGGTTATGATCTCCCATCAACCCCCCACACACTTCTCATGCCACTGGCTGCGATGGTCAGAAAAACTTGGTTTCTGAGCGAAAAGTCATTCCTCCCGCCTTTCACACCTCCATGTCCAGTGTTTCCGCTTCCATTGTATCCCCAACAGGGCTGGCTAAGTGACTATGTTGTAAACACGTAGGGATAATCCCTCTTTTCGTACGAGGAGCGGATAACGAGAGCTACTTCCTCTGGAAAACACGAGTAGATTTAATACGATGTAGAATGAAGGTGGATACCCTCTTTTTGAACATGAGAAATAACAAGCAAACGGTTGTTTATCAAGGTTTTCGTGGGGAATGTGGGTCAATAAACCGAAAGGGGGGGGGGGCTTCTTTTTGAAATATACAGAATAAAGAAGTCTTCGTCGTCGGTTCGGAGTGAAACGAATTAGAAAGGTCGCCGCGCCTGACATCCTCTGTTTGATTCTTGATCACGATTGGGTCAGTGAAAATAGTTACAGGGAAAAAAAAGGGGGAAATTGCGGTGGAGGAATCTGACGTCACATGTCAAGGTTGACCAGCTTTCGGTACAACTACTAGAACCGTAAGCGGGATGCTGCAAACAGTATTTGATATCCAACTTTCGCTGTGGAACATTCTCTCTTTCACCCTCACTATAATCAATAGGAGACTAACGATGGAGATTGGAGTGAAGACTTTGATTCTGCTTGCTGGTGAGTGAATGCGTTTATAGTAGATTTTTTCGAAGTGTTAAAATCCAAGTTTCACTTTAACGATTACTTGTTTACTTTCGTGTATTTAAATTTGAGTTAGTTTATTTTTTTTTTTTTTTAAATGAAAAGGGAATTTTTGAATTTTAGCCTTTTTAGAAAGTTAACTATACATTTAAAATCATTATTGAAATAACGCATTAAAAATATAGTCTCCGATGAACAACTTCCTTTGTGATTTTCAACTGATAAGCATACCTATTTGTGTATCGGATACATATAAGGTATAAAAACATTGATGCATTTGTATATCTATACATATCGTATACAGTCAAACCTCGTTAAGACGAATACCAAAGGAAAATCTGTTCATATTAACAGTAATTCATTTTATCCGGAGGGGCTAGTATGCCATACAATCTGACAGGACTTCATAAAACGGTTCTCACTAAAAATAATTCGTCTTAAGCGGCGTGTTCGTGTTAAGGAGGTTCGACTGTATTGATTGCTATATTAATCAATATTCTTCTTATCGCCAGAACTACAGTGAGATCAGTATATAGCAATATTTTCTGTAATCTCGACAGATATAGATTATACCAGTTTCAACCTTATCTATATGTCTCCAACCTTACCTATTATGCCTATAATCACAACTTTTTGTGGTCTCTGAAGTATCATTGTAGAGAGTATACTGTATATGTATACTGTATATTTTACATAGGCAATTTACTATTATAGACAAGGTTGAATCAGTTACACTCTATATCTGTCGAGACTACAGAAAATGTAGCTATTGACATATTCATTGTTGTGGGCAGTATTATTATATAAAGACCACTGCAGTTAAAATATACATAAAAATATTTTTGCAAATTTGAATATTACTTTTAACCCTTTCACTATCAGGTACATCACGTATGGCGTAACTTTGTTTTGCCGTTTACTATCATACATCAAATATGGTGTGATGCCGACTTGGCTTTGCTATGAGAAAGCTTTTAGCTTAGTGTTGGTTTCTGCAGTTCCACATCATTTTATTTATTTTTAGAGTGATTTTCCTTTCCCCTAGAAAAAAAAAATAATGTCGCCCCTACGGGTTACTTCTCCTGTAAATAGCCTGTAAATATATGGACGGGAGGTAATGCCCCTATACGATAACTTCCCCTATATGCATATATGTACACAGAGGAAATTATCATGTGAGGGTAGACACTTCCCGTGCATGCATTACTGTATGCAGGAGAAGTAGCCTGTAGGGCGACATCATTATTTTTTTTTTAAATGGCACAAAAAAACATGTGTTAGTGTCTGTATGCTGGCTTTATGATGGGCTGTGTTGACTTTATGGGTCCACATATTGTGTATAAATGTAAAAACGTAGTCTAAAAAATAAATATGCTAAAAATACAATAAAAATGTAATTTCTGGGAAAAGCTCAGAAATCGGGTATAGCGTCGTACATACCTAATTTACGACTAGTAGTGAAATGGTTAATAATGTCTAGGGATAGTCTAGATTTTCATATTTTAATCATTTTATAGTTTAGTAATTCACTTGTAGCCATCCTCCAAAACAGATTTATTTAAATTATCGCATTTAAAAGCACTTGATCGTGAAGTAATTTACTGGTAGGTACTAAATGATTTAAATTTTTCCAAAGTTTATGTAACAAAAATTCTACATACTTTGGGTAACTTTTAGAGAATTTTGGAAGTTATTTTTTTGTAAAAAAGTCTCTTATATTTTATAAAATTCCAGCTTGTGGCTTCATTTCCTAATGCCATTAAGAAACGAACATAAAGAAATCATAACGAAGCAAACATTTCCAAAAGAGAGACTAGTTTAAAGAAGCCAAATTAAAGAATTATAATTTTATATAATTTTCTCAGAAAAATATATCCATGTGAAAAATTTACTGTCAACATTGAAACAGTTATATCATACAATGTTAATTTCATGTCTATTATATCCAACTCAACATTGAAATCGATTATATATGCTTTAAGTGCATATCGGTTCCATAACATTGCCTTCCAATATACAATTGGGCCACGTTAACTTGAATTATTTTTAACACAAACTATTTTGTTAAAAATACTTCATTATGTCTTATTTTAATACACTGGAAATTTCACTAATATTGAATATCCGTTGAAAATTTGTTTAGAATCAATATATTACTTTCTTTTCGAACTGACAGATTAATTTCTTTTCGCACTTGCATATTAATTTTTTTAGAAGAAGCAACTTTTGTTCTGGAAGGATAAAAAGTACTCTTCATCAAACAATACAGTATATTATTATTTCTTAATGTTTTGCGTGGCATTATCAATACCATTTAAAAGCATTGAAACCCAATGAGATCTTTAAATAAATGTATATAAAGATGTTTTTTCCGATAAAAACTACGTACTTTAACTTCCTTCAACTAGCCTTCATTAACAATCTAAATATTTCAATTTAACCTAGTACATTGTTCTAATGATAATCGGCTTCCAACTCCCGCAACATTTTTGCCTGAAATAAATGGTCTTCACGGAATGATGAACTACTTCGTATAGCTCCTATTTTGTCACTTTACGGCAGGGGTCTTCAACCTTTTTCAGTCCAAGGGCCAATTTTGCTTATTCTTGTTGATACAAAGCTGCGATTTTAAGACTTCCATCTTGGAACGATGAGCCTGAACAGTGATGAAAACGTCCGTCAGCATTTGATTACAAAGTCCACAGTAAGGTGTAAAATCCCTGTTAATGTCAAGCACACAGAAGAAACTTAACCTCCAGAATTATCATACGATATTAAGGGCAGCTGATACTGATCCCGAGCATTGTGCATTAGAGTATCCTGGAATTGAAGTATTCTGGAATTTATGACTTACGAGGGTCAACCATGCAAACCATAGCCTTGCCCAGAAAAAGTATCCCCTTTTGTAGAGAGTTGTGGCATGCGTGACTATTTGGCGAAAAGGAACTAAACCTCTGTCCACAATCACAATACCAATCTATTGAAAGCGTCAGGCGTCATTTTATAATTGAATCGGAAAAGCTTTTCAATACGCATGGGCAGTGTTCAACATATAGTGAAACCTGGTAAAGTGGACACCTGAATACCGTGACCACTTTTTTATGAGAGAGAACGTAGGGACTTATTCATGCCTATACCAAAGTCTGTCGTGTGTGTATTGACCACCTGTCTATGGTGACTATTGCAGTGTAGTCCCAAAGGTGGTCTCTTTAGCTAGGTTCTACTGTATATAAAAAGCATATTGTATAGCTGATCATGAATTCACAAACAAGCAATTCCCCCAATCCGTTTTAACTGAATTTAATTATAAAAAATGTCATGAGCAATGTAATGTGTGTTCGTGTCTTTGGAGTTCTCATTACAAGTCTGCGTGATTGTCCGCTTAGGGCAGTCAGCTTGCTGTAGATGTCGACCCATAGTATCCTTACCCGTCCCCTTCTAAGCCAGGGGGTGGGTAAGGATCCACAGCATTCTCACCCACCACCTGGCTTAGCAGGATACGAACCCTGGTTAGTTGTTGTGGTTTCAACCACTGAACCACTCGCGTATACTACGATATGAAATATAAATAATCATAAGAGTAATTAGGCGCGGTACATGTTGTGGTGGGATGGTATTTCAAAATGCCACTGGCAAGACCATAGCTGGGATTTAATTTGAGGGGAATCAAAAATTTTTATATTGATTGATTGTTTGGCTTTTTTATGGCGCAAGAGCATCTGGGCTATACTGCGCCAAACATGGTAAAAAAAAAAAATTTATAGCCTGTATCGATATAAGCACATCATGCAAGGCCGTAGCCAAATCCTATTAAAAATTTGGTTTCGAGGGGTATTGACCCCCGAGATCCCCCTGGCATGGTATATGGTAGTATTAAGCAGAATTGAGCACGGTCAGAAACTAGGATGGTAATCTCCTGGAAATTGATAATTCCGTATGTCGTTGGCAAGAGCTTCTGCGGTGGTGAAGAAACAAGGCGTACCTTTGCCATACAGAAAGTTTGTATTTAATTTCGGTTTATTACAGTGGAAATCGGTTATAACGAACACGGATAAAACGAATAAATAATTTAAGTTAGTTTGATTTAATTCTTAATATACATATACGTGGGTGGCAAAAATTATAGTATAATAAAAGTTACTGTAGGCTAAGGGTCGGCAACCTATGGCACGTGGACCAGCTTTTAGTGGCACATGAAGTAATTTAAAGTAAAATAATCCGAATACAATTATTAAACTTCCATAGAAATGCTTTATTTATTTTCAATTAAAATTCATCCATGTTTCTACACATTCGAAAGTGCAATGTCGCTGGATATTGATGGTAAAAATGTACAAAACAATAAATCTGCAGTTAGATTGGCCGAGCTTTTAAACTACCCTTAGATCTATTTCCATCAAAAATTAATTTTCTCGATGTCTGCACTATTCAGGCCCGTAGCCAAGCCGAGGCCACAAGGGCGTGGCCCCAGTTCCCCCATCGAGCTGTTTATATATACGTAGAGCGATTCCCGAGTGCCCTGTGTCCCTTATACCCTTTGCCTTGCCCCGGGTGCCCTGTGCCCAATATGCCCTTTGCCTTGCCCCAGTTGCCCCTTCATCCTGGCTACAGGCCTGCTACTATCATTCACATTTGCTTATTACTACGTTAGTTTTGTGAGTAATTAGTATTGCCAATTTTATGAAAAGCATTCCCTATTTGTTCTTTTAAAATCTCTTGGTCAAAAGAATATGGATTCATACAACATATCTCGTCATTGCGTTTTGTAATACAGTAAAATCTGCTTAAAGTGACCACCTTTGGGACTGGATTGCAATGGTCACCATAGACAGGTGGTCACTATACACAACAGACTAGTGTAGGCACGACTAAATCCCTATCAGTTCTCTCTCTCTCTTATAAAAAGTGGTCAATTTCATTCAGGTGGTCAGATTACCAAGGTGATCACTTTACCAGGTTCCACTCTTCGTTATAACCGATTTCCACTGTATACAGGTATTCTTTTATCATTTTTGTCTTCAACGATTTCATTCTTTTTGTCACTAATGCCACGTCTCTTTTAAGTAATGTCTTTCAATTTTCTCCCTGCTGATGACACCATCTAGCAGTGGAAAATCAGTCCTTTGTCTCTCTGATTTTTATATCTGATGGTCACCATTGTTCAGACAATCACCATTGCAGACAATCACCATTGCAGACAATCACTGCTCTTGTGAGATAAAATACCAATCAACGAATCGGCATCTTGAATTGAACTAAGAATCACGAAAGAGATATTTCCATCTTCGCTGTCCGACTCGCTCAATTGCATCGAAAAGCGTCAAGACAATTTGAATGCGACATTTCAAAACAACGATCATTTTCTTTGACACTTTCAAATCCAAAAGCTATTCTTCTAAAAAATAGACCAAACTAAACGAGGATGAATCGAAAAAGAATTCTAACCTCGGTCACGTCTTGCTTGATTTACAATACCTGTTCATAGATCGGACCATCTAACCAGTAGATGTTCATGACGAATTAGGTAGACGCAGTGCATGGCGATTAGGTCTAATTATGGAGGCGCGGTGTAGATGAACTGTTACTTTGTGAGAAGAATGGAAAAATTGTACGCCAAAATATGATTTCAGACTTGTCTAATCAAGGAAACCAAAGAAAAATGTCTATTTCGGAGTTCATTATTGAGTTCAGACCCCTTTTTCCTCGTCCAGAATACAGCTTGAAAGGGACAAGTTCAATTTAGACCTCCACACACTCTTGTCACTTTCCATTTTCCCCAATCCAGTGTTGCCAAAAGAAAGGGATTTTTCTATGTCAAGGAAAATCTTTTTCTTCTTCTTCTCTAAAATAGGACAAGTCAGTTAAATCACTCGCTATCTTAGTTCAATTAGAAATGCCACCGCTTTATTTTGTGGATATAAATAATTGTTTTTCTGTTCTGTCGCTTGTGGTTCAAAAATAGATTTTGTTTTTTAACCCCTTTCACTATTGTCTGATAAACTCAACGAAGGCGAAGAGAACAAAAATAACGTCTTTTAAAATACACTCCGCATTGTGGTTTTGATGGTAATTTAAAAAGGCTTTAGTTAGGCCCTTAAATTTCTATTCACAATCAAAGTTGTAGTTGGGGTTCATTTGTTTGATCAATCATATTATCCTATATGCGTTTCTATTCATAAATATTTACGTAAAGTTGCGAAACAAAAATGGGAACGCTTGTAAAATATCAAAAGGGATTTTACCCCCTCCCTTAGGGAATATAGAGAGGTGCGATAAAAACGGCAACACTTGTTTGTTAATCTAAGAGATATCCTTAAATTTCTCTGTTGAATACCAAAATGTTGTTCGCATTTAACTCATCATCCTAATTTATTGATAACATTTAAAAGTAATCACTATTTAAACTATTTATTAAAAATTGGAGTAATAATTTTTGAGCAGTTTAAAAATAAAATTTGAAAAATCAGAGACACGAATTAGTAGCAAACTTTGTATTTAAAATTATATTTAAATTGTATTTTTGAAGATCATAAAATCAAAAGACCTTTGACTGTTTTATTACAGAACATTTAGTTTTATACGTTTATTAACTCTTAGAATAAAACTTTTATCAGAAAAGACAAGATTCCATTTTTGACAATTAGTTGGTTTTACAATTTAAAAAATAGCATAAAAACAAAACAACCAATATAACGTTACATATGAAACACTAGTAAAACAGAAAATAGTAAAGAAACTTGGTTTAATCATAATTATGATATATCAAAAGTAATTATGATATATCAAGTATTTTAGTTTAGTGTAGTACTTTCTCCATAAAACTAAAATAATTTTATATATCATTGGATATTATAAATTAGGTACTACGTTTACTCCCGCAGATCTATTTTGTAGCCACAATAAGTATTTGCCAATAATAGTAGCAGTATGTAAAATACACTAAACGTTAGTACTAACCATATAAAGCATATTGACGTTTTTCCGACAGATGTCGCTGGCTTTTGTCAGAAATCAATTGAG
>QLNU02014176.1:92559740-92591030 GCA_006491805.2 Dysdera silvatica
TGGACAACAAAATCAATTTGGACAACAGAACCAGTTTGGACAACAAAACGGCCAGCAGCAGCAACAATGCAACATTGAAGAATGTTTGATCAAGCTGAGGGATCCCGATCCCATCAAGGAAGGAGACATTAAGATCTTCTGCGCGTAAGTTCACAGAATTCGAGCCACGTACAATGACGTCACAGCATTCAAATGTTACATATCCTATGTTCGATGATAGTCTCGCCAAGTCTTCACCAGGCATTGACGTACGCGGGGGGGTTGATGAGAGTTGTAACTCCCATTGCGATAAAATTTTATATGTATACATATGAATATATGAGGTTGTAGTACTGTAATGCCACATTGAGCCTATAACCGCCCCTTATGAACTTTCTGCCTATGTATATCTATTTGGAACAATCCATATCTGCCGTATCCCGTCCTGTTTTCCGGTTTCTGCTTCACATCTTGTCTGAGAACATTTCCTCGAACTCTCATGATCTATTGGGATTTAGCTTTGAAAGTTCTTTGTCCACTGTTGGTTACTCATTCTTTCAAGATGCTTAGCTTATCGACACGTAGTCTTCTTCTACGTCAGCAACGATGTTTTAACATCCATTCTTTATGTCATGAAATGTCATTTCGTATGCAATATTTATTAGTCCCATTATAATTTTAGTAACTTGTAAAATGTGAAATAGCAACAGATAAAACATTGTTGAGTAGGGAAAGATTCATAGTATATTATAGACAAAAAAACTACACTGAGCAACCTAGCTTTCAATCGTTACATATAAACACCAACTTGCAATCATCAATAAATCATTACAATGCTTCCTCTCCAAAAGAAATGTTGACTCACAATTGCATTGATTTTTCTGATTGAAAATTCGAAATTGATCTTACAAGGCAGCGAAATTGCAGCATATTCCAGGTAAAGGAGAAGGAGAGGAAAAAGGGAGAATATATTCCTTACGAGCGCTCCTGATAGATTTCCATGTCATCAGGGCAAGGTGAATGAAGTTTCATAGCCTCAAACAACATTCAAAAATACCCATGTCTGGTCCAGAATCAAACTTGATGCTGCTTGATCCACAAAATGCTTGTGATCACAAAAATGGCACTAAGCCACACACACACACACACACAGACGCACACACACACACAAAACCTCTTTAGGAAAATTCGCGAAAAATCCGACCACGGGAATCGCTAGAAAAAAAAAATTTTGAAAATTTTTTGTAACGATTTGTATAAAATAATATTTTATATAAATAAATAATTTAGTATAATAAATTTATATATTTATATATACAGTAAAACCTCTCTACAACAATATTATACGGACCGAGAAAAATTATCGTTGTAGAGAGAGTTATTATTATAGGGAGGGTTCATTATACAGTAAAACCTCTCTACAACACTATTATACGGACCGAGAAAAATTATCGTTGTAGAGGGATTTATCGTTATATCGGATATCGTTGTAACGATGTTTTACTATATTGTTATCATCGCTTACATTATTAAAGATCATGCTTAATTCGTGAGTATCTTTGATATTATAGGAGAACTGCAGAAGGCCTCGCTTGCTTAGATCGATGCTTGGATTCTCCTCTGTATCAGATGACTAGTCCTATAGTAATGGGGGGCGTCAAGCAATTATTGTCTGAAATATGCGCTCCTGGATCGAACCTTGGAAAACGTGAGTAATTATTTATTAATCACTTTATATATGTCAATTTCATGTGAAGTGCACTACAAGTGCACATTCCTTTCGTCTTGCGATTTGCATTGTGATGTGTATTCCATGCATAAGGCGATACATATGCAAGTTCTATTTTTGTATTGCGATACACGTGTGCATGTTATATTTGTATTGCGGTACGAATATATATAAATTTCATATTTGTATTGCGATATATATTACTTTTCATTTTCGTAGTGCGATGCATATGCACATGTCATATTTGTATTGCGATGCGCATGTACATTTTATATTTGTATTACGATACGCGTGTATGTTTTATATTTGTATTGCGATACATACTACTTTTTATTCGCGTAGTGTGATACATATTTAAAATATACACTACATTAACAAAACTCCCTGATATTGTCTTTTATTTTGATTATTATTAAAAGATAAAAAATAATAATAAACGCTCTTCGGCTGCCCCTGAGTTCGACCGCCCATATGTTGGGGGGCGTTTTTTGCACTCCCACCAAAAACGGCTTTGGTTATACCCGAACTATTTGGGCATTGCAATAAATTTATATAACTGCAATCCGTGGATGCATGTGAACTTGCACTATAGGATTTTAGAATATAACGCCTCGCCTATCTTCTGTAACAATAGAACTGCACGGCGCAGAATGACCCTTGCTGTCCTTGCGCCATAAAAATACAATCAATTAAGAACTTCATTTTTCATACAAGAATGCCGCGCAGTAGGGAACTTACTGATTTTCAACATAGGTTTGTTCTGCCGTGCATTTTTATCCGTAGTGTTGCAATATGTGGGATTGCTATCAGTGGCGTAAAAAAAGGAGGGAACTAGGGGCTCAAGCATCTCATTGGATATCAAAACATATTATTTTCTCATATGCCGCATCACAAAACCTTCTATAAAGGCGCCTGAGCACCTCACCATGAGTTTTAAATTGCTACGCTGATAATTGAAATCAAACTAGGCGTATTCAAATCGGTGGTAAGTGGTGTCATTAGAAGATGAAAGATCGATGCTCTTGTTACTGCAAAAAACCACTTTGACTGAGAGATCTCCCAAACTTAGTGATGGAAAAGTTTTAGTTAGAAATATTAAGAAATCTCATTTGTCCTCTGCAATAAACTTTATTTCCGAAATAAGAAAAGTTTGCCTCACTCCTTCCAGTATCACAACTGTACACAGAGCAGCTATATATAGGTATCTCATGAAAATTACGTTTGGATTGATGTCTTGTCCATCGTTTTTGAACTGTAGATTAATCGCAAGTGATATTTTGGAGTGAGGAATCACATTATTTACTGTCCCACTAGGATACTATATATATATCATCATCATCATATTCAACCATTATCTATCCACTGCTGGATGAAGGTCTCTCCAAATGCTTTCCACACAAGTCTATCCTGAGCAATTCGCTTCCACGTCACCCCAACCTGTTTTCTTATTTCATCCACCCATCTAGTTTGAGGACGTTTTCTAGGTCTTCGGTGGTCTCTTGGAATCCAGTTCAGAATTTCTGTTGTCCATCGTTGATCAGTTCTTCTTGCAATATGCCCAGCCCATCGCCATTTCAGCCCTTTTACTTTAACAATGATGTCCTCTACTCTAGTTTGCTCTCTCACCCAAGTGTTCCTTTTTCGATCTCTCCTAGTTATTCCAAGCATGCACCTCTCCATGCTCCTTTGCGTTGTCTGTAACTTTCGTATTGCTCCAACTGTTAGACTCCATGTCTCTGATCCATAAGAGAGGACTGGCAATACACACTGGTTGAAGACCTTTCTTTTTAGACACAAAGGCAATTTCCCCTTCAGGATAAAACTGTTTCTTCCAAATGCACTCCAGCCAAGTTTAATACGTCTGTTGAGTTCTTTCATAATGTTACCCTTTTCATAATGTGATGGTTTATATATGTTTAAATATATTGATAAATAGAAGAACGTTTATAAGGATTCCAACTATTAAGTACAGAGATAGTTGTATTATGGTGTGGGGTTGTTTCACCTAATGTTTGACCCCCAGTACATTGGCTGTTGTTACCGGAATCTTGAAATCAAATCCACACTGAAGATATTCTAGAAAGTCCTGCCCTTCCAAGGGTGTAGTAGAGCCGAACGTCCTTCCGGCTGTGCTTCGTTTGCAGCTACACCCCTGCGCCCTTCCTATATTGTGACAATATTATGGAACTAACAGTTGCCTTTCTCAGTACGACAAAGATTCTTTCTATTGTTACGAGCGGTTTGCTAAAAATTAAATTAAAATATTGGATTGGCATGCTCAGAGTCTGGGTCTAAATCCACTTTCCTCAAACAAACTGGACGACAGAACGACTTTGGGTACTCAACTACTGTTTGTTTGGATTTTTTATGGCGCAAGAGCATCTGGGCTATACTGCGCCAAAAACTACTTTTTGGAAGGTGGAAGGACATTTCCTTCCCATGCTGTCTTAGATTAAACTCTTGTTCCATGTCTTCTTATGCCGAACTATGTCGTTCTAGATTGTGTTGCTTCCCTATGTAAAGTTATGTTGTCCTTTGTTGGGTTATGTTGTCCTTAATTATACTTAAAATTAAAGCAATAATTAACTTAGCAAACTAAATAAAATTAGAATTGACAATAATAGTGAATAAATAATAGTAGAAAAATGAACGTTAAAAAGGCCTTTAAATATCTGAAACTAAATGTACAAGACTGCATGTTTAAGTTTTGCAATAATTCATGGTAATTCTCCGTAATTAATATCTTAGTAATCACTAACAAAACCTAGAATTATTATAATATTATTTAGTTATTTTTTATTTAATTATTATCATTTATTATTTAATTATTATTATTCATTATTTAATTATTATTATTCATTATTTAATTATTATTATTCATTATTTAATTACTTATTCATTATTTAATTATTATTTTCATTATTTAATTATTATTTATTATTTAATTACTATTTTTATTATTTTATTATTATTAATTATTATTTAATTATTTATTAATATTAGCAGATTTGTACAGAGGTCGCATAAACACGAAGTAGTAGTGGTAGCTATGGGCGCTATCAGCGGGGGGGAGAAGGGGGACCCGTCCCCCCAATGTTGGTGTTAGGGTTCCAAATCCCCATTCAATTTCAAACAAAATGCCTTCTACTGGCATGTTGTCCTCCCCCACCCAATTTTTTTTAGGCAGTCGGCGCCAATGGTGGTAGCCTACATGCTTACACTGCGATCATGTACTGAGAAAATATTAACCGTACATTCTATTGGACATATCAAAACCATGCGTACAAACTGTATGTAAGTCGAAGATGTTATCAATTCACTGTTAATGACGTTGTTCCATTTTTTCCTCCACAGGCTATTTGCAGGAATCGAAGTGCTTGAATCATCAAAACACCACCGTTTTAGACTGCGCTACATCTATGATCGAAAAATATCCCAACGTCTTGCAACGCCCCGACCCAGAATCCATCGTCCGTGTGTTTTGCTGGTAAGTAGTGATTGTCCGAAGTCACTAAGACCCCAAACCCCACTTGAGTGGATAATCACATCAGCCGATGTTACGGCATATTAGCTATCTAGGGCTCTTTTCATATATATGTGTGTTTATTATCTTATCGGGGAGATTCGAAGGTAAAGGCGATGTATTCGTCTTTGTGAATTCTTCCTTCTCTCAATGCTATTACCTACGTGGTATAGATAATATATAAATAGATTAATAAATTAATTAATTGGTAAATTAAATATAACGAAGTGATTAACACCTTGAAGAAGTTATACTAGAAAAAAAAAATTAAATAATAAAAGAGAAAGTTATTTGGAAATGTCGTTAAATCTGTGAATTAATATAATTATATTATGTATAATATTATCACATCGCGTATAGGAAATAAGTAAAACAATGATTATACTGATTGAATTTTCGTAATGATTATATATTAAATAAAAAAGGAGGGTCTTTTCTCAAGGTCCTCCCCTTTTCTGTAAATGTCGCTGCTGACTTCGTTACTGTTCAGTGCATCAACTACGAACCTGTAAAATATACAATTTTCCCAACAAAATTAATAATTAATAATATATACTCGTAATAGAAGCAATAAAATCATTGATAATTTGGGTGGCCGGAGTTCTCGATGTTGTCGGCTTTTATCCCGGCCTCTCTTCGGACCAAGAATTCTTCATTGCCTGAAAATTTTATTTTTTATCATATTTGTGTCCTTGATTAATTAACGAAATTAAATTAAAAATAATAAAAGTAATTTATATGAACGCAAGTAGATACAAAACAATTATTTTAATAAGAAATAAACCGAAATTTTATTGTCTGTTGTATTCTTTATCGACAATTTCCGTCATAATACTTTGAAAAATTATTGAAACCTACGGAAATTCGAAATCGGATTACCTATGCATTTTCCAAAGGATTTGAGTCTAATTTAAATTTCATTCAGTTAAGCTTTTCTAGCTAGAGATTGGACTTTTGTAATTTCTGGAAATAGACAAACCAAAGAATTTTCTTTTATAAAGGAGCCAGTTTTTTTTTAATACGCATAAATACGTTGTTCTATGGACTCCCAAAAGTCCATAAACACGATATTCCTCTTAGACCTATTGTGAGTTTTTGTAGTTCGCCAACATATGCACTTTCTAAATATCTTGCAGGTATACTATCTCCTCTTGTTGGGTGCTCTGAACGGTCGGTGTCTACCTCTGAGGAGTTTATTTTCACCATCATAAACGTAAAAATCGCTCCCGATGATGCTATGGTGCCTTTTAGTGTTGTTTCACTTTTCACCTGTATTCCAACAAATTTGGCGGTATCAACAGCATTGGAGCGACTGAGGCATGATGGAAGCCTGGAAGAAAGAACTAGCCTTAGTCCGGAAGAGATATATTGCCTGTTCGAGTTCTGCTTGAATTCCACGGTTTTCGGCTTCAAGGGTAGATTTTACCGACAGAAGAGGTGTACGGCGATGGGGTCACCTGCTTCGAGTGTGGTGGCAAATTTGTGTATGGAGGCATTTGAAAACAGTGCTTTAGATGAGTGAATTTACTGTGTCAAGGTGTGGAAGCAATACGTCGATGATACTTTCGTTATCCTACCAAGGTCTTCAGTTACTGATTTTCATCTCTATTTGAACAGCTTGAACCCTCATATTCAATTTACATTAGAAGAAGAAGATAGCGGTTCATTACCCTTCTTAGATGTTCGGATAAATAGAGATGTGGATGGGCGACTGTTGACTACGGTGTTTAGGAAACCAACACATACTGATAGGTATCTTGACTTTCGTTCTCATCACCCGGCATCACACAAAGCATCTGTCATTAGAGCCTTGCACCGACGAGCCTTTACACATTGTTGTAATGATGACCTTCGCAATGTTGAATTACGACGCAACAAAAGCGTGTTGAAAAAGAACGGTTACCCGACTAAATTTATCGCTCGTAACCAATGTGGTGTTAGTGGTGGAAACAGGAATGTAGAGGATGAGACTAGGAAGACATCAGTGGTTTTGCCATATGTGGCGGGTGTCTCAGAAAAGCTGTCTCGAATTCTCAGTTGTGTGAATGTTAAGACCTACTACAAACCTGTCTACACCCTGCGTGATCTATTACTTAAAGTTAAGGATCGCGTCCCTGAGGAGGAAAAATCTGGTGCTATTTACCAAATACCGTGTGGAGACTGTGACAAGGTGTATGTTGGACAGACGGGAAGATCGATACGTCTACGAGGGAAGGAGCATATGCGTGCGGTAGCTAGGGGAGACGATTCAAACCAGTTGGCTGAACATGTCTTCAGGGAGGGTCACGAACCAGATTGGCATTCGATGAAAATATTACATCAGAATGTGACGAATCTGGGGAGTAGACTTTTTCTGGAATCATGGGAAACCTACGGTTTGAGGAGTCGTGCAATAAACATCGCAAAACCTCTACCAGAACCTTACAGGATTTTTGCAAAACCTCGAGTTGGGGGTGTTCATCTGACATCGTCGGGTGCGGGGGATTTCCCGGCGAGGGTTTCCCCAGCCGGAAATGTCCCGCGTCAGATGGGGATTCCCAACATGCGGGTATATAAGCTTAGGACTTTCACGAACTCTTCATTCTGCCTTCACTTGACAAAGGGAGCAGTTGGCTCCCGAAACGTCGTGTTTTTAAACCTTACGCCAGTGTCGAAATAACTGTTTGTTATGGAATCTCCTGGTGAAACTCTGTATTGTTTCTGCATAACGGTACTTAAGGTATTGTCCATTGCGTCAAATTTGATGAGCGCAAACAATTACTGATTCTTTTTTGAGGCATAATAAGCAGCTCTAAGATGTAAATTTCTATATATCTACTTTCTATATATATATAGCAAATGGCGTATAAATAATGAAAAACTTGAAAAATTTGTAACGAAAATCGTATGTACATGTTGGCATGTCTTTTTCTCATGAAATACGTGCAAAAATATTAGGGGTTCGAAGCAACTATGGCAAAATTATAAGAGGTTTAAAGAGTGTATTAAGTCCACGAAATGAGCACATGTGATTCGAATGGTCTCCCATTCGCGAGAAGGTGACACCATCTCCTATGAGACGATCGTGCTGTGAGGTTGAGTCTTAAAGTCCTCATTAAACTCGGCCCCACTCACCAGAGTGGTAAGTTGCAGTTCACTCCCTTTAAGATACTATCATCCAGGGGCGGACTGGGTCCTCTCAAAAGGCGCATATCTTGGATTATCGGAGGGCGCGAGTCCTATCGCCCATGAGGGCGCACCGGCGGCCCAGTCCGCCCCTGCTATCATCAGAAGCGTGTCAATTAAAAATTATTGAGGGACTTAGGTATCTTTAAAAAAATATATGCCTTCATATCCAGTGGGAGGGCCTTAGCTCCCTAATCCCCCTCTGCTACGCCACTGGCTATTATCATACTACATGTGTGTGATGGCACATAGAGGTATCTCCATCTTACAGTAAAAAGATAATGAATGATGATTATATATACGAGTCTATATCATTATTTCTATTTCAGCTCTATTGACAAGACCGAAGAATGCATCATTGAACGAGTGCACAAGGATTGCGGGCGTGGAGCCTCAAAACTCGTAGATGAAATGATGGTGAAAGCTTTTGGACCAATCAACGACATCGTCTGCTATTTCAATAATCCTGCCCAATGCCCTCAATTTTAACATCATCTCATTTTGTGATTGGCCAGTCGCAAAAGGTCAATCTGTAATTGGATGATTTCAGTGTTAATCCATCACTAACATTAAGGAAATATCGATTATAATCAAAAAGAGGAATAGTCACATTTATATTATTAATGTATTATAACTAATTCGATCTTTTTTTTATATATATCTACGCATCTCCCAACCTACTTTAAGCATTCCTGAAGTATGTTCCTTTGAAGTCTCATCAAAACTGTGTCATTAAAGAAAATTCGAGCTTTGAAATATTACAGCAAGTATTTTGTGAAATAATAACAAAACGAGGGAGATTATTGGTTATTTGAAGCCCATACCCGATATTACTAGGAAAGTCAGAACAAGTCGGTGGCAACACTGGTGAAGTTCCCAGAGCTTTGTGCATTCATATGTAATTTTGTATTTTGATAAAGTTTTCCAATGCTTCACAACCAGATTCGATAAACTGGTTTACTGAGACCATTCAAAGGGAATAGTTCTGTCATATTCTTAATTCTGGAAAAAGAGAAGTTATTTAAACTAACTTCTAGGACATGCTGTTGTTTCCTAAAGGGAAATATTGGGGAGGTTTACCAGAAATGTCGGCACTGTACGCACAGAAAATGGTATTCAAAAGTACGGTGACCAAGACTTTGAATGACGTGATTTGATTGCTTAAGGGCTGCTTATATATATACATTTAAATTAAATAGGCACTTAAATTAAACAGACAAAAAATTTAAACAAATATTTTAAGCTAATATTTTCATTCGTAGTTGAATTTTGATGTACAATATTTTTACAATTCATTAATAAACTATATCATTTCATTATAAATATTATAAAAAAATTGCGTGTGGTGTGATCCGGAATTTTCGATAAACACTGAATCACCCAAACTTTCATTATAAATCATCATCACAGTATTCATCTTTTTCATACTCTTTTCATCATTAAATGGTGACTTTTGTATATATACATATACATGTGTAGAGTGCACGAATTAGTAGTATGATTTTATATATATATATATATTTCTATATATACTTTTGTACAGTGCTTTTAATCATCACGCTTGTGATATGAATTGTGTAACACTATATTTGTTCAACAACGTTTTAGTCAGTGATTTTATAAAATGGATATTTCGAACTATTTAGCACTGCACGATGTTTTG
Source organism: Dysdera silvatica (assembly GCA_006491805.2). Taxonomy (NCBI): domain Eukaryota; kingdom Metazoa; phylum Arthropoda; class Arachnida; order Araneae; family Dysderidae; genus Dysdera; species Dysdera silvatica. The sequence goes on from QLNU02014176.1 coordinate 92,569,800, forward strand.
AAACATATCCAAAATGTAAATATTTTTGCTGAAATAAATAAAAATTACTTTAAAAAACTTTAAATTGCGTATATGTTTTATACAAATAGGAAGCATATATAAACAGGGTTTGATAAATCCATTTAGCGACCAGATTTTTGTCTTGGCGAGCAGGAAGTCTATTCCTACTGGGTCCTCAGGTCTTCTTCCTAAGAACGACGAGTAGTGTATCTGTCTAACAAATACAAATCGCCGTTGTTTGTCGAGAGCTGCATATAAGTATAGTTAATTGGGAACTTGAACTAGACAAGAGTTTACAAAAGAGTATCGTAAAACATTTATGGAACACAGTTTTTCTTCTCTTAACCTCTGTTATTGTTGTCGTATTGCAATGATTTTTGTACTGCCACGCGTCTTTCGACAGCGCGGTTCTTCCGACCTCCGTCTTGGGACTCTCCGTTCTGGTCAAGGTTGTTTAAATTGAATTTCTAACTTTCGAAATAGCTTAATTAACTACTCGGGTTAATTTTATATATTGCAATATTCTATATTACTGTTTTCCATGTGCTCAATAATACCTTTCACCATAATAATTTAATCCTCAATTGTTCTTTGCGATTCTCTCTTCACCAACGACGAATGTAAGGCAACCACATGAGTTTTGTCATCCACGTATAGTTAGCTCAAACTAGAGCTTATTTGTTTTTGGAGAAAAAGTTCTAGTTTGGGGGAAAAGAATCTTTTTCTTAAAAAACAGAAAGCTCTAGTTTGAGCTATAATATACGTGGGTGGCAAAAATTATTGTATAATAAATTCCCCCACGAAAACTCACAAAAATCTCGCCCCGGAGGCTTTTCTGTGTTGACCATTATTTGGCAATTGTGTTATCCCTGTGAAGGGTAATAATATCTTACATAAAAAACAAATTTTTCCATAACTTTCTGAAAAACAAATCATCTATCAACTACAGTATCTTTAAGAAATTTCGTAACACACTAAACAAAAAAATAAAGCAAGCCAAACAAGTTTATTTTTATAATCTTTGTGGAACCACTGACACTAGTAAAAAATTGACAAAAGTAAATGAGTTTCTGGGAAGAGAGAAACCGCATATAAATATTATAAATAAACTAACATCATCTAATCAAACCATTACAAACGTAAAACATATTTGTGAGACCTTCAACTATCATTTTATCAGCTTTCCCTATTCACTCTCGGAATCTGAAATTGGTCATACTCGAAATTTTAAATGCCACGATTATAATATTAAATACTCCTTATATCTTCATGAAATAACAGATATTGAAACTTATAAGATCATCGCCAATTTAGAAATCAGTAAGGAGCCTTGTCCTGATGACATCCATCCGACTCTTGTCAGATATACAGCAGATGAAATAAAAACTCCACTTACACATATTTTAAACCTCATATTCAGAGATGGAGACATCCCTATAAAATTTAAAACATCGAGAATCATCCCCGTATTTAAAAAGAGATCAAAATCAAATGTTTCCAATTACAGACTTACTTCAATTCTGTCAGTATTTGCAAAAATTTTTGAAAAACTGCTTCATAATAGATTATTGGATTTCTTTGAAACATACAACATAATTCACAATAACCAGTTCGGAATTAGAAAACACAAATCAACTGAGTATTCCCTTGTTGCAGCTACTGATCTAATTTACTCATCACTAGATAATAAAGAGTCTGTGCTGGGGATATTTTTTGATTTATCTGAAGCTTTTGACACTATTAACCATGAAAAACTAATCTATAAATTAAGGGCTGCAGGGGTCAAAGGTAATAAAAATAAATTGTTTAGGAATTCTTTAACTAACAGCATTCAATACGTTCAAATAGGTGAGTACGCTTCTAGTATTGAACAACCGATATAAGGAATCCCTCAGGAATCTACTCTCGGCCCCTCGCTCTTTATCATTTTACATGAATGATCTATTTTTTACTATAACTCAATCGCAGATCATCTGCTTTTCTGATGATACGAGTTTTTTTTTTTTATAAAAGCAAGGATTACACGAAACTTTTCTCAATAGCCCAAAATGATTTAAAAAACTTTACCAAATACTTCTATAATAATCACTTAGCACTAAATACAGATAAAACTAAATGTCTCTTGTTTATTTATTCAAGGAACGTCAAGGATTTCTCCCGATACACAGTTCTTATTGGAAATAATCCAGTTCCATTAGCAAATGAAACCAAATTTCTGGGTGTAATATTGCAGTCTAATTTAAAATGGGACGCTCATATTGATTATGTGGGTTCAAAAATAAGTAGAAATATTGGCATTCTGCGCAGCATCAGCTACTATCTTCCAATAAAATTACTTATTTATTTATATTATTCCTTTATTTTTTCTAACATTTCTTATTATCACCTAATCTGGGGTTTTACCAAAAAAAAAGCGAACATAAGAAGAATTCAGACCTGACAAAATAGATTCTTAGACATAATAAAACTAAAGCAATCATTGCGCATGATTAATTCTGAAATATTGAGCGCACATAACATCTTACCGATCAACAAATTATTAAATTTTAAACTTGCCTTAATCATGTTTTTATATATAAAAACTATCAATAGTTCATTCTGTCTTGATATTCATCTACCTCAGCACCATTATCCAACCACTTCCAGAAACGATTACAGAACACAGCGAGCTAGAATCAGCTTAGCGTGCCGTAGAATAAATCATGCTGGCACAAATGTATGGAACAACCTACCGCAAACGATCCTCTCTATCTTTAAATAAATTCACACATGAAATAAGAAATTTTTTCAAGATTTAGAGGCATCTTGGGTTTTTAAGGCAGCTTTTCTATTCTTTCCCCCCAATTTGGGAGCACTGACAAATTATTAAACAAGGCAATTCAATTTTATTACATAATATCGGGAATGTCTTTTTTTACAAAGGTAAAGTTAAAATGAGGAAGGAGATGTTAGTATGAGCGTATAATATTGTAATGGTAAAAGATGTTTTTATTTTCCTTTTATAATTTAAGTTATACTTATTTGCAAAATAATTCAATATATATTCTCTCGGGCAGGATGGGCTTCGTCAGATTTTGTCTTTACCTATCGTTGCCCGGGTGGACATGAACCACGAACGTTTTTCACGAAATTTAACCACGATATATCCCTGTAAAAATGTTCATGATCTCTCCAAACTAAAGTTGTTGTTGCTGTTGTAAAGGTCCAGAAATTTCTGATGCTAGAAATCCGGATCATCCATTTCGGATTTCTTGAAAACTCAAATTTCTTAAAATTCCTGGACGTTTGTGGGCAAAAGCGCATTCTCGCGGATGATACAGTTATACTGTAGTTATACAATGGTTATGCTTAAGGCTCGAAAAGTCTGGTCGCCTCAGCGACCAAAATTTACAGATCAAGTGGAAAATCTTTTCCTGCTAGGTTCTGAGGTTTTAACCCTCTAACTGCTCGATTTTTTTTATCAAAGTCGCTTCAAAAATTGCATATATTTTTATTACATATTTCAAATCTATATGCATTTGAGAGTTAAAATATGTAGCACATTTTTGTAAACAAGATTTTTTTAATATAAATTTCGTGCATAAGAACAGGCTTTCATAAAAATCAATTTTAAGAGTAATCGTTTAAATTCAAAAATTCTGAAAATAAATCTTGATTAAATTACGGTTTACTTTATAGAATACAAATATAAAGCATGTATACTAATAAAAATCACTCGCTGAACGTTTCCTACAAGCCATATTCTGGATATAAAAAACGATAATAACGGAAGCGCTTGTAAAATCAATTAGTGAACTCTATCCAAACATGAAAATTTAGGCGACAATAACGCCATTTGTTGACCAAACTACGACTAGAAGTCTAAATATTGTAGAAAATGCATTACCGACAGTTAAACGGTGGAGAAGCGGGATGCGCTTTTAAATAGATGGAAAAATTGCATACCCGCGAAAATCGCGGGATGAAAAATTCTGTTACTTTCATGTTGCCCGTGGAAATCGCGGGATAAGCAAATTTTGTTACTTCGATGTTGCCCGTGGAAATCGCGGGATGAGCAAATTTTGTTACTTCGATGTTGCCCATGAAAATCGCGAGATGAGCAAATTTTGTTACTTCCATCTTGCCCACCCGTGGAAATCACGCGATAAACAGTCAGAGGGTTAATTTTGAGAACGGCAACTACCGAACGGTTCGCATTGATACATCGGATCCTGGTTATATCAGACCTGTAACTAGACGCTTAATACAGTGGGGCTCAGAAAGCTACGGGAAGCTTGAAATTCATGCAAGCAAAAATTTAATAGAAATAAAATACAGGGTACCAGGGAGGAAATTACATAAAAAGGTTAAACACTGGTAAAATAGCAATGAAAAAGATCACTCAAGCTTTCGGACGCATCAGCAGCAGTCCTTCATCAGGAGTAATGACGATGTTATGTTTCTGTCTCTTTTTTATACTTGAAATTTCTGGAAAACCCTTCATCAGAGTAGTCCCGCAGAATGGAAAAACCCAGTGGGAACCAATGGGAGGCCTCCAATAGAATCATGGAAAAACCTGTACAGGTTTTTTATTAGTTCCCATTTTAAAATCAGAAGTCACTGGAATTGTATTTGTAGAATCCACGGTCGCACCTGAAGCGGCGGATTCTACACATACAATTCTGATGAATATAACTGGTTTTAGAAAGTTGCCTGAGTGAGCCCGACGTCCGTTGACATTAAATAATTTTAAAAATTCTTGAAATGGCGCATTGTAGCCATTTGTGAAAACCTTGAATGTGGTGGATGCAAATACTAAATTTGCTGTAGTGCCTGAACGGCTAATTTTTGGAAAAAAATTCACTGAACAAAAAATGTTTATTTTGATGTTCTTCACCTGTTGCACATACTTGGCAGTTCCCAACTCTTTTCTAGTGTGTTAAAAAAAAAGGCAGTTTTCTTCCCAAATGGAAGAGGTTGTTTATTCCAAGTTCAGTTTATATGAAGAGGAGGACGGTTATGATAAAATTCCTGAAATTTTGTTTTATTGGGAATTGCTAAATTTTAATGTCTCTGATTTAGCTCGTAATTTTTTGCTAGTGTTATCGATAACCTGGGTATTTGGAAGCGATATGCATCTGAATTGTTTTGTATCCGAAAGTACGTTACGTGATATTGATATCTTGGAAAGAGCTCTAATGGAGGAAGAATCTATGTGTGAAATCAAATCCTCTCCGGAAAACGTTGATATATATAATTCTGAAACTTCGGGAAATGAATTTTAACGAGAAAGATATATCAGCACCATTCCTGTAATTTAAAATCTGTTTTTTTAAGTATATAAGATATATATTCGATGTGGGAAAACTTTATGTGAAAATCTCGTTTCATGTGCTTGTAAGGTTTTATTCCTGTGTGCGGGGAAGCACACGTAAAACTTTGATTCTAATCACCATTTATTCGACTGGGGGAAAAAAGATGTACGCATAAATGACATGTATTGCATTTCTGACAATATCAGCTTCACCCAATTGCTAGAAAATCGTATTTTGACATTAATATAACCCCTGTCATCCACTTTGTAGATTTATACAATTTATTTACTATGTGAAAAACCGTTTGTAAAATCTCGTTTTTGTTTAGTATTTTTTCAATGTATAAAATAGTGATCGAATTAATAATGTGTATTATGTTTCTGAAAACATCAGGTTTATTCAATAGATGGAGAAATGTCAAATATACTTTGCCACTAAAATTTTTCATGCTTACAACCTGCAAACTTTATCTCTCTGTGTAATATGCCTTCCTATGTTATAAGATCTTAATAAACAAAGAAAACCTTGTTTTAAAAAATTGATTCATGTCTTATTTCGTCATTATACACCCATTCGAAGGTTTATTTCTGATTTTCATCTTGAAAATTTTGTTTAAAAAAATTTTATCGTCTTAATTTATCGTTAAGAAAATTTCCTACTACTCATTTTTTTTTTTTTCGTTTTTTTAAAAGACGTGGATTTTTTTTTCTATTCATTTTTCAAAATAAGGTTATTTTTTACTCGTTGTTTAAAAATAAATCTATTGAATTTTTATTCAAAAATTTTTTTTACTAAGTTTACAAACTCTACGTTTTTTAAATAAATTCATCATCAACACTGATTGGCTGCTAAATTCGAACCATTATTTCGAATTATATCCAATTATCGACAATTTCAACCCTGAACGATATTGAATGCTTCGAAATCGCATAAGAAAAGTGTTGGCATCACATTTTCGACTCCAAAATTCTCTCTATAATAAGATAACCCAGCTGATTGGGTAACACCCCCAAGCGATTGATGTCGGTGCTGCTCTTACTCGACTCACTATCGGGCCTCGTTAACCCCGACAGGTACGCCTGTATTTTAACATTGGTGGGGCCCAATGGTTCCGGTGACCCCATGATCACGTGAATGTTTGCCGCGTTTTTTCATACCCTCGAGTATTTAGCGACTAAATTGGGCTATTTGGCCTTGAATAAAAAAAACTTAGCATATAGTTTAAAACGCCGAAATCTTTTTATAAACTTTAAAAATATTTCGTCTAATTACGGCCCGTTGAATTAATATACCAATTGATTTTCAGAGAACCGGACAACTCTAGCCCGTATTTGAAATGGAATTTTAGGCCCGTGGCCCTGCCCGCGAATAACGGACTACGGCTAAAGTTGTAAAAAACTCGGGAATTTTGGGCACATTGGAAACTTTGAACATAGAAACGAAAATAGCTAGAATAAAGGAGGTAGTCCCGTCCGCGCCTTTCTTTTTATTGGTCGATTCGACACAATCGACCAATAGGAAGAAAGGTGTGGACGGGACATACGTCCTTTATTCTAGCTATCTTGGTTTCCTCCCATCAAAGTTTCTAATGTCTCCAAAATTCCTGGATTTTTTATAATTCCAATTGCGGCCCGTGCAGGTCTCTATACTGTATGCAATAAAGAATAGTAGTAACAATATAAATAGTATTTCTTACCGTTATGCCGAAAGGTATCAGTAACTTCTTATATTGTATCACCAACTTAGCACTATATGGGTCCGGGGCCCGACCCCCCCAATATTTTAAATTTTACATATATTGTAATGTATAAACATCCATAATATGTGTTTGGACCCCAATAATTTTGAAAACTCTACGCCTATGCCTCCTCCCCCACCTCCCTTCTATCCAAACTATATACATGTATGCCAAACCAAACTGGCGCTCTATATTTTATACTATATCGATTCAGCTCTCTGTATGTCAAATTTTACAGGCACCTTCGGGCGATCTCCCAATCGTCCATATGGTGAGTCCGACCCTGTCCCTGTCTTATCCAGTGAGCTTTTTATATACGGGGTGATTCAAAAGTCAGTCCCCCCACTGTTAATTTTTTAGTGGGTTCAGGCAGATAAACGTCCTTTTGGGAAAGTTGCTTGTTGAAAAGGAACTAACTTTTGTCCTGTGTCGCGACTCACCCTCAGCACCAGGGGGCGCCCCACGGGGGCCAACTCCAAAATTTCAAATAGCAACCCTCATCGAATAATGCCTTGTTTTGAAGGCCTCGTTGAGAAAAAAATAATGACGTTTACAGTATAGCACTATGATGCCAACGACGTGTCCGCAAAGTTAAAAATCGACCTTTATTCTCCTGGTTTTTGCTCACGGTAGTAAGGTCATAGACAAATGATGAAAATTGTAGAATGTAAAGCAATGTGTGTTCTATCAGTAACAATTTTAAATTTCGTATTAATCCAATATGTAAAGTTTCAAGGATCGTTTAAAAATATCAATATTTTAATCCTCAAAAACTCAAATAAAAATATTAAAAAAGAAAACAATAAAATATTAAAAAATAAAAGAAATATAAAAAAAGTAAGAAAAGAAGTTACCTTTTAATGAAGTAGATGTTCAAATTGAAGGCCTTACACTTCTTGGTAGATATAAAGCTGGCCTCAAAGCTTTCTCTGACTTTTTGAAAAATGTGTGGAGTAATTTTATGGCACTCGTCCCATATTTTTTGGCACAGTACACTTATATTTTCAGGTGGCGGTAGGTAAACTATTGATTTCAAATGACCCCAAAGGCAAAAGTCCAAAGGTGTCATATCTGGGCTACAAGGTGGCCATTCCACGAACCCAAGACGGCCAATCCACCTTCTTGAAAACTTGGAAAAGAATGACATCCGTTCGGTGACTGAGTGAACGAGCCATTTCTTCAAAGTGTGTTTGTATTAAAAGAAATACTTTTTATGAAGACGCGTGTGTGATTTCAAACAACTATTGTTGCTATGGAAATATTTTTATTTCAAACAACTATTATTGCCATGGAAATATTTGAGCTTTTGAGGGTTAGAATATTGATATTTTTAAGCGATCCTTGAAACTTTCCCCATTGGGCTACATAAAATCTAAAAATGTCGCTAATAGAACACATGTTGCTTTACATTCTACAATTTTCGTCATTTGCCTATAACCTTACAAGCGTGAGCAAATGCCAGGATAATAAAAGTTGATTTTGAACTTGGCGGATACGTTGTTGGTGCTACGGGCGTCATAGCGCCAAACTGTAAACACCATTTTTTTTTCTTTTTCAACGAGACTTTCAAAATAAGGTATTATTCGATGGAGCTTGCCATTTGAAATTTTCGAGTTGGCCCCCCACCCCATGGGGCACACCCTGGTGCTTGGGGTGAGTCGCGACACAGTGCAAAAGTTTCTTCCTTTTCAACAAGCAACTTTCCCAAAAGGATGTTTATCTGTATGAACCCACCAAACAATTAACAAGTTGAGGACTGACTTTTGAATCACCCTGTATATATATTTTTTAATTATTTGCTTTTCACGTATATTAAAGTTGAATAGTTATCAATATAAAGGAGAAAACATTGTTGTTGATTGTGCAAATAAGTATAGAGAGGTTGTCCGAACTAGCAAGCTCTGTATTTCAGGAAGAAGAAACATTGGAAAAGGAGATGACGACAGAGAGTTTATTCCTTTTAAAATTAAACTGCCTGTTAACTATAACCGTGGAATAAACAGTTCTTGTGCAATGTTTTATTTCAATGTCATCAGTAGTTGCATGATATTCAACTAACGTCTGTTTGTTGATTTTTTTTGTGTGTTTTTTAAGTGTCGTTACATATAATGCTGTTATTAGTAATGTCATCGTAACTGTACTTAGCCGGACAACCATCGCGGAATAAATAGTTCTAACTCAATATTTCATTTCAATCTCGGCTATAGCTTCATAATATTCAATTAATTTGGTGTGTTTTGCAAATGCCAGTATTAGTAATGTCCTTGTAAGTAATGCCATCGTAACTACATTTAGCCGAGCTATGAAAAGCTCCTTTGGAGCACTACTGTACCATGTTTTTAAGCTAAATTCTTTCCAAATTCCAAGATCTCTATTTCATAAACATCAAAGCTTACTTTACAGAACAATATCTAGTTATGACGTGTCGAAATCTGTTACGTGTTTATCCAGAGATCAAGATTCAAAACGTCAGCCTTGTCAGAAATCGAAAAATGAAATACGTTATTCCTGCAATAGTGTCAGATGGCATAGACAGTTTTGTACAGCTGTGCCCGGTACTGAAAACTCAACCAAAAAATTACTGTCTTTGGGTCCCCAGGAATTTGCAGAATTTTTGAAAATTAAGAAATTGAATAGATGTTTCCTTATCTGGAGTGACACTGTACATCGAGTTGTTGCATCCCATCCTGAATTAAAAGAAATCGAAGACTGGCTCAACGACCCCTCAAATCCACATTACAAACAACATGAGGCAATCTTTCTTAGTATTGGCATGCGTACAGGCTGCCTTCTTGGCGCCTTTTTATGGAAAATCAACCGTGGCCAAGCTGTGAGTAAATCAATGTCAATTTTCTTCATATATACCTATTAAGTAAATTCTGTCTAAAAGATCGGTGGTACTGTATAACACATTACCTACTTAATTTTTTCCAGTGTTGCCAAAAACGACTGGCAACAGGCAAAGTGACCTGCAACCTTGTTGTTTATGGTGTTTTTTGTCTATGGCCCTATAATTTTCCTGAATTAGTGAAGGTGTAGTGGGGGGACACCCCTCTCCTGCTTTGAACTAACATTATTGTTTCCTTGTTGTTTGAATAATCTTTGAGTGCCTGTTAATCAGTATAATGTTGAATCACTAAAAACCTGCAAAGTCAGGTAAGTAAAAAGCGAGTATTTACCTAGTCCTTGGGGGTCAGTCAGATGTTTGCAGCCGGAAAATAGTCTTAATTGCATACATAAGCCATTAAAAAAAAAGATATTCAGACAGTGAACATGAAGCAAAAAAGCATATCACACCAGAGTGCTACTTCACAATCCATCCCCTAATGTTTTTTAGGGGGGGGAAGTGTTTCCAAAATTCACGGCAACAATGACACTGATCTGCTGCCATGTTTACGTCATATTAACACACCTTAAGTGGGTGTTTTCTCGCCAAACTCTCACCTTATAGCAGGCGCCATACATATACCTTTTCATATATACTTTACTTTTTTTTTCGTACATATATATACTTCTTTGTATATAGCATCACCATATACCTTTTCATAGAAAATGAGTTTTGTCGTCTCCCGCGCTTTAATAAGAATATGTATAAAACGAGTTTAGTTGTTTTCTCATTTAAGATGTGTTAACAACATGGACATCTCGATTCAGCGAAGTTAAAAAAGAAGGTACTAACCATTATTGCTGTTTTTGATGCCAAAATTCTTGTTTCATGTTACTCCACGTTCCCTCGACCGCATTTGCATGTTGCCCTGTCTCGGAGTCTTTAAAGTGTAGAGTATGTTTTTTCCTTCCTTCCAACCCTTCCATCCTCCTTCCCTCTCCCTTTCCTCCCTCCTCTATCATGCGCATTCTCACCTCCTTTCTTCCATCACTGGCAAGTGTCATAACGAGGCCTAGCCCACAATCACATACCCGGGCAAAATTGATCCCTCTTTCATAACCCACTCTAGCACATTTTTTTTTCCCTTTCAACCGCAATTCCACAAGAAAAGACAACATCAACCGTTCAGACATAATACAATTTACCTTAACGAACAAAACACAGTCAAGAAGAACGACGGAACATGCGCAAATGTCCTTACAAACTTCGAAGAAAATGTACATACAATGTCACATCCCATCTCCAACATTTAGTGACTTTCCGACTCATTTGGAAAGAAGAGGAGCACTAGGGAGGGGGACAGACTGTGCAGTGTCACCCACACCAGCTTTCACTGCATCGTACAGACCATGGGTGCCCATATAAGTGGGGAGGGGGGGGGGCAGCCCTCCCTAGCCATCCAAAAATTTGATTTGCCTGATTCTGCTATGCATTTACTTTAAAAAAATTCACCGTCACATTTTAAAATAAGGTACTTTTTAGCTCATTACTAATTGTCAAGCAGTATCAATTATTTTTGTAGCATTTTAGTGCCCTGCAGTGTGGTAACGCGTTCTCCTAGTGCGCCGCTAATCCGGGTTCGACTCCCAGCAGTGCAAAGAACGCTTACTCAGAGATCTCATAAAGATCGCACTGCTCACTGTAGTCCGGGGTTTGGTTCCCTAGGCCTTAAGAGGTTCGGATTCCTCGGAAAACAGTAGGTCCCGGCGCAGCATGACCACTGTAGTCTTTGAGCCGTAAAACCAAAAAGAAAGCGAAAGTGTAGCATTTTAGCATCTTGTACAATCACTAAATTGTTTGACAGCCTTGAGGAGGAGGTAAAAAATTTTCTCAGCCCTTCCCCCATAGAAACACTCATATGACTGCCCATGATACAGACATATATGACATCACAACCAAGCTACTGAAATTTAGAACGATTTCAAGAGGATAAAGAAGGGGGGTAACATATTCTGCAGTATCGCCAAAAGATCTGTTGAGTAAAATTTATGAGAGTGATCTAATAGCCATGTATGGTAATAGTAAATAATCTTATTAGAGATGAATATGAGGCTTTATTAAATACTGGAGTGCCTTAATCATTCAGGCACCAGGGCAGGAGAGAAATGCCCTTTTTTTATATTTTAGGTTTTACAGGATAGGCCTATTATTACTTTTCACAGGGTTAACACAGTTGCCAAATTGGTCAACCTATAAACTTACCAGGGCATGTTTATTGGAATTTATTAGTCATATTAATCTTTGAAGTTTGTGAAATAACTGATATTTTTTATAATTATTTTCTTTTTCCAGTATGGTGGTATTCGTATGAGCCCCTATTCCAGTCTAGAAATTTATCTCTCCGAAGGTCTACGGTTGTCAAGACGTATAGGCATAAAATCAGCTTTAGCTGGTCTCTGGTAAGCGTAAATCATATTCCTACCATGTTGTATATTCTTGTTCGATGCATCATGCCTTTTGTTATTTTGAGGCCACAAAATAAATCTTTATAGCAATACCCCTGGTTATACTAGCTAATTAATATAAAGGTTGGTATAGAAAATCGGTAAATGTGAATAATTCGCAAGTCACTCTGTTCATACACATGAGTGAAGGGAAGTTAAAAGGTTTGTGTTTTTATAATAATTTAAAATGTTTTGTAGCAAAAAAAATCAAACATTTGTATAGAAAAAACATGGAAATTGTAAAGGCATGCACCTAGTATTTACATATGTTTGTGCATTTCTGTGGGTTTAAATGTTGAAGGTGCATTATTATGTATATATAATAGGGACAGTATCGGTACTGTGGCATAGCAATTCAATAAATATATGGGGAAACAAGCAGCTCTAAAGATCATGTGATGTGGCTTTAAGGAGAAGAAAATGTTGTAGTATCTGATGGGGAGCTCGAGCCCCATTACCCCCATGCCTACACCACTGTGTCAGTGTGAATTCAATTAACGGTTTATACTAAAAAAATCAGTTATTGTTCCATATCAGCGGTTCTTTAACTTTTCTAAACCGCAGACCCCCCCTTCAGAGATCATCCGCCCTCATGGACCCCCAAGAATTAACTCAAAGTTTCAAGAATTAACTCAAAGTTTAAAGCCCGGAATTTGCATCATATGTATTTATTTCTAGTGTTTCATCACTAATTTTCACCTTTTAAGGAAGGAATTTTTCGTTCCCTCATAATTTATTCTTAGCATTAAAGAGCAAATGCTCTTGTTTCGGTATTTTTTCGAATCTTTGTGGAACACTGGGAGGGTCTCGTGAACCCCCTGATACGGGTCGGTGGACCCCTGGGGGTCCACGGACCATAGTTGAAGAACCACTGCTCTATATGAATGAATTTTATGTATTATTAAAAACTTACTGTATGAATGTACACCATTTTTACAAAAAAAATATAATTAAAGTAAATATAAAATATATAATAAATTTAATAAAGTTAAATATAACTATCACATTACATTTTTTAAATTATTGAATTTTTGACGATAAATTACTTTCAAAGAAAAGAATGATTTCTTGGCACCTGGTACAGTGCCATATTTATAAATGGGTGCCAAATTTCTAGGGATGCAAAAGGCAGCAGATTTTTTTTTAATTTCAATTTGCTTACTGTAGAATTGTATTCAACAGCTGTCTTCGAGAAGGCACCCTCCACCCACTTTTTTGTAAATCTGAAATTCTGAAAAATTGCATGGAATGACCCCCGCTTTCCAAGGGCAGATCCAGGCAGGGAGCTTATACCCCCTGGGAATAATAAATTTGCACTAAAAAGATTATTTTCAAATAAAAAATAAAACTAAACTTACAACTGAATTTTCAAGCTTTGCGCCCTCCTTGAAATTTTGTGTTGCATTTGCTTCTGCCCCACCCAATGTCCAAAAAAAATCCAAAATCTCATCACTGACTAAACTATATTAATAAAAACATTATTATCATGTCCTATAATATTATAATAATTCACATATGGTAATCATAAATGTTGCCCCTTCCTTATCCTCTGTGGTTTTTTGTCCCATTTGATGGGGCAGAATGAGAGAATTTTGTTTCTGCTAGTATTATGGGAGTGGGGCATGAGCATAACTAGCTTCGAAGTCTGCGGAGTGGGGTCAGCCCTACCCGAATTACTCCAATGGAAGGGCTGACAAAAATCGTTGTGCCCAGGACGGCCCATACCCTAAATCCGGCACCAGTCTCACTTTATTCTGACCTTTAGTCATAAAATCCAAACCTTGCATCATCAAAATCCAGCCAACTGGACCATTTTATTCTTTAAAATTCATTTCTTCATTTTGTTTGAAGGGTTGGTGGTGGCAAGGGTCTGATTCCTGAACCTAAAGAAAGACAGCACATGCTACCAGATTTTCGAGCGAAACTATTTTATGATTATGGAGATTTTGTATCTTCCCTAAATGGCTGTTACGGTAAGTGCATGGCTTAATTGTATTTATGAAAACTGAATTAAAACACACATATAAATCGCACCTTTACGACAAAAGTGTTACAACTCAAAATTCGGTGAAAATGACTTAATGTTACAACGAGATACATAGAAAACAGTGCTGCATCCTCCTGTGCAAAACGTTAGGCTATAACTTAACTTGGGTTTCGGCTAGTTGGCATATGTCATTAGATGAACACAACGTCCCTCAATTCAGCCAGAAACAGGTTTGTTTTTTTTTGTTTTTTTTTCATTTTCTGAAAATTGGGATTTTTTGAGTTGTAACACTTTCGTCGCAAGGGTGCGATATGTCAATTCAATGTGTGGTTCATTGGTTGATCCAAGTAGTTGCAAGTACACGTTGCTGATTATAGCTTTTACCCGTGACCCTACTGACCTAGATTTCATTCACTGTAGACTTGTTGTTGAGCCTACAGTCTGAAAGAGTCTAGACGACCTACATCGTCATCTTGAGCAAGTCTGTTTTTACACATTCAGGGACCTAAGGCTTCATTGTTTTTCAGAACCTCTATTTGGGTTAGTGATCTGCATCCAGTTGGCCCTGCCTATTAAGATGGCATTTATCTTAAGCAGTAAAAGCATGCACAGTTTCTTTATTGCTGTAGTTATTTACTATTTCTGCAGTTGCTGTAGGAATAGAGGTATCCACATGCTTGTTTTGTTTCAAATTCTCATGAAAAAGACAATTTAAATTGGTCGAATATTGCATTTATCTTTCACATCTTAATCCATGTCATTTAATTTTTTGCAACTCTAAGCTGAGAAGGAGGAGATGCAAACATGCTTGTTGATCTCACTGAATTGCATTTGATTCTCAGATTCCGTTGGATATAAACGTACCATGGCATTTGGAGGTTCCATTAAATCATTGATCTAGTTTCACACAATCCGTCGTTGTATAGCCCATGGATCATAGGTGTAGCCAGGGGGGTGGTTTTGGGGGTTGTAACCCCCCATTGCAATGAAATTTTGTATATTTAACATAGGAATATATGAGTTGTAGCTCTGTAACCCCCTCCTTGTTGAGCCTATAACCCTTCCTTACAAACTTTCTGGCTATGCCTATGCCATGGATTGGTTGAATTTCGAACTTCAGAACATACATTTTAGATGTAAATTTACAAACTTATACAGTAAGTAAAATTTCCTAAAGTTACGTATCAGGTAAGTGCTTCGTGGTAAATGATTGCTGTTCGATCATGTAGCTATGTGCGTCAGCCACATCTTTTAAATATGATGTGCAGCTATCATTGAGTTTTGAGGAATTTACCCAAAACGGGAAGTCCATAGAAGTGGCACTGGACGTGAAAAAATCTAAAGGTTAAAATTGCGTTTTTCACTTCCCAACAAAAACCCATTTAGTAACAGTTACGAAACTTGATCCGGCTTAAGAAATTAAAATTGCAGGTATCGGTTTGACTTATATTATGTGTGACGTTTCCCAAATGAAGTGTACACTTCCAGTGATATTGGCTAAATTTGGGATTTCCAGCCATCTTGGTTCAAATTTGTATCTCGGTGAGCTTAGGCATTTATAACCATGTTCAGAAAGAGAAAGCCTACAGTTGCGAGAAGTGACATTTAAGAATTTTTACACTATTCCAATCGAGAGTGTGTCCTCTCTTACAAGTATGCTTAAATGGGTCTTCCTTTAGAAGCCCATTGAGATAGAAGTCCCATCCATTCAAGGCTGTAACCAGGATTTAATTTGGGGGGAGTCGAATATTTGTACAAGGTGTATCGATACAATCACAGTATGCAAGTCTGTAGCCAAGTCCTATTAAAAATTGTAGTTTCAACAGGGAGGGACAAAATGTAGTTTCTAGGGGGGGGCTGATCCCTAAAATCCCTCTCCCTCTGGATACATGCATACATCCAATACAAATCATTCAAAAATGTCAAAGCATAAACTTGCAAACAATAAGAAAATGGAGGGGAGGGGGAGCATCTAATCTTAATCTGGAAAAATTCAGCATACACTTAGTTTAAAATAAGAGAGAAAAGAGACAATGAATGTCAGGAATAGAATCTTTGCTACCCATTGGTTATATCCATTCACATTGAGTTTTCTAAGTTGGGTTAAAATCCTAATAAAGTGGACGATGGGTATCGGTAATATCTTTGGCTACCACGTTCATTGTCCAGGTTTAATTCCAGCCACAGTACCCATGGAGTTTTTTACAGATCCATAGATTGGGGTTTGAGTTCCTAGGGAAGAGTGATTTGAATTACTCAGGAACCTGTATGTCCAGGTGTCACATGATTTTAGCTGTCCTTGCGCCATAAACACAATAGGCTTGAGCATACACACTTTAATTATGATGTTACATCATAGGCGTAGACAGAAAGTTCATAAGGGGGGTTATAGGCTCAATCAACTCCCATTAACACCCCTCTGCATACGCCAGGTATTACATTAGCCTGTCTGTCCCAGTTTCGGCACGCTCATTAAAAGGCCTTTGGACAAATAAATTTTTAAAACATTAGGTAATGCAGTAATGAGCATTTTAGCTTAATCAACAAGTATATATATTCACACTTGCAATGTTGGTAACAGTATATAGACAAGAGGGCATGCTGATGGAGATTTTATCAGGTTAAACTATTCGAAAGATGTTTTTTGTAAAAGTTGGTTTTGAACTTAGTTTTCTACTCGGTGAACAATCCACTAATGTATGCAGAGTGGGGGGCTGTAACCTTAACGTATTCAGAGTGAGGACTGTAAATTGTATTACAATAGTGATGTATGCACTTATGGAATGGTCCAAGGGTAATAAGTTTCAGAAATTTAGTTAGTATATTCCTTTACATCAGAAATCTTCCAGGAGCAACTTTTTTAAAAAAAATAAGTAGCATGTTAACTTGGGGATAGCACAATTAGAAATCACACCAATATGTGTGTGTAGGTGCATTTAGCACCTGCTTTACTCCATTTTACCCTTTCTTGATAGCTATATATTTCTTGTGAACGAAATACAGAGAAACAGTATCATCAACAACTAGTCAATTATCAGGTCAAAGATTTCTTAAATGCAGTTTTTAAATGATTTTAATGCACATATTGGGATATGATGATGATGATCAAATTCATCATTTTTGTTTTATACAGTGGCTGGTATGGATATCGGAGTTAACACCTACGATTTATATAACGTTCATTCTCGAACACGGTGGGTGATCTGTGGGCCAGAGGATATCGGTGGTTCTGGAAATGCAGCAGCTCTTCTTGGTCATGGTAAGCAGCCTATGCTCCAAATGCAAAATCGGGCAATTGCATATAGCATTTTTATTATTATCTTGAGTGTGTGTGCTTATAAAATTAATGTTTTTACATGTGATTCTGCAGGAGTTATATGTGCAATAGAAGCTGCCTTGAGTTTCTTAGGCGTTGGTGGACTGAAGGGCTTGAAAGTTGCCGTGCAAGGTTCGGGTGGAATTGGTAATTACTTAAAAATTAATTAGCATGTTAGAAATTTTACTCAAAATTATTTTGCCAGGTATCTGTATTCCCTTCCAATAAAATTCATTATAATTTTTAGGAGGTCAAAATCAATTTATTGTTATTTAATTTTATTTGTTGTTAAAAGATATATATGTAATTTTTGTCTGCATTTTAATAAACGTTTAACATTTCTCCTGACTCTAAATAAAATAAATTTAAACATTTGCCTTGTGAAGTAGAACTTTCGCAAAGTCTAAGCTTTTCAGTAGGAAAATGCAAAACAAATGTAATAAAATGTTTATGTTTCGTAGAGGGCTGTGTTGAGGATTTTTTATACCTGAAGCACAAAAATTCTAAATATGGGGCCATCGCTATAAAAGAAATATTAGCTGTTGATATTTGCTGTTTTAAATTATTAATTATTAAAAAAATATGAAATCTGTCAAAACCAATATGCTAGAGATTGGAAAAATATATTATATAGGCAGTTTATCATTATAGATACGGTTGAACCAAATGCACTTTAATATCTGCTGGAAACCTCACAAAATAAAGTTACGGGCAGTATCGTCATAGGCAGGATCACTGTAGACAAAATTCACTGTATATATTTTAATTTTAACTTGCAACTATCTGCGAAGAATTCCCTCCCACTTTCAGCATTTGACCTGAGGCAACTTTCTCATTGGCCACACCTTTGGCATAGCTCTAATTACCTTAGTGTCTAAAATCTATGATCAATTGAATAATTTTCGTGTGCTTTAGGTCTTGCTGTTGTATCTGGACTGCTTGAGCGAGGAGTTTCACAAATTTATGTTACTGATGCTAGCCAGAAGCGAGTCGATGATCTTCATGATATGTTCATAAATAGGGTAATATATATCTTGTGTTTTAAAATGTATGTTTTTTGTTACACCAGTGATAATTCCCATCACAATAATTCTTCGATTACGGAAGCCATGTTTCTCTGCTCTTCCACATGTCTTTGCAACGTGTGGAATGACCATTGCACCAATGGAAGTAAACTTCTCGATGCTTTGTCTTTACTCACACGTTGTCATTGAAACAGCTGAAACACTTATTGAAACCGTTCTGCAGTGTCAACAAAGTGATAACATAAGAATTTATGTCATTAGCCCTGTGGTGGCACATCATGGTAACATGTTCGCCTAGGGTGCTACTAACTCGGGTTTGACTCCCAATGGTGCAAAGAATGCTTACTAGAGATCTCATAAAGATTGCACTGCTCACTGTAGTCTAGGGTTTGGTTCCCTAGGCCTTAAGAGGTTCGAATTTCTCGGAGAACAGCAGGTCCAAGCGCAGCACGACCGTTGTAGACCTTAAGCCATAAAACCACGAATAAACACAGGCGTTAGAGCTGGTCAGTAAAAATTACATTTTTTCAGCAAAGTCACTAATGTCACTATTTTTATGGAAAAAAAAGTCACTTAAAGTTACTATTTTCTGTAAAAAGTCACTAATTTTGAATTTTTTTTTTCGTCCATGGTAGTTGTGTACGAATATTATTGACGAAAGTCAATTTCGAATTTCCGTGGCCGAGAATCCGTAACCCTGAGTAGAAAATACCATATTTTTTAAGTGGACACTTAATAAAAAAAAAAGCAGGATAGATCCTCATTTTGCTTAAACGAAGTTCTGATGACTGGGGTTTATTGTAAACAATTTCCACTGTATGAGCGGTTTTTTTTCCCAAAAAAGCATTGAAGATATGTTCGCATAAAAAAATAATTGGAAAAAAAAATTGCATAGAAGGTCATTTCGGTTAAACGAAGTTCAAATAACCTAGAATCTACTGCTAAAGAATTTGGTTTATTTTTATTGACATTTTTGTAGCCTACTCATTATCTGCAGGGGCGAAATGTCCATATGGCTAGATGCTCGGGGCCACTTTTCTAGATCACGTTTATTCGGCGATTTTTTTTTTTTTCGAAAGCCATAATTATTATTTATTGAAATCTTTGGAAAGCCTTTATTATTCGGTTCGCTTGGGATTTCTATGGATAATTGGTGTCACCATCTGGATAATCACATTTATTCAAACTTATCAACAGTTTGGACATTGATAGCCCTAATGGGGGGCTCAAGTCCCCCATTGGTTATTAAAATACATTATTTTCTCACATTTCGTAACCTAATTTTCTTCAAAGCCACTTGAACCCCCCTTTAATTTTTGAATTGCTATGATACTGGACGTTGATGTTCGTAACTGGTTTTGTTTTTGCTGCACTTCGTTTGAGTGGAAGGCATGTATATTTTTGTATCATTGTTTTCTATCGTTTTGTAGTCGTTGAAAACTTTTTAAAATTATTTAATCCTGGATAGGTTTTATTGTAATCAACTATGGTAGGGTAATGGCAACTCTGAGGAGGAGTGATCGAAAAAAAAAAAAGTCTTTATGTAACACCATCATTTTCTCCCATGTGCACCAGTTTTTTCTCGCTGTAGATACGATACCATATATTTTATTAACGCGTGGAAGTTATGCCTTTATTTTAAAAATTTTGTTTTCTTACATGTAAAAAAGAGAAATATTCATTTAAAATCACCCGGCTATTTGTCTTAAAAACTTGACTGGCGAAATGTCTACCTCAAAATCTGAAATCCAGCCATATTCAATCCGTTTGCATCCTTTTCGTGAATAATTGTTTTTTCATTGGCTACATTTCATTACGATGACCAGTGTGCCAACAAGCAGATTTGCTGGTTATTTCTCATTGTTAAAATGCGGAAGTAAGCCGCGGTTAATAAGCGCTTAAATTTAAATGTATTATTTTAATTGTGGTTTTTTTTGAGAGGAGAAGGGGGAATAGTGGATTAGTATATTAAAAGGAAATTATGGGGGGGATTAATTAGCTTTAAAGATCATCATCTAATGTAGCATTAGAGAGAGACTGTTTGATATCCAAGTGGGCCTCCCTTCCCCATGCACTAGCAGAGGCATGTTAAAATTGAAAGCTGTTAATAATTCAGCTATTATTTTACAAAATATTGATGAATAAATGATCTAATTTTTTATTTCATTAGTTATACCATGGCATCCTACATAATTTTATTGATGCACCTTTCTGGAAGTTAGAAGTACGATATGAACCTTATAATAAGAATTGAAAGTTTTTAATTTTTATGTTAGTGCACACTCTATGTTAAAATGAAATTTACCCATTAAATTGGTTAAAAAATTATTCAGATTATAACTGGTATGTATACGTATCAAGAGACTTCGTTGGTATGTTAATTATGAATTTAATATGAACTACAAATGCCTTTTGAAATAAATTTTTATACGAATTCTTTCAAATTTTTATTTTCGAACATTCCATTTTATTTATAAATTATTAAATATGCATAATTTATTTATATATTTATAAAGTTAGAATATCGAGGTAGAGTTTCA
>QLNU02014176.1:92592030-92611003 GCA_006491805.2 Dysdera silvatica
TCATAAAATAATAGTAATATGTGTATGAAATGTGTTTGTGTACCATAACATTTAATTTTGATCACCAAGTTTTCGTTTGTAAATTTAGGCCAAAGATCGATTAAAAGTCGAGAAAGTACCCCTTGATGATGTCAGCATACTTGGTTACAATTGTGACATTGTTTCGCCATGTGCTATTGGACATGTAAGTTTCGACACAGTTTGTTAGCGTGATGAATCTTGTGGATTGCCATAATTATTTTAACACAATAATACAATAGCATTCCGATTGGCTGCACTAATTGGAGCCAAGGTAGGTCCAGTCCTATGGTCGCATAGTAGTAATGTACACATACATCAATCATGATGATAACCTAGATTTTATTCCAGCGATTCTGCGGAACATTCACCAGTTTCTGCCCACCGTAGTCTGGGGTTTGAGTCTATGAGAAACAGTGGTTTGAATTCCTTGGAAAATCATAGATCTCAGCACAGTATCATCTTAGCAATCCACGCACAGTAAAATCTGAACCAAAGCAGATCCGGGTAATTTGGTTCAATACTATGCCCGTATCCAGTGGGGAGGAAGGATCTTAGGGACCATCCCCACAAAACTTGGCTATGGCCTTGCATGCTGTGATTGTATCAATACATGCTGTAAAAATATTTGACCCCCCCCCTCTTCGAAATTAAATCCTGTTTACGGCCTTGTGCAATACTCTTGCAAAAGGCAAGCGATCGCCATCGTATTGGTCAACGTAATATCAGATAACATTTTAGATGATAGATGAGATCCAGGTAAATGAGTTTTCCACCAAATAATTGGAATTGCACTACCTTGAAAAGACAGGGAAAATCTTCCTAACCTGTTCTGAATGGCTAAATTTTGCAAGAACATTAAGCTATTTTCCCCAAAATCGAAGTTCAGTTCGAAGTTTTGTTTGAAATCAGTCAGGGAATTTTATCCAAAAAGTCAGGAGAAAAACCTGGAAAAGTCAGTGAAAATCTTCCTAACCATTTCTGAATGGTTAAATTTTGCAAGAACATGAAGCTATTTTTCCTGAAATTGAAGTTCAATTCAAAGTTTTGTTTGCAATCACTCAGGAAATTTTGTCCAAAAAGCCAAGAGAAAAACCTGGAAAAGTCAGGGAAGATCTTTCTAACCTGTTCTGAATGGCTGAATTGTGCATGAACATAAAGCTATTTTCCCCGAAACCAAAGTTTTGTTTGCAATCAGTCAGGGAATTTTGTCCAAAAAGTCAGGGAAAATCTTTCTAACCTGTTCTGAATAGCTATATTTTGCAAGAACGTGAAGGTTTTTCCCCAAAATCGAAGTTCAGTTCAAAGTTTTGTTTGCAATCAGTCGGGGAATTTTTGTCCAAAAGTCATGGAAGATCTTCCTAACCTGTTCCGAATGCCTAAATTTTAACCAAATGAATGAAACCAAAGTCCAATTCAAAGTTTTGTTAGCAATCAGGGAATTTTGTCCAAAAGGTCAGGAGAAAAGCCTGGAAAAATCAGGGAATTTTTTTCTGCATAGCGAGTGGGAACCTTGAAAGGAGAAGATTTGAGCTTTGGCATAAAAAGTAAGGTTTAACTTGAAGACTTAAGATTTAATGTAAGGAATTAAGACTTACCTTCGCGACTTAAGAATTTGCAATGTAACAAAAGTAGCTACTGATAGCATTTTAGATGATTCCATCTTCTGTTATGTGAATTTTACCATTTCATTGACCTTTAAACTTTCTTCTCAGGTCCTGACGCCCGACTCTATACCAAGCATCAAAGCAAAGATTGTGTGTGGCGCCGCGCATTCCCTCTTGTCCAGTGATGACTGCACCAAACTCTTAGAAGATAGGAACATCACCTATGTCCTGGAATATTTGCCAAATAGAATGGTTTGCATTGTTTGTCTTAAGACATAAACTTATACATCACATCTTTTAAGAAAGCTAGAAGTTATTGAGAAAGATTCAAGCTTTGTGGCGTCAATAATAGAATTCTTTCTTACAGGCAATAGTTAATTCAGTCTACGAGAATTATGGCCGCTTGTACAGAGACCCATTAATTCTGAAGCATTTTAACTTTGAATGGGAACATTCTGTAAGTTATTTCTCTACATTGCGTTTTTGTTTATACTGATTTGCTTTCCTAGGAAGTTTGGTTATATACAAATAGCATCGTAAAAGGTATTATGGTTTTGAGGTCACATTCAACAATCTGTCTCATCCAGAGTTCATGAAATATGGTTATAAGTAAACAATTATTCTTTGCTGAGCAGTCAATATCGAAAATCATAACATATGTGAGAATACAGAGTAGCCAAGTTGTCAGCTTCTTTGGATGAAGGTAAAGTTCTGATTCGCTCCCGATCTATATTTTCCTTGGGTATCCTCTATCTCCTCGGCATACGTTGTATAATAGTTTGACCTACTACAAGAAATACATTAACCAACTGATTAAAATTGGGATTGGGAAAAGGCCATTTTCCCCATGGATCCCTCCATGGTATATCCTCCATGATACTTCCAATGTCTGTGTATAACCTTAAACCCTGAGCAACTAGGAACATGATCTGGATATATCCATCCGCTTGGAGAGACATGTAAGAGCAGCATCACCCATGCATTGGGCCAATAGGATGATAAAGGTTTTACCTCGAAGTATAGTACTGTCATGGTTTCATGATGACAAACTAGATAGAGAGGAGATTGATTAAAAGAAGAAACAACCACACATTTGTGTCAATAAAGGCTTAAAGCCTTTATTGACACTATATTGCTAAAACAGTTTTCCAAAAAAGCATTTCTAACAACAAAAACCTGGATGAGATGGAGAAAGAACGTTTCGTGATGATGCAATCTGCATGCTCTTGTGATTGCATTATCTGTTTCTTTTTATATGTCAGAAAGTAGTTCCTATAATTACTAATATATGTTCCTTTATGCCATGTTTTTTTTATTTCCTTTTTAGCTTATTACACTGCAGTTTAAGTAGTAATGCAACATGTGTGTGTGTGGACTTGCATACTTAAACATGTGAACGTAATATGGACCTTAATATTATCTATGACCATTTTTGCACTAAATCACCAAAGATACTTGTTGAGGTGGCTCTTTGTCAGTGTTTGAGTAACATCATGGGATTTGTCTTCGTTCTTCCTGCAAAACTGTGCTGAGTGGTGCAACAGAATTTGGAAACGTGGGTCTCCATCTTAATTACCATTCCCATTCATTCATCAACGTAAAGTTTTCAAAATTATGGAAGGGATTGGAAGCAAGCACATGTTATGAACATTTGTACATTACAATATATGTAAAATTGCAATTTATTTCAAATTATTATAGGGTTCAGGGCCCTACATAACTCAATTCCTTTTATTTCATCCTAACGATGTTTGATGGGGTCGAGATAAGAACTCTTGGCAGCCATTTCACAATTTTCTCTTCATATTAGCTTGTGTAACAGCTGCAGTTTTGCGGCACAGTGCATTCTCATCTTGACAATACTATTCGTCTGTTCCATAGAATTGTTGCATTTTAGCATTTGATTATTGAGAATGTCAATGCAGTTATCCACCATCATGATAGCAAGGTCAGTGACCTGTAGTCCAAGTTTGTACTTGCTAAACGTGCGCCTTTAAAATTTCACCACCACCATACTCAGGAGTAGATTCTTAATACCATGATATTAGAGGCTCTCCGAGCTGTTGCCACACTCACACCATACTATAGGACTTGAAACACATGACGTCAAATTTATCACTCCATGGTATCGTTTTCCAATGGTCAATTTCCGATATTCACACTCTTCGCTCCATACTATATGTGTCCTCATTCAGTTTTGTGATATTTGGTTTGCTTGCTGCCGCTGTACCACAAAAACTCAGCGATTGCAGTTTTTTTTTGATGACCATATTAATGTACATTGATGTGTTGGTGCCTGGCTGGAACTCTTCACAAATAATCTGCACTGATTGAAGCCTATTTTCCTGCCTTTGCTACTGTAACATGCGACAATTTCTGTTTGTCGTTGTTGTTGTGGTCCAACCTCAATATTTTCCTCTTGTGATATTTACCGGTAAAGTTAGAATGTCCCCTATTTGGCTTTCAAATCATCAACCACTGATTCAGATGCTTCAGTCTATCTATGACTAATAACGTGTATATTTATTTTGACCACCATTTAGAAGCCTCATGAGTGTTATGGGAAATATAACGTCATACACAAAAGGTCAATTAGCCGAATGCTCTGGTAAAGTATATAAAATAAGGGCCTAATGGCCCTTAATTTTTTGTTAATAATTTAAAATTTGTGGTCGCCACAGGGCGACTAAATATCAAGGAATGGTGATTAAAAATATGCCTCCAATCGCTATCATACTCGCCACTGTACTGTTTCCCAATGCCATCCTGTAGAATATAGACTGGTAGTGAAACATGTAAAAGTTTCAATTGAACACGTAATCCCATACTTGCAATTAATTTGTGGTGATTAGATGCAAAGAAAAGCAGGCGATCAAATTTTAAATGCTAATTAAAAGTGTGAAAAATAAATTAAATATATCTTTAGCCTCTTAATCTTGAGATATTTATATACAACTGTTATCTGAAATTTTCAAAATTAGTGTAATTTTTAGGTATGTGTAAATCAGATTTAAACTGGTTATTACTTTTAGATAAGTATGTTTAGTAAGCATTCCATGTCAAATCAACCAATTTTTTTATGATTCGACACCCACCAATAGGGAATTTGATAAAACTTTGTATGTGTACTACCCCTATATAGGTTAGAACACATGAAATTTTTTTTTTCTCTAGGGCCCTATAGTTCCTGAGATATAGGGGGTCAAAGTTTTGTGAATTTCCATGGATGGTACATTTTTTAACCTCTTTTTTAGATGACAGTTTTGTCTTCAAAAGATTGCAGCTCTGGATCTAAAATGCCTAGGAACTTAAAATTTTAAATATAAATCAATAAAGGTGTGCTGATTGTAAATAAAAATGCCGGAATAGTAATTTCTAATTTTTAAAGCTGGAAAAATGTTTAAAAAAATAAAAATTATGTAAAAATTTTGATATTACGGGGAAAAAAAAAAAATGTACCAAAATGCAGATGAAAACACTGGTCTTTTTTTATTTTTAATTGAAGCTTACACTTTGATTTTTCTAGTTCTGAAGTAAAAATACGTCTTTCACATGATTTGTATAATTTTTTTTTTTTTTTTCGAAAAATGCGTTAACCCTATTCCCTATTTTGTGGTTTTAGTAGTTACGATCAATATGGTGTAAATTTCATGCTAACTATGCATGCCAATTTCATACAAAAAGTCTTACGTAAGCTTAAATTGTAACGATAAAGTACCTCCCTTGTAAAGATAATGATTCCCTTGTATAAAGATACTCTTCCTTGCGGTGGGTTTATCCATGAATTGATAAAGTTGATATGAGTGACTTTTCGTTCTGGTTAATAATGAACGTTTTTATTTTAAGAAGTGGGTTAAACTGGCATATACAAGGGGGGGAGTCAATTATTATTATTATGATATATTCTAATTATTACAATTATGGTTGTAACCCCCCTTGCGATGAAATTGTTTATAGTATACATGTAAATACAATGGAGTTGTAGCTCTGTAACCCCCCATTGTAAGCCTGTAACCCTCTCCTTATGAACTTTCTGGGTATGCCTATGGTGGGTGGGTGGTGTGCAAAATGGTGGTCATACAAGCATGTGCGTAGGCAGAAAGTTCATAAGGTGGGTTTTACGCTTAATGGGAGGGGATACAGAGCTATAATGTATATTCTCATGCTAAATATACAAAATTTCATTACGATGGGGGTTACAACCCCCAAAATCGCCCCCTGGCTACGCCTATGCGGACAAGGGCATTCTATATCTGTAAAATGTCTTTTGTTCGTCATCCCCCACTTTGCTATTTGCATTGTATTACAACCCTCTTTCCTTTTTCTGCTGAGAAAATTTTCTTCCTACTAACGATTTTCCGCTTTATGCAGGTTTTTCTCTTTAACGGGATTAAATAGTGCTTTCCGCTTCCGCGTTAGACAGTTTCTGTGTTAGATAATGTTAACTACCATTGACTTTTGAAGGGACCGCAAAAAAAATACCGTTTTAAGCAAGTTTCTGCCTTAGACAGTTTTCACTGTATATATATATTGATTCCACTTAATCAGAATGTATCGGGATTAGGACATTTTGGCCCAGTTAAGAAACTTTCCCAAATATACGAATTTCACATAAAATTAAACAATGAATGTTTCTTTAATACTACACACACATACATAATATGCAATACATATAAGAGAATAATATATAAGAAAAAATAATAAAATAAAGTCTAAAATAAAATATGTAGCTGGAACTGATCGTGCCTTCAGTTTCACCGCCCCCACCGCAAGCCAAGACCTGTAATGCCGATGTGCGTCACATGCATGCCAGCGCTACGTCACCAAACCAATGGAAACACTAAGTAATATATATCTGAAGTCCTGTTGCACTATATATAAGATCACATCATATTAAATTGCTTGCACATATTTTTTGAGATTATGTGCAACATAATATGTATGTACAAATTAATTGTAATCTTAAACTTTGCTCCAGTTAAGTAGTGTAAATTACTATTAGTTTCTTAAATTATTATTATTATTATTTCTAAATTATAATAGTTTCTTAGGTTCTGTTCCTTGAGATTTTGCCCAGTTGAGTGGAATCTGCTGTATCTTTAATTTCATCATCAATCTTTTCGTATACCTTAATCTAGAATTAGCACTTTTGAAAACCCTGCACTCCTTTGTTTTCTAGATCTTTGTGATGACCAAAAGGATTCTGCAACTGTCTTCAGACAAAGGAATAAATGTTATAGAGGCCTCTGTCTTAATAGCGGATGAATATAGTGAACAGTTACACCCCATGTTTCCTGGACGTATAAAATCTATTATTCAAGATCTTATTGCTCGTCATTGGCACTTTGGGAATGACTTCTGGAGAAAGCGAAGGAACTTCGTCAAATCTGAAGGCTGTGACTAAAAAAAAATTATTATTTTATTATAGCGCTGTTGAACATTTTTTGTTATTTCTTTCTGGATCTTTTATCCTCCATTGTTGTATCATTGTCAGAAATATAACAGTTATAGCACCGCTGCATAGAGAGTCGCTGGGCCAAACCAAATATTCAGCTAGATTTCTGAATTTGCATGTATCGAAAATTCAGTGACTGAAAATGTTATTTTATGTTTGTCCCCCAAATGGGTTATTAACTGTTATTAGAAATCAAGCTTTTTCTACTCCAAGAGCTTTAGTACCGCATTTCTCAAGTGTAAATGTCAGCATGGAAATATATTGATAGATACCTTCTGAAGGAAAGCGATATTTGAGATCTGTTTCCATAGTGCATATATAAGGTATGCTGTTGAATAACCGGTATGTTGGGGGGTACTGTAAGCAATGTTTTCAGGTATTTTATCTTTCGCTCATAAGATATACCTTGCTTTATCATGGTGTGCAAATATTGCATTTTTTGCAACTCGAAGGTCTGTGAGATAATAACCCGGTATCATACAAGTCTCAGGGGTGATTGTGTTCCAGGAATTTCAACTTGACTTTTCCGGAATTTCTTTTTAAAAAATTAAAAACGATTTCGTTTTGTTTCCTATAATTTTTTATATTCTTGTGGAAATCAGTGTCTTTACTGCCCTGCGGTGGCGCAGTGTGGTAACGCGTTCTCCTAGTGCGCCGCTAATCCGGGTTCGACTCCCAGCAGTGCAAAAAGAACGCTTACTCAGAGATCTCATAAAGATCGCACTGCTCACTGTAGTCCGGGGTTTGGTTCCCTAGGCCTTAAGAGGTTCGGATTCCTCGGAAAACAGTAGGTCCCGGCGCAGCATGACCACTGTAGTCTTTGAGCCGTAAAACCAAAAAACAAACAAACAGTGTCTTTACTAAAAAATATTATGTAACTTTTCAGGGAATTTTTTGGTATGTTCAGAGAATCTGGTTTAGACTTACAATCACACACACACATCACCACAATATCTTACACCCCTGAAGTCTGTCGGCACTATTTTTCTAACAACCTGCTGAAAATTCAGGTGATATGTTAGGGTTTTTTGAGCAATAAAGTATTTTTAATTAGGGTATGTGCATTTTTTTAGACACAATATTATTGTATACGTAATAGATTCTGGTATAATATTAATAGACTGTGGTAAAAATAATTTTATGGATGTGTGTGTGTGTGTGGTGAAACTGGAAAAGCCATGTGATTTGCTTTATCACAGTGATTTGGAACTAAACTCACAATATCTTTGAGGTGTACCTGTATTTAGGAGCTCATGTTCAGTCATTCAACTTTTTGGCAAAGTGTATTAGCACCGGTACATAAAGCATTTATCCTTTAATGCTGGGTTACTCAAATATATTGAATGTCATCGATATCTCCATACAAAGATCCAGGATTTCTTTACCTAAATCCAAGTCAGGTAGGATGCCTATAAGCTGGTGCCTTTGAACGAACGTTGTATATTTTCCAATTTCTTGTTGTCACCATTGTGTTCACATTTTTTGACCGAATAGTGTATGTAATAAATGAACGTAATGTAATATTGAAACCATAAATTTAATATTTGTTGAAGGCACGCATGTAACAATTGAAGATATGTGAGCGGTTAAAGTTATGTTAATACGAGAAGATTTTTCATATTCAACTTTGCAAGATTAAGATAACAAGGTATTCAACTTCGTAAGTAAAAAAAATAATAAATTATAAATGTTCTGAAATAATGAGCCAATGCACAGTAAATTTGAGTGTTTAATTATTCATTAATTGTGCATATTATTTAAACATACATGTGTGTATGCATATGCCCATGTACATGCATGTGATGTGTGGATCGCATCCATATGTAGGTCCAGTGGGCATTTGCATGGAAGTATTGTTTCCAGAAGTAAGTTAAATTGGAGATTGCTTTGAAAGACAAATTCGTTTCTGTGGAGAACTTATAATGGGTTATCGAAACATTTTGTAATAGGTAAAGGATTACTCTTAGTGGATGAATCATTGTTTTCACTCAGATATTCACATATTCTGAAATTGGAGTAATATTGGAAAGAAATAAGCCTCTTGGAGTCAAATTTGTAAATCAAATCGCCCAAAATAAAAAATCAATTTTATATCCTTTCTTCACCAATAAAGTTCAAGCTATTCTCAGGGAGTTCTCTCTCTCCCCCCCACACACACACACATACCCTTTGGCGTATAAACCGCTCTTAATGATCACCTCTCTTAATAATCGCATATTCTCGAAACAAATCCCCGGAACTGACCATATTTTGGAAATTGAAGAGGGGAGGGGGATGTTCGCTTTTCAGTTTATCTTTTTAAGTGGGGTCAACAATTTAAAATTAACCTTCCCCTTTCAGATTTTAATAATTTCAAAAATTACTTTAATTTAGAACCGAATTTAAGTTTTAAAATAAATTTTTTTCAGACTCTCAGGCCCATTTTGATGAAGAACTGTTATCAGAGCTCTCAGGGTCCCTGCCCTCTGGTTGCAGGTGACACTTACGGAAGGGAATACTTAATAGAAACTTCAGTATCTGTTGAAGAAGATAAATACTTAATTTATTTCTGAAAAATCGTTTTAAAAAAAAATGCATATCAAAATGAAAGTACTATTCATGCCTTCCTTAAAAAATTGCAAATTTTATAGCTTGTAATTAAATTTGTGTATCACGAAATCATATTTTTTAATTTTATAATTTGTATGTTAATGTGATACAAATTTTGCCACCAATGTGTATGATTTTAATTGTTTCCTGTTTCTTTATCTTCCCTCAACATCGACCTCCATTAAGAGATCACCTACCTCTCTGAATGATCCCTTTTTCATGAACCTAGGGTGGTCACTTTAGGGAGGTCTTACTTTATAAGTATCCTGCTATATGTTCCTTACTCCACTCACTTTCATTTAGCTTCATGCACTGGAGCAATATTTCTCAAAATGCATTCACAGTTCCCCAATGACTCTCCAAAGATACCACAAGCAATTTCTAAAACGTGGCCGAAAAATTCAAGAAAACTTATAAATTAAGTACCCCCTCATGATAACTCTTTAGAAACAGTTAACTAACTATAACAGAGTTCCCACGCAACCTGGAAAAGTCAGGGAAAAAAAAATTTTTTGTCAATCCTGGAAAAATCAAGGAAAACCTTAACTTCTGTTTTTAATTGCTGAATCTCCTACGACCGTAAAGCCATTTTCCCCACAACTGAAGTTCAGTTGAAAATTACTTTTGATTCATGGATCAGGAAATTTTGCTGGGAAAGTCGGGGAATTTCCCTCCAATATGAGTGGAAACCTTTGGAGGAAACATAAGAAAAGCAATATCCAGCAACAATAGGGGTTTTTTCCCCCCAAAACTGGAAAACTCAGGGAAAAACTTCTTAACTTCTGTTTTTAATTGCTAGGTCTTCCACAAATGTGAAGCCATTTTCCCCGTAACCGAAGTTTGGTTGAAAATTACTTACGATTGATCAGGGAATTTTGCTGGGAAAGTCAGAGAAGTCCGCTGGGTAAGTCAGGGAATTTTCCTTCAATGTGAGTGGGAACCCTCACATTGGAGGAAATATAAGAAAACCAATATCCAGTAATAATGGAATCCTGTCTGGGATTACAGCGCCGCCTCCGGCGGCCACCCTTCCCAATGAAACCCTTGCAAAAAGAAGAAGAAGAGCAATAATGGAAAAATAGTACCTACCAATTTTATACTGATTTATTGTTTATTTTTATGTTTTATGTCCAAGCTGTGATAAATTATAGCTTTTGGGATTTTTTATAGGTGTTTAAAAAGGGGTTCCTTGAATGGAAGAGGGTTCTGTGGTATGAATAGTTTGAAAACCATTGAACTAGAGAGAACTGTGACCACTAGTGTGTTTATTTTGTTCGCTGCTGAAACTTGTATAATGCGTCCGTTCGAACACGCCAAGATCCTATCTGCATTTTTATGCTTTTAAATTATTTTGTTTCATTTTTTAAATATAAATATAATGGATTATGTGTAGCAATAAATTAATTCGCACGAGTATACTCATAGTTGGCATATGAAATAACATTTTTGCTCCCTGTGCCGACCACGAATATTCTCGTAGGTGGCAGCGAGTATGCCAACATGTTACTGGGTATTTCCATCGAAACAATACAGAGTTTCACCAGGAGATTCCATAACAAACAGTTATTTCGACACTGGCGTAAGGTTTAAAAACACGACGTTTCGGGAACCAACTGCTCCCTTTGTGAAGTGAAGGCAGAATGCATTCTATTTGATATTTTCGTTGTTACCAGGCCTTATGGTGGTAAAGTGTTCACCTAACATGCCCATTGTCCTGGGTTCGACTTCCAACTCTGCCAAAAAAAAAAAGAGTGCTTATTGACGAACTGCTCAAAGCAGTTCCGAGGTTGGTTCCCTAGTCCATAAGAGATTCAGGCTCTTCAGAAAACTAGATTCCAAAAAGCCTGTAGGTTCGTAGTATGACCCTTGCATCATAAAAGTCACGCAAACATTTCGTTGTCACTCCTAATATGCATGGTTGTGTTGATATTTGCTATAGAGACATAATCAACGTTGATATAAAACATGGTGAATTTCAGAATGGAAGTTAAATGGTGCCCATTTAACTTCCGGACACTGAACAGGTAAGAGCAAGTGTGAGGGTATATAGTCGCTTCCTGTGAACAAAGGGCAAAGAATAACATTAAAGCCGAATACCATTAAAACGATGTACAATATTTTTTAGGAGTTAGATATTTCCTGCAATTCAGAGAGAATCAGTCAAAAATACTTTTCGAAGGTAGCATATGGAGGGCTAAGACCCCCCAGTTAGATATCAAAGTATATATTTTTTTAAAAGACTAATCACATCATCTTGTATTATAGCTACTTGAGTACCCCCCCGCCCCCATGACATTTGAATTGCTATATCCCTGTCTCAAATCAAAGGCTATTTTCGGGTTCGTAAATTGTATTTCAAAGTCTGATTTCCTGAACCATAGAGGTTTGAATGATTCCTCGAAAAATGGTAGATCCTAATGTGGCATTGTGTTAGATATCCTTGCGCCATAAGATTCAAATAGTGCATGGCTTCACTTTGTTCGGTACAGAATAAACCTTACCCTTAAAAATACAACCAACTAAAATTCAAATAGACAGACGGTAAATTCCCTTCAATTTCACTGGTTATACATCACAAGGTTATTTTTTTTTTTAAGTCAATGAAGGGGAAAAAAATATTATTTTGCATTGTGGATTTATACTTTTATAATCGAAGTGCTTATTTATAAGTGTGGTGTGTCCCCCCCCCCCAAAAAAAAGAATCTCAAACCAGTGTCCTCCAAATTTGGACTTCCGTTATCCCTTTATTTATATGACCGATTCTCATACCCTGATTGTCATTTCAAGCATTTAAAAAGGGGTTGAATGCAGGATTTAAACTACAGTCGCTTTTTTTTTTTCAAAATTCGAGAAAGAAAACTATGTCCATCGCAAAATAGAGACAGTTCTTTAATATCCTGCCAACAAACTTTGCCCTTTTTTTTAATAATGTTGACTTATGTTTTATTGTTAATCTTTTTTAAATTTTAAAATTTGTTTATTGCAGCAACCGTTACAGTAATTCAAAGCATTGTTGATGTAAATAATTTTATTGATATTTTTCAAATGATGAAAGCAACTAATCATATTTTTTTTACCGTTCTGCTACAACTTTTTCTCCCATTTTAGCATCCTTGCAACAGTATTTTTTAAGCCAGCTCAAACCTTGGTTAAATGTTAATAACAAACAGACATAGTACCCCAGGTCTGTAGCCAAGCAGGGCCCCCATCACTAGCAATGTAGAGTTTTCAAAATTATTGGCGGAGGAAGCACATTTTATGTACATTTATACATTACAGTATATGTAAAATCGCAATTTATTTCAGATTATTGGGGCTTAGCCCATATAACTCTACGCCTGTGCCCATCAAACTATATATAGAACAGTCCTCGGGTGCCTTGTGCCCCATATGTCCTTTGCCTTGGCCCCAGTTGCCCCTCCATCCTAGCTATGGGTCTGCGATACCGTTTCAATTATTAAAATGAAATGGCAAAGTGGTAAAGTATTTGTCTAACATGTCATCAATCCAGATTCGACTGTCAATTTTATCATAGCATGCCTTCTGTTTTTCTGCGTAGTCTGTAGTTTGGTTCCTGTGCGCATGACCGTTGCTGTCCTTGCAATGTAAAAACACAATTATTTTTGTCAGAGTCACTTTCTTGCTGCTGAAAATGATTACGATAACTGGAATGTTGATATACAATAATCAGTTACCGACTGTTAATTGTGTTTCGCTATACAAAGATAAGCATGTTATATTAACCACTTATTATAATGTATTATACACTTAGTGTATTATACCATTATTGAATTGTAAATTATTATTAAATACGTATTAACCGTTATTAATGCTTAACAATCAAGGAAATGTAATGACTTGTATGTTGATTTCACATATTGCTGGAGTATAAAGTGAAACAGTATTTAATTGAGATGATGTGTGTTATTTCATTAACCAGGAATTAGTCTTAATTGTTTGACGGTGACGTCCTGTCACAATATTTCTGTATATTGAGGTATAGCTTCAATTTCTTTGATACGTCTGTGTGTATTGTAATCAGGTCTCGACAAATATCGGGTGATTTTGTCACCACCGATGCCCAGTAGAGTAGATTGCGATCTAAGAGGTAGAACGTATGAAGCTGACGGTGAGTGAAATTGTAGGATGAAAAAGGGTTTAAATAGACTTATATCAAGTAAAACATGATCAAGAAAATCGATTACGTTGGTACAAATGACGAGGAAAATTATTGTTTATATATTTATGTGTCTGGGAAAAAGCTAAACGCCAGCAAATATTAGAACGGTTATAGGCGCTCTTTTACAATACGGTACCTGCTTCCGTTTTGGCGAGTGTTTCCTATCACCATTTTTTTTTTTTTTTTACTTTGATTCCGGTTTTCTTCTACTTTTTTCAATACTGTCAGGGTTTTTTTGTTTCTAATATGAATTCGACTTGTGTTTTTCCTCTAAATTAATCTATTTTTTCCACGGATGGCAGATGAACAAAGTTAAAAGTAAGTTATTTCAAAAAAACTAATTATTTTAATAAGTTTTTTGTTGTTTTTGATTAAAAAGAATAGCTGCTGAGTGCTGGCGAGCCCTCCCTCCCCCTCTAACGAACCATTCAGCGGCACCCTGCACCCTTTTGGTTACATAGACATAATACTGATAAGTAGGTAAAGAAACATTCGCCGAAACGTTAAACCGGAGTGAGTACCGTATTGTAAAATAGCACCTGGTTATACTTTGTGGTATTATTATTTATTTGTTCGAAACATGTATTCAAACAAAAACACCATTTACAAGAATCACTGTCTTACCCAGGGGGGGTTGTTGATGAGTGTTGTAAACACCCCCCCCATTGCAATGAAATTTTGTATATTTAACATAGGAATATGTGAGTTGTATCTCTGTAACCCCCCCCCATTGAGCCTATAACCCCACTTATGAACTGTTTGGGTATGCCTATGCCAAGGATGGAAGAGCCAATGTCGGTGTAAATGTTAAACCTTTGCACTTCACTGGCTCTGCTGGAGCGACATTCAGTATATGGCTTTGAATTACTTTAGCTAAATAGCCTGGAGTGCAAAGGGTTAAAGTAATACACAGCATACTTGTAACTTGCAGGCATTCTAATCTTCTCGTGGCTCTGAAAGTAGAATTGAAATGTCCTTATCAAATCTCAATTTCTTATAAGAGTTAGCTTGTCTTCGTAGATTTGAAATTGTAGGCCTAATGGGGTCTGAAAAAACAAAAACGAATGTAATAAATTAGTAATTCCAGAAATACAAGAACATTCTTTCCTATTTTGCTCTCGATATTTCCTTAAATCTGTGTTGTGGGACTAAAGGGCTTCTTTGGACAATACCCTTATTGATAGATTTGCTGTCTGAATAATGTCTACAGTGTGAAATAAAATACGGTGCACACTAGAAGCTATGTAGTACCAGGGATAGAGTCTGATATAAAGTTTGGCAGTTGCATTTAAAGAATTCGTAAAATTCAGTTAAATAAAAAAAATTTTGCAATTTGAAAGCTTCAATTCGGTAATCTTTAATCTATTTTTCTCTAATTTCGCTATTAAACCTCCTAATTTGTTTTTTATTTCAAGATAAACGGGCGTGTAACTTTTATTTTGATCCCCCCAGGCCCAGACGATGGTGCACATAGTCCTTGGCTCCGAAACTTTTTCCCTTTTTTGTCTTCCAAACGTCGAAAAAATCCCTTTGAGAAATTACGACTACTCCTAAAGAAAAATTAAAAATTTTACAAAGTAGCATCGAGTTCTATTAAATAGTATTAGTAGCTATTACCGTTACGAAAACTCTTCTAGTAAATAGTAGCAAGTAAATTAAACAATTTTAATCAACTTTTTTTGGCGTAGTGATACCAGCGCCAATGGCATGGTTAGATGGTGAAACGTTCGAAAGAAAATAAATATTTCTGCCTTCGGTGGGGCCTGAACCCACGACCTTCCACTTGTTGGGAAGGTCATGGGTCCAGGCCCCACCGAACACAAAAAACATTCCTTTTCTTTCGAACGTTTCACCATCTAATCACGCCATAACATCGGCGCTGGTATCACTACACCAAAGAAAAAAAAACGTTGATTAAAATCGTTGAATTTAATCTGCATATTATTCGATTTATATAAATAGTAGCAACTAATTCTTATGGAAGTAAAAAAATACGCGTCCAGCAATTTGTGTCTACACCAAAGTAATCGCGGATCTTAAAATTTATGTCTGACTAAACTTTTAAAAAAAATCAAATTTTTTAAAGGTTTTTTTTTATTAAAGATTAAAAAACAAATGGCGATTATAAAATTTAATATCCTACATTTGGTGGATGGATTTATTGTGATTTAATCTGTTAAAACCTTTTCGAAACTAATAGCAATGCACTATAATTTTTTAACGCAATTATCATTGACAATTATATCAGAGAACGTTTTATATCAGAAACACTTGAAGTTCTGCTACTCATTTGCCTTCATCATGTCCCCCAGAAGTGAAAACTACTTTAGTTTCATTTCAAAAAATGCTCTATTTTACATATATCACACTTTCAACTGGCAAATCTGACCTTGGATTCTCGACTATTGCACTCTTAGATCGCAATTTACCTCATTGTGCGACGACTAGATTTCTGCAATTGACGAGTAAAAAATCTTTTGTTACTATGTTCCTCGGTTTTCTCTTTAAGGCAAGCAAATACCATTTTTGTTCAGCAAGCACGATTCGTCGAGTTCCTCACCTTATTTAGTGCAGAATGACCCTTGCTGTGCTTGCACCATAAAAATAAAACCAACAGATTCGTCGATACCTAATTATAGAAGTATTACGTTCATGTTAACACGTAATTAAGGTCGATCCTTACCCTATCGTATGTAATCCTAGGATGCAAGTTATTGTTACTTATAGTTTTTCAAGTGTTGTTATGTAGTGCTACAAGCGTTGTTACGTTTAGTTGTTTAACCGTTGATATTTTTGTTTGTCGTTAAATCATTTTACATATCCTGTATATCGATTCTTATGGAATAAAAGATGATTTTATTCAACAAAAGTGTTTTTTAATCAAAATATTTAAATTTTTAGCCCCGCGGGGGTAACGCGTGCTTGGCTACCAAGTAAACAATCTTAGTTTTTTCCCTTACAGATCCGTAGTTCATTGTTTGATTACCTTGGTGCAAGAGTGTGGAACTCCTCGGAAAATTGGATAATGGTCAAGCGTGATCTTAGTCAATTGCGTAGGAAAAGGGGTGGGGCTCAAGCCCCCTCATTGAAAAACAATTGTTGATTTTTGTTTAATTTTTGATTCGCTCACTCCTCCCTCCCGATCTTAGTTAATTTCGCACTGTAGGACACAAATATTTTATATTTCTGGCTGCGTTAACTATAACTTTGAAGTTATTAATTAAACGTCATAACTAATTAGTTTTGGAATTAGTTACGAGGAGAGTTACTGTATAATGCTATGTACAATAAACCTATTTTTTAAAACAGTGCTTCTCGAAGTTCATTCGGCAGAATTCCGTAAAATAGCTCCAAATTTTTAAGAAAATCTGTAAATGCTGTCATTTTCTCCTGAAATTTTCAAGAAATTCTGCCATTTTCTCCTGAAATTTTCAAGAAATTCTGTCGTTTTCTTCTGAAATTTTAAAGAAAATCTAAATTCTGTCATGTCTCCTATGTATAAAAAAAATAATAAGGGATAAAGTATTACTACAGTCGAGCACGGATACAGCGAAGTATCGGTTATTACGAATTTTTTCTGTCCCCTTGGAACTGCGAAATCAAACAGTGTTAAAAAGATCGCATATAGCGAATTGTTGAAGCGTGAATATCGTATACTGCGAAGTTTTTGGTTCTGGCAAATTACTAAAAACTTGAGAGAGGCGAGGGAAAAAAATTTCTGAGAAACGTGGGGGAAGAAAATTTTGGTTGTTTGATGCTAGGTGTTTAAACAGGTCGTGTTTTAACCTTGCAAAGATGATGAAAAATTGTGAAAAGAGAAAGTATTTGTCTCTTGAAACTAAAATTGAAGCAATAAAATTAGTAGATGAAGGTCGTATGAAAAAATGTGGGATAGCGAAAAAATTAAGGCCTAGATGACGTCCTTAATTTTTGAAGAATGGTTGAAAGGATTTGATGACGAAATGTAGAAAAAACATTTGCTTTTGTTTGATAACTGCACTGCCCATACTACGAATATCAAACCTAAAAACATTACACTATGTCGCTTTCCACCAAATGTTCCATCAAAACTGCGGTCTTTAGATATGGGCGTAATAAAATGCGTGAAAGCGTAATACAGATCTCAGATTATTCGACGTGTTCCTTTGAATCTAGAAACTGATCTGTATTTTGTTGCAGACATTAAAATTGCTTGCCAATTTTTAGATGATGTCTGACATTTGGTTCAACCGAAAACTGCTGAAAATATGAAGGAGTTTTAGGAGGACTTGGGGACTCGGGTTTCATTTCTGATCCTGAAAAAAGTTTCCTGTCGAAAAATTTACCGGAAAAGGGAATTTTGAATGGAGATCTGCGATTGCAACGTAGAAATTGAAGCAAAAGAAACAGACACTGACATTATTGCAGCAGTATTACAAAATACTTCTGATTCCATTGAATAATTAGTGACATCAAAGTCTGCCTTGTACAATTTTCAAAATTTGCATGCGTCCATCGAACTCGAATGCGTCCAATACTTAACATCGATAGCCGTGATAATTTAAATGCGTTGTAAAGTCAACTATTCAAAAGAAAGTTGCAGGCTTTTTCCCACTTATGTAATAAAGTTTTAGCCTTTGTGTGAAAATTTTGCCTTAGAACATGCGGTTAAGTTCATTTTTCTATTATATCGGATATAACGAATAATTTTCAGTGTCCCATGCAACTTCGCTATATGCGAGCTCGACTGTATTGTTAGGTCAGGGGTTAACCGAGTACCCTTTGGTCCTGCCCGAAGGTGTTGGCATAATCTCCTGAGAAGAACATGATATAAACTGTGTGGATGCCATAAAACAGATAATAGACAAGTAATGTTCATGATTTTAGTCAATACATAGCTATACATTTTAATGAGATGGACGAGCGTGTCTGTTTCTAATAAGTAAATCAATTCTGGGAATCGTTTCACAGAGACACACCCGCATGTCATTTTCAATTGACAATTCTGCGCGGTATTCGGTTCTGATCCTACACACTGTTGAAAAACCTTTTTCGCTATGATTAGTCGATGGGAATAGCAAAAGACAATATGGGAGGAGTGGGACCGAATTTAGAAAGCATGGCTCTTTCCATTTTGGACAAAAA
>QLNU02014176.1:92627738-92641451 GCA_006491805.2 Dysdera silvatica
AAAATGGATGCCACAAACACACAGGACCACGCTTGCTGTATTCCAGTATTGCACAAGCCATTGGTACGGACATAATTGTGCACATTGCTGCATTTTGTTGTGTTCCCAAGAGGGATATAGTGAATTACACATATATCTCATGCAGAATTCATTGCATTGGGTTCATTACTTGACTAAATTCTTGTGGTTGCCACTTCAATTTTGAGCGCACCTGTGTGGTATCATCACTTAAAAAATACAATTTAAAAAAATATGATCGAAAATTGAATCGAATTTTGATCGAGGAGCAAGAAAATTATCTACAAATTGGAAAAATTAACAGATAAACTGGTAGCAAGCCACAAAGCAATCCGCCATATCTTCGAATGCTTAAAGCTGTCATCATAACATTAAAAACCAGCATCGTTGGAATGCGGTGTCTTGCAGTTCAACCGAAATAGCT
Organism: Dysdera silvatica; assembly: GCA_006491805.2. Lineage (NCBI taxonomy): Eukaryota > Metazoa > Arthropoda > Arachnida > Araneae > Dysderidae > Dysdera > Dysdera silvatica. The sequence continues at coordinate 92,628,181 of QLNU02014176.1, forward strand.
TCGACTGACTGACAACATTCTTATATGAAAGTAAGGCACATGTGTCCAATGTGCATTTTCCCTTCGCTTGACTTATAAAAATAACAGAATATTGCGTCGAAACTTGCGTGCAAGTGTCATCGAAATAGACTCTTAGTTTTCCTAAGTTGTTGAAGCCACGGATTAGGAGGAATATCTTCCGAGTCTTCAATCGTGTCTTCTTCAGTTCTTTGGTCAGCATAAAGGTCATTATTCTGTTGTTCTTGCATTTCAAGGAATGTCCTTTCTAAAGGAGATGAGTCAACACACTTAACTATCGGTTGAGACATGGTGCGATGTATGCTACAAGGTAATGAAATATACCATTTATTGCATCAATACTCCACGTTAATTTATTATTTATATTGCACTAAATAATTATACCAATACTGCACTAAATAATTATACCCATACTGCACTAAATAATTATACCCATATGACACTAAATAGTTATATCAATATGGCGCTAAATAATTATATCCATATGACACTAAATAGTTATACCAATATGGCGCTAAATAATGATCCCAATATGGCACTAAATAATTATGCCAATGTTGCATTAAATAATTATACAAATATGGCACTAACTAATTATACCTATGTGGCACTAAGTAATTATACAAATATTGCACAAAATAATTATACCAATACGGCACTAAATAATTGTACTAATACGGCACTAAATAATTATACCAATAGTTCACTAAAAAATTATACCAATATGGCATTAAATAATTATACAATATGGCACTAACTAATCATACCTATGTAGCACTCACTAAAAAATTATACCAATATGGCATTAAATAATTATACAATATGGCACTAACTAATCATACCTATGTAGCACTAAACAAATATACAAATATTGCACTAAATAATTATACCAATATGGCACTAAATAATTATACCAATACTGCATTAAATAATGATATTAATATCGCACTAAATTAATGTATCAATACCGAATTATATTGTTAATTATTATTGCACTACATTACTGTATTAGCAGTGTGTCAAGTCGTTCGATGACCGACTCATTGAACGGGTCTTTTCGTTTATGACAGATGGGCAAAATCTTTTATTGATCCATTAAATTAACTGTTTGGCCCACGTGCATTGTATCACTACTCTAATCTGAACTATTATAACACTTACTATCAATAGGAACGGCCTACTTACCTAGAATTTATTGATTATAGGCAGGGGCGGCCGCCTGGGTCCCGTTTGGATGAGGACGCCAAACTCAAGTTTAAAGTTTTTTAATTGACCCAATAGTAGAAAATCTTTTTAAAAAGAGATAAGTTTAGAGAAAGTTTTAGACATCTTTAGAGAAAAATTTTCAGACGTTTGGCCACTTTTATCGGGTACATAGCGCCCTGTGCATCTGTGAAAATTTTCCGTTTTCACATGAGCGGGGCGCGAAAAAGCAATTTGTGTCCGGGTTTAAAATCAACCTCGAGCCGCCCCTGGTTATAGAGCGTCACCTGGGTATAGCCACGCAATTTGTCCGTCTGTTCAATCTCGTCATGATTGCGCTATCGATTTGTCCAAGGCCTCAGTCAGGATTTAATTTCGGATTGGGGGGTCAAAAATTTCTATAGCTTATCTAATCACATGCAAGGCCTTGCAGTCCCATTAAACTTTTCTCGGGGAGGACCGGTTCCTAAAATCCACCCTCATGGATCAATATTGCCCTAAATTATTACATCAACTGGAGAAATATTTTTATAAAATCAAACAAATCGATCAAACGTCATTGGAAGTCAAAATAACATTAAAGAGTCGAAAACGCTTTAGCTTTTTTTTAGCTACTGTTCTTCGTAGTAAATGTTTGGCGCAGTATAGCCCAGATGCTCTTGCGCTATAAAAAAGCCAAACAATCAATCGTAGTAAATGTGAATCTCCAGATGGTTGACTGGGTGTATTTTTATGGAGCAAGGACAGAAAGGATCATTTTGCAACAAACAGGGTTGAAGCTTTAGAACCTGCCTATATAAAGTGGCTAGAGCTCCACAGTAAGCGACTGGAGCACTATCTGCTGATGAACTAATTTCGTGCATCAAAATTGGAGCATAATCTATTGCTCGATGTAAAATTCAGAATATACTGGGAATACAAAAGAAGATATTTGTGTGATGAACCTACATACTGCCCTACATACTACAAATTTCCCTACATACTGCCGTGAAGCGTCGTACTTTAATAATTAACCTATTAAAATAAATAATTAACCGAGCACTTTAATAATTAACTTAGTTTTTAATGTTAACAATAGCTTTATTGTGTTAGTTGTAGAAGGTGCAATAATTCCTGATCTTAGAATGTTTTTATTGTATGCAGCTATGCGCCAACACAAACCAACAAACTAGCAAAGCGATTTTAGCGATTTTATGTAATTTTTTATGAAGGCGCCTGATTTGAATTTTTATAATGGCTTTTATTATTTATAAGTTTTTATAATTATATTTTATATTTTTATAATTACAATTATATTTTTATAATTACATTTATATATCTTTTATAATAGTGGTTAAATACTAATTTCTATCAAAATATCATTCGTTGTAATCTTTTGGGTATAAAAAATAAGTCATAGATTTATATATAGGTAGCCGCAGGGAATAACTGGTGAAGTATAAAATCGCAATTTTTTGGGGCGGCACTTTTTTGCCTTAGAACTTTTTCTGTATATAAAGTTTTTGAAAAAAAAAATGTATTTGGCTGACATGAATGTGACTCGAATAACATTCTAAATTTTAGGGTTTGAAGAATAATTAATTTGCTGAAACAGTGTGCACTGAAATAACAGCTCACTTACTTTTGCCATTTTTTGACTTAATCACTTATTCCCTGTGATCATAGATATTTACTCATGAGTGATAATTTGTATCCTTGCATAATAAATAAACGAGTTTAAAGAACATTTCACTGACGAACACCACATGGAAAAATTAGAAATCCACAATGCATGTTTGTTCAGACAAATGCGAAACAGTAAATTTTAAATTTGATCAATTAATTATAATTTTAAAATTGATTACTTCGAAAGAGGTGGCATTTTGACAGTTTCTTCTTTCCTTTGTAGTAGTTGTCTTTTCCATGCCGGTATGGCATTCATTTTTTTTGCTTCTACCTCGCGCTGAAAAAAAAAGAAAAAACAGAATAATAGTTATTAAATTAATAATTTCTTTTCATAGTAGCTGATGATGCAACAATAAATATTAAATTACTAATAAATAATACTAATAATAAAAATAGGAAATGGGTTACCATTCTTTGCTCTTCAGCTTCCTTTTTGGCTTTTTCTGCTGCTTTCTTGGCGAGCATCTGCCTCTTCCATGGCGGAATCACACACCCATTGGCGTCAACTTCTGGGATTTGGTCAACAAAGTTTTCCGCTTTGTAATTTTGGGCAACGTCTGCGTGCTAAAAAAAGGATTAAGACGGCAAAATAACTATCTAAAAAAAAAACTGAAGCGCTTTAGAAACGTCAAATAAAAGGAACAGATGCTAAATGTTTGATTTTACTGAATTCTTTCATCCAATCAAAATTCTCACCAGTTCGTCTCCCATCCTAATTCTTTCTTCTTTCATCTTCCGTACGCCTTGAATATCCTTCGTCTGTTTTAATTCCGCAATCAGATCGTTTTTTTGTAATAACAGATTTCGCTCTAAATGAAAGAGATGAAAAGAAAACTTTAGCAAAATATGTGTCACATCCTCCATTTTCAAGACTTTGCTTGTGTTGAAGTGTGTCGGAAATCATAACGCCCCCTGACGAATTATTATTATTTTTTTTTATTTGATAACCCCGTGAAAAGAAGCCAATTTTTAATATTACAAGATAGCAGTTTAGGTTTTATTTTTTTTTCCGAACGTTTCGTAGATTTTTTTACTCCTTTCTGTTGATTGAAAAATATTAATAATAAATCAAATTGGTTCATTTTTTCCAACGCAAATTAGTGCACAAAGCGACGATCAGTTGGACATTATTATAAAGATACTTTATAGCTATCGTCTCAGTCCTCTAGACGCTTGAAGACTCCAACTCCGACTCCCAGGGCATTGCAATTAAAGGCCGACCTCTTTAACATTATATTTTGTAACATCACTGCCGGGCCAGCACAAATTCTAATATGACAAAAAAACTGTAGCAAAATGTATGCCATGTTCTCCATTTTAAGATTTTACTTCTGTTAAAGTAGTTAATACAACTTTTTAGATTATAAATTACCTCTTCGTTAACTGAAAAAATTTGGTAAAGAATTTGAAGGAATTATTTACCGTGATATATGAAACAACATATTTGTGCAGAAAAACATATGAAGCATAGTATCCAAAATAGTTTTCTACTATATCTAGCTTTTGCTTGCGCAATTCATTGACCTCATATACTTATTTTCATTGACTTTATATATTTATTTTCCTCGACTTCATATATTTATTTTCATTGATTTCATATATTTATTTTCATTGAGTTACTACATTTTAATTTATTGACTTCGTATATTTATTGCCCTTATATATATATTTATAAACCGCACATATAACAACTTATCTACTTTATAAAGGAACATTTATTAATCAAATAGTCAAGAGGTATGGTCCGAGAAATATAGTCTGATAGTTTGCAGCCTGTATCTTATAGTTTTGTGGTAAATGTTTGGGAATAGATAAAAATTAACATGGAGTTTAAAATCTCTATTAATGAAGCTTCGTTTGGATAACTAGAATGGGGTTTAAATTCTTCCTTTGCTGAATAGTAAAAGCCAGGTTTTATTCGCTACAAATTCTTGAGTAACAATTATTGAATTAAGGCCATTCGGCCATAAATGGTTTAAATTTTTTACCAGAAAATAATTTTTGCATCAATCAGTTGATAACATTGTAATTGCATAAGCTTACGAAGCGCATATTCAAATAGCAACAAATGTAGTAGTTATCATTCATGAAGTGATAAATGGAACCAATTGTAGTTATATATTAAAATACACGGTTATATATTAAAATACATGGTTATATATTAAAATACACGGTTATATATTAAAATACAATTAAGGTATATATATTAAAATACAATTAAGGTATATATATTAAAATACACGGTAAAGCAGTCAGTCGCATCTTAGAGTCTCAACATTTGCTTTATCTTTGTACTATGCTGTATATGTTTGAGTGAATATAAATCTTGTTTTTTTCGTATCAGCATAGTTGCTATTTTCTGGAGAGAGAAATTTAAACGATATAAAAGCATTTATCTTACAATATATCCATGGGGAGTCAAGAGATCATTTTAATATATATTGGCATAAATAGCCTGAAGTTTTGAAAGTAGGGAGGGGGTGTGGGATTATAGCCTTCAGCCTAATGCTTTGCAAATAGCATTCGCTAGTAACTTTTGTTTTGCTATGAGGACTAAACCACCCCAAACTCTCCTGGTTATGCCAATCCAGTACTGCAAGATTTAATTCTGGAGGTTGAATGGATTAGTCGAAAAGTACGGATTTCTTATATAAAATTGTCTATATTTTTAAATTCCAAGACCTCTCGTGAGACACAGACGATTGAAGATTGTCTCCGAATTACGATGCAGAAGAACAAGTTCGTTAAAAGGATCTAACCTAGCTTGTAAAGCTGCATGTATTCCACAAGTCGATTCACGTATAAACATTACCATGTAGTTAGCTCTTTTAAGACAAGAGAAAGATTGCTTCATACCTATTCATAATTGTCATACCATAATGATGTGTGAGTATGTGATGTTGAAAGGTTAAATATCTATATTTCAAGGACTATTTTCGTATGTAGTGAAATTACCTGCTGCAGGTTTATCTGTTTTTTTCAAGTGCACTGTCTGCAGTTGTTCCACAGTTATGTTAAACACAGGAGTATTGCTGTTGGCATTATTAAGACCCGAAGGAGGGTTCGATCTTTCTGAGCCTTCATCGTCCTTTGAATCATCGTATTCATCACGGTTGAATCCGTTGCTAAACGGAGACCGTGATTCGTTGTCCAAGAGTGTATCATGGCTTTCTGTTCGATTTGGCATTCCATAAGATGCCATGTCCTGTCTTGCAACTGCAAGTTCTCCAAGACTAACAGCCCTGTGCAAGGAAGTTGTGGATCGTAGAGTGGTATTCTTGGATCCTTTAGTTTTTTTGAGATATTCTGAAGGGCGGATGTTTTCGTTACTGTCTGGTGGAAAGCCGAACTGAGGCGGGATGAAAGGGAGGGTACGCTGATGTTGACTTCTTGTAGTGGACTTAGAATATCTCTTGTCCTCAGTTGAATCTTCAGACTGTTGGGACATCAAATCATCAAATTCATCGTCTGCATTTTTGGACGTGCTGTCGAGTTTCTTATATCCCAGCATTTTTGATTCTTTGAGAGTTGGAAGGTCTGGTGGAGGCGGCGGAGGAGGTGCTTTGGGTTTAGGAGCGTCATTCTTATCACTGGCTGCTCTTGGCAAGGGTGGCGGCGTGGGAGGTACAACTTTTGCAACAGCCGAGGCAGAGTCGCCTGTTTTCTTGTTCACAGATGCTGTGTCTAACTTCTTAGCTTCTTCTTTTATGGGCAGTTGAGGTGGGTAGGATATGCTGCGAGATACAGGTTGGTTACCATTAGGTTTAGTATTCTTGGTTTCTTGAACAGGTTCCAATAGATTCTTTTTCTTGCATTCCGATTTTAGGGTCCCGTTTTGACCTATGGATTTTACGGTGTCGGCCGACGTTGCCACCTGAAAAAGCGGAAGCGTTAACTAAAATAATTATTCGTACATTTGCGCAAAAATATCCAAAGCAATAAATGAAACAATTTAGAATTAACGAATGAATTAAACACGGGGGCTTTATTCCAAAGTTATCATTTCATCCGTTTACATATTTAAGTAAAACTTTTACGTGGCAATTGCTTAATTATGAATTATATAAGTATTATTTCAACTTATAACAAAAGTCGTAATTAGATTTTAGCAATGAACGTGAGAACTCAACAGGCTAAACAATGAAAGTAATGGAATGAACCGGATGCATGCTATGTGGCATACTTTCAATCTTTTAAGCGGGATTTAGTCTTCGGATCTAGTTCATCTACTTCAGGAGAAAGCGGTCATTCATTGAATGGAAACGAGAACGAGAGTGGGAACAAAGAATCATTATCACTTTGACCGAATGAGTCATAATTCTGATTCAACTGAAGGAATACATTCTTTCGATGCACTCCCATTGTCCTATATTCACACCATTATTTGCAAACACAAAAGCTATAACATGCATTTAAATATGTTTATTAGGGCTTGGCTTGAAGCAAAGGAATTCGACAAGTACAGAACGAAATAGTTCCATATCCTGTGCTTTACTTCCACGCGCTTTTGTAAATTATATTAAAACTAAGGCTAAGTCAGGGTAGAAAGTTTCAAATACCAATTCCTCATCTTTGAAAAAGGAAAATTCTACCACTTTATTTTTGGAGATTACTTTTCAATGTTTTCTTTCATCTTCGGTTTTAAAATGGGTAAAGTTCAAATAGTAAGTGCAAAAGGGGTGGAGGAAAGCATCACAAGAGTAAATACCTTTCTAGCCCCTCCTACGTTAGAGGAGCGATTGTCGTCTTCAAGAGGAACATCGAGGATAGTTGATGTTCTCCGAGACAGGCTGCTGTTGCCATGGCTATTAATACCACTGTTGCTAATTCCGTGGTTGCAGCAGGTGTGAGGTTGTTCTGGTGGTGGCCTCTTGTTTCGGATGGCCACCAGGTCCTCCTGGTGGTGAGGAGAGAAGCTGACTTCATTGTCATGCAGCTCGTCCTCATCGTCCTCCTCGTCGTCGTTCACCAGTCCCATGTGATGCATACGGTCTCCATCATCGTCCTCAACTTCATCATCTCCTGGATCAGAGAGAAAAAATATCGCTAAAGACATAAAGATTTAAAAAAAAAAAAAGGGGGGGGGATTTTAACACGTACACCTTTTTTACCAACTTTAAAGTACGCATACTCACGATTATTCAAGTTCAAAACAATACTTTTGCCAATAGATTAATAGACAGCGCTAATTTAAAAATTTCATTATTAGATTCACACTTTCAATAACGAATAGATTCCAGTTTGAATGGACACAAAAATATATTATATTTAAATTGATTTTATAATATATTTGAGCAGAAAATGATATTTGTCCGCCAAAAGCATACCGTATTGTGAGATGGAAAGAAAATAATTGGATGCAAATGAATACGAATTCACTATATTTTTTTAAAACTACAGATGGCGCTCATTTACGAATACAGTGAGACCTTTTATTTTCGGACATCAGCTGGATATAAAAACTTGTTCGTAAAAAGCGGGTGAGAGTATATGAAGGGTAAGCGGGTTTACTGTATTATATTTTTATTCCACACTTAATTAAATACTGTCTTATTCACTATAATTTGTATTCTTTTTAAAAATGATAATTTTAATTAAAATTACGTATCATACATGTGTATTATATATTTATCCTTGGCTAAAACAGTTTTTTTTAAAGCCGTTATAAATGTATCGAAGTTTAACGTATTTCGAACATTTTCGAAACTCATTTCAACTGTGCTGTAAGTACGTTAGACTGTATTTGTTTTTATTCCTCCCCCACACACACACACATACAGCTTCAGCTCTATCTATATAGTGTACAGATATTTGTAGCAATAAGTACAATTTTTTTCAATTTTTAATATTTTCTCAGAATTTCTACTAATATTTTCCGATTATTCGCAAATTCGATTATCATGCGATATATATTAGTCGTGCGTTTTCGTAATATCCATTGTTTAGTAAAATTTCCTTTAGAAATTTTACTTGTTTTAACTAGCAACACTCTCAAGCTATTTAGAATTGGTTTGTAAATGGATTTTATGAGCACTTGTTTACGGAGTTAAGTTTCTTACAGAGTTCAATGGGTGATTATTATTCAGAAGTTTTACTATTGCAGAAAAATTAGGGATCGTTTACCTTCGTGGTAAATGCCTTCATCTGTACTAAGGCTGCTTGCTTCCCTAGAAGTCTTCTTATGTTCACGACCGCTGCTTGATTGGCTCCCTTGGTCATCATAATCAGGCAGTGGATCACTCGCATCTGATACGCTGTTGGAATCCTCGCTTGCTGATGATTGGTGCACTTCGGCTGCCACTACGACAGAATGAAACAATAATAAATAACTGCCTTTTTTTCAATATATATAACATGTAACTTGTTTTAACACTTAAACTATACAGGATATGGAAGCACTTCTAATCATGGGCGGATTTACCATTTTGCCGCCCCTAGGCTATGCTATTTTTTGCCGCCCCTTCCTACCCGACTGTCCTTCCCCCGATTAGTGGTAAGAACATAAAAATTGTTACATTCAATATATGCCAAAAACTTTTGTATTGACAATAAATATTTAAAAAAAAACAAAATCATGAATTGAAACATAAACATTAAACAATATTAACTTATATTGAAGTATTATTTCTTTTCGTATACAGTAAAACCTCCTTATAACGATATACGATATGACGATAAATCCCTGTACAGCCATAATTTATCTCGGTCCGTATAATATTGTTGTAGAGAGGTTTTACTGTATAATAAATTAAATTCAATTTTATTGCAATAAATTTTAATTTAGTAAAAAGAATAAATAAATAAATAAATAAATAAATAAATAAACTTATCAAACATTGTTACTTAAATGGAAAGCATGACGTCTAGCTTTCTTCTCGGCAAAACATCTGATTATATCATCATACAGGTATTGATTTTGTTATATCATACTCAATACACAAAATTTTGCCGTCCTAGTCTATAGCCTAGTATAACATATTGGGAAATATGGCCCTGCTTCTAAGGGTAATGCCATCCTAAACCAATGGGTCAAGGAATCCAAGGCCTGGTTCACGATCCAAACAAGGACCTCAATTTGACAAAGCTTTTATATATGTTTTTTCACTGCAAGAGAATTTGAAAGTTTCAAAGTTGGTATAAAAAGAACCCCAAAAAAATGGTTCAGCCTTGAGCCACTAAATGCGTTAAAATTGCTCTGAATGAGGGACAGGCGAGTAATGTAACTTAGGTCAGTGAACCCCGTGCAAAGATTAGTGTGCTTTCTCTCGAAAATATAAGGTCTGATGAAAATGAAAAATTACAAGCTTAATGATGGGCAGTGGCCCCCTTTCGATTGTGGTGGGCCCACCAATGTCTTTTATTGTCTTAATTAGATCACTGGGAAACTTTGTTTGTATCGTGAAAGCTTCGAAAAACCTCAACTTATTTCTGCCCATAAAACTGTTTTGTAAATCGATAAGCGATGTGTGAACTAGGTTAATCATGAAGAGAATTCATACCGAAACGTTGCGTCTCGGCATCAGGCCCGTAGCTAAACGCTTGTTACAAGGGCGGGCTCTGAAAGTTATAGAGGGGGATAAAATTCGTAAATGTTTTTATGTATTTTATTAATATATTTAGTAATACTAAATATACAAGCAAACTAATATATTTCACGTTAATGCTTAAATTTTCATTAAAAATTTACAAATTTTAGTATACTACTCTACAATTTCACCTATCCTTATTATAAAGCATATGAGGACTCAAACCTCTGTAAAAAACATTATATATATATAAGATCTATCACAGAAAGCTGTTCGAATACATTTTTAACGTCAAAGAACAATTCCCATTGTTATGTACAATTTCGTACAAAATAAAAAATTTAAAATAAAATTCTACAATAACTGATTTTTTGGGAAAAATGTTTGCTAGGGTGAGCTGACTATGTTTTTTTTTTTTGGGGGGGGGGGGGGCTCGTCCCCCTATAACCCCAGCCTGCCTACGGTTCTGCTCGGCATATTCTGCTATGCACAGTTGAGAAACTACCGTTCCATTAGTTTTCTGTTGTACGTATAGCAGAAATGTATTTACATATTTAAGATAATAAATACTAATTACAGAATATTCGTTACTAAAAAAATTCTCTGATATGTAGGTTTTGGGTGAATAAAGAAGATGGACTTTCCAATCTTACTGGCTTCCACAACATAGATAAAACATTATTTTTGTAGAAATACATAACAGGAAGGAAGAATAATTTTGGGTGACACTCTCCATTTCTTGAAATGTTACACTTTTACAGATTTCCTTCAATAAATTCAAAATATATTTTTTTTAATTTAAATTTTTGAGCCAGTCTCTCTTTCTCTCTCTCTCATGTGGCCCTTTATACTTTAAAGGGTCATATGAGAGAGAGAGAGAGAGAGACGTATAAAGGGATACTGATTTGTTTTTAAAGGCAGGTTTGAAAAAGTCACAGATTAAACATGAATAAAGCGTTGGAAATCGAGGCTTAACAATTCAAAACATATGGGGGGCAGGGGGGCTTGAGCGCGCTCCTAGCCGTTCAAAAATTTGATTTGCTCGATCCTGTTATGCAGTTGCTTTAAAAAAAATTTACAGTCACATTTTAAAATAAGGTACTTTTTAGCTCATTACTAATTGTCAAGCAGTATCAATTATTTTTGTAGCATTTTAGTATCTTGTACAATCACTAAAATGTTGAATATTATTTGAATACTATAATGTTTAATAATAATAATACACTGTAATGTTTGACAGTCTTGAGAATGACGTAACAATTTTTCTCAGTCCCCACCCCCCTAGAAGTACTCATAGAGGCGCCCATGGGGAGAATGATCCCATAACTGAGAGGATTTTGTAAAAGACAAAGGCGGATGCAGAGAAAGGGATTTCTTTTCTTTAAATTTCTTTTTGGGTGGGGAGGTGTAAAATATAGCAGAACTCCCTTTATAAGCAGTTCTCATTTAGCGAGTTTCTGGATACAGCGAGAAAAATATGGATTTTATTTGGTATAATGATTAAGCGCAAGACAGTTTAACCGCTTTTAGTGAACAAGCCTTTTTTGGACCCCGGATTTAACGAGCAATTTAAAAAATAAATAAAATAGGAAATCAAACTTTTTGTAAAAATTCCGTCGTTATATGCGGTTGGTCGTTATAATCGGCGCTCGTTCCAACCGATTTGCACTGCATTTTTATGGAATTGGGAGGGAAACATTTTTAATCCCCCCCTCCACGTGGATTCGCCACTGATAAAAGATCATGGGATTCGAAGGAACAAAATGATGCACCTGGACATCTATTGGGAGGGGCTTGAGCCTCTTGAACTACTCTTTTACACGCCACTGACTGCAAATAAATTCCATTCTTATAAACGTAAAATTTCATCATTTCCCCTTTGAAAGAATTTGAATAGAAGCGAATCGGTCTTTGGCGCCATCTATTGAGCATTTTATAAAACAAAATCTAACCGTTGCCCCATTTATATTCACATATCCTTGAACAGGGGCGCATACAGACTTTCATTTTGGGGGGTGTCAAGTACAGATTTACCGTGGTTTTGAAAGAGCACCCTTCATTTATCATGAAAATTGGAATTTTTTACAGTGAAAAAAATTTTTTTTGGGGAGGATCATGATCCCTATAACTTACTCCCCCCCACCCCGTGTCCGCCCTTGACCATAAAGTGGTTTAGAAAAGAAGGAGGGGGGAGGATCAAGCATCTCTCTCATTAATATACATTTTGTTTTTTAACTCCTAACCACAGGACTTTTTTAAAGTAATTTGACGCCCCGCTTATGATTTTTAGTTTGCGACGCCCCTAAAATAACGTCGTAGATTTTTTTATGAGCATTGTTCAATTTCTTTTATTTAAAAGTAAAAATTCATTTCATTAAAAACATCATTAGCTATATTTGAAACTTAGATGCCTGAATAAATTGTTTAAACTTGAATTTGCACCAAAATGAATGAAAAAGATACAATTATAAATAATTCTTAATTAATGTTTAGTTAGGAGAGACTTTTAAACTACACTGGAGATCAAAATTTAAGTGAAGACCATTTTAAGCTTATTCTCAGATAAACGTTATATTTCATCTATTTAATTTCCACGGGATAGTACTGTTGGTAACCTGGGCACCCATATGGGGGGGCAGAGGGGGCCGAAGCCCCCCTTAACCGTTCAAAAATTTGATTTTCCCGATTCTGCTGTACATTTACTGCCAAAAATTTTACAAGCACATTTTAAAATAAGGTACTTTTTAGCTCATTACTAATTGCCAAGCAGTATAAATTATTTTTGTAGCATTTTAGTATCTTGTACATTCACTAAAATGTTTGACAGTCTTGAGAAGAAAGTAATAATATTTCTCAGCT
>QLNU02014176.1:92641551-92657265 GCA_006491805.2 Dysdera silvatica
GAACTTAGCCGGATTGAAGCATTGAAGCGAACGTAACCATTTTCATATCGCTTTATTCTGTTTTCTAAACCACGCATATTATCTTTATGCGCGCGTACAAAGGATTTCCTGGGTGAGGGCAAGCACATGCTTTTTTTGATAAAAGCCGATTTGACGACGACATTTGTGAAGCTTAGTCACTAAGCCTCATAAAGTATATAGAATGCGAATAAATCTACAATTTTCAAGGGCGCGTATCGGCATGAAGAATTCGTCACTCCTCATAAATTTCGTAGACATGGATGAGAGGGTATAGTGGTACACTGCACCCGCTGCTACGTGGACGATTTCGTATTTATAGCTGTATTCAAAGCTGCAATTCATAAAAAAAAAAAGTGCACCATAGCCGTAGTCAGGGGACGGTTTTGGGGGTTGTAACCCCCCATTGCAATGAAATTTTGTATATTTAACATAGGAATATATGAGTTGTAACCAGGCTTGTAGCCAAGCCGGGGCCCCAACTGCCCCATCGAGCTATGTATATATATATAGAACAGTGCCTTGTGCCCCATATGCCCTTTGCCTCGCCCCAGTTGCCCCTTCATCCTGGCTACCGTGGTTGTAGCTCCGTAACCCCTCCCATTAAGCCTATAATGCCCCTCTTATGAATTTTCTGACTAAGCCTATGATGTGCACTACTCTTCCGTAGCAGTTCGAATACATCACTGGAACAGTTAAAATAAATACGCCGTTTCTGAAAAACTTAAACATTTTGGCCATCTTATGTGGGATTGGGGTTTTAACGCAAGAAGACGCACACTACGTGAGTGGTTGGCGAATTTAATTTAAAGACGTGAGTGTTTTTTTAATGCATTCCATGTGGCTGCATTTTTTTACTGGTGGCACGAATTTGTCAAAGTGTGCACTCGGAGTGGCTCCATAGAAGAAAAGTAAACGCTATTTATCATTAAATTTTTTATTACATTGATGCACGTACAAGTACTTAAAAGTAATGGAGAAGCATGCATCAAAGTAAATAGGTCTATGGAGGTTATAAAGATGTCTTTCGGAGTACATTTTTATCTTTATGAAGTTGTAGAAAGCGTCTGAAAAGTTTTAGCTCCTCTGTATTTATCATTGAATGTTAAGTATTTCCTTATACATTAATAACAATAGTTATTTGACAAATATTGATTCGAGCAATATTCCAGTAAATGTCAAGTAAAACAGAAATTACATGTGTTATAATTTTTAACCATTTATTAATTTGTTTACCATCAATTGTTGAATTAGAATTGTGTAGTGAGTGATGTCAATCTTAAACATTATTTCCTATCGCCAGGCAACTTCTATTAGCAATCTTATACAATTAGAAGAGAAATACGCAGCCCACAGTCCCGTGTGCGGAATCCTAGAAATGAGGGTGCTTTAAATGGGAAGTTTTGTGATAAAAACAAAATTTCTCTCTCGAGCAAAATTTAGTTTATAGCTAAGGATATTTTTTAAATGCTCAACAACCCCCCCTTGAACACGGCTCCTGCTCTGTCGCTCAAAAATAAATAAGCGGGGAAAAAGAAATTGCTTGTATAGACGTACTAATTGCATATTTGAAAGACATGTATTTTAGATAAATATGCATTTTAGAAAAATTGTTTACAAAATTTAAAATGTAAAGATTTTACAAACGTTAGCTTCACTAATCCTCTGTAATTGAAACTAGCTGAAGCAGAAAAAGTTTTAATTTTCTTTTGTTTCAAAGAACAAAACAGAGACAACAGATGCGCCTTTTTTTTTTCCCCCACGGTCGGTTGCGGTTTTACGCTGCTAAGTGGTTTGCCTTTTGGCACTATTTTTTCGAGGCGGGCACGCCGTGCAGCGGTCCGCGCAAGGATACGCTTGACATACTATTGGCATCACTTGTCATATAACGCAAGCGTGAATCGGCGTTCGCTGCTTCAATGTGTTGCTTTGGTAATGTATTTGAGTCAGTGCTAGATTAGCGCTTCATTACGGATTATTTAATGCTTTGATTGCATTAATTAAAGGAAATTTCTGCCTCTTTTCCTGCACCCGTCGGATTAACCTGACAGATATCAAATATGTGAGTATCATTTTTTATATCGTCTTCATTGCTGCAGACAGATTCAGGAAGTAAAAACAAAAGTATTTATTTATTTATTTAAAGCTTTCAAACCAAAAATGGATGCGTTAACTACAAAGAAATATTAATTTAATTTATTAAAGGGAATTTGGGTAATTAGTTATTGGTCAGTTGCATTGCTTGAATGGAATTTATATGAGATTTGCAATTTTAATAATAGATTATTTGCTGTAATAACAAAAATTTTACTGACTCAAGGAATTGTTTACGTGAAGTTTCATATCTTCGACAGCTCACATAAAGTAGCGTTTTATTAGTGCTTAAAAAATCTCGTGCAATTCTATATGTGTGTATTTGTAAATAGGATTTTACAAAAAAGAAAACAACCACCTATTGCATAAAGTATTTAACAAAATTTGCATAAAGTATTCGAACATTCTATAAGTTAAGATTAAAATTTGATACAAATAGGTTTAATTATAAATTTGAACATTACAAAATTCGATTTAAAGTGATTTGTAACTTTACACTAGATCCCTCATTTCAAACTACGAAACACAGAGTTAGCGCGAATTGTTGTTTTTCACTATAATGATTTATATATAAATTGATTAAATTATTTGAATTAAGTTTAAATAATTAATAAAATTATTTATAAAGTAATTAATTAAAACTACCTGCTCAAATTACAAATGTGTTCAAATTACAAACTTATATTTCTTTATGTAATCATATCCTTATTTTTGCCGTTATGTTTGAATTGTACGTAAACGATTATGCTACGAATATGCAATATATGTTTTCAAATATGATTTTTATTTTTCATCCCTCTCGATTAGTTTATATGCTTTCACCAATCCAACTTATTATACAGGGTGTTCATAAAGGACGTTCACAACTCTAAATTTTATTTGCACCGAAACTATAGTAGCTAGAAACTTAATTCTTTTTTTAATTACGTTGCTGGCAGCCAAAGTTTTTTTATGTATAGTTAGAATGTCCCCACGTGCATTTCGTTGTTCCTTATGACAGTGTGTATCGAAAGTCTGGTTCCATTCACTTTCGCTACAAAATGTTGGGTGTTACACTAAGAAGGACGTCGTCAATACTTTTTTAAGCATACCCAACGAAATTACATTTATTTTGTAAATGAAGGGGGTGTTCCCTTGTACACGTTTCTGACATTTTGTTACCCTTGTGTTCATGACTTCGTCTCTATAAACCATATCTCACAAGCAGCCTTCTTATGTGTCGATTCCGCCTCTGTTGTTTTCGGTGTCAATTACCTTCTATGAACGCAAGTGCACTGTTCATCATTCGAAGACATTCTAATTATGCAGATGAAAACTTTGACCATAAGCCACGTATTTAAGAAAAATAATTATATTTCTAGCTATTGCGGTTTCGGTGCAAATAAAATTTGAAATTATACTATAATTTACCGCGCCCACGCATAAGTAGTTAAAACTAGAGCTTTTTATTTTAGAAAAAAAAAAAGAGACGCCGTCCCCATCCTGGATTCGAACCTGCTACCTCCGTTGAGCCCGGAGTTTCTTGAGCGCTAGACAAACTGGGATAGGAACAACGCTCTCTTTCTCAGTATATAAGGATGTAGGATACCACTTAACTCACAAAAAAAATCTCGCCCCGGTGGCTTTGTGTGTTGACCATTATTTGGCAATTGTGTTATCCCTGCGGAGGGTAATAATACCTTAACACCTTTACATACGGAGAAAGAGAGCGTTGTTTCCTGTCCTCATTCGTCTAGCGGTCCAAGACACTCCGGGCTAAACGGAGGGACCCTGGTTCGAATCCAGGATGGGGAAAGCGTCTCTTTTTCTCCAAAATTACACAAGCTCTAGTTTGAGCTGTAATTAAAACGTGGGTGGCAAAAATTATTGTATAATAAATTCCCCCACGAAAACTCACAAAATTCTCGCCCCGGAGGCTTTCTTGTGTTGACCATATTTGGCAATTGTGTTATCCCTGTAAAGGGTAATAATATCTTACAAAATTTGAAATTGTATGCTTCTTTTCTGAACGCTCTGTATTACATTAAAAACTAGAAGTAATATATAATTTCAAACCTTTATTGAATACTTTGACTAAATTGGGACTAATTACGGTATCCTTTATGAAACACAATAACTTAAAATAGTAAAAATTTGGATAACACAAGATTTACAGGCAACACGTTACTCCTCATATGATTTATTCCTAACCTGGCCACGTGTTCGTTTTGAACGGGACTGTCCGGTTTTTGGGTAGCCTGCCCCGTTGTCCCCAAGCACAGCTTCGGGACGCCGAAATGTCCCGTTTTCAGAAAAAAAGAAACTCTAGTAGCATGGCGATGTGGGGCATGCTTAATACGTATATTATGTAAGTCGGTTAGAAGCTTGCGCACTTTTCTTCACGATTGAATTTTTTTAACTAACGTGTGTTATTGTAGTCAATTTAAATTTCTTTACGTTACCTCCTCCATTTTAAGAATGCCCACACGCAAGCGCACTTTTAATGTTAACTTAGAAACGAAGTATCCGTTTACAAAGCAATGGATTAACTCCGTCGGACGTCAGATGTGAAAAGCGTTTTACAGAATATAGCATAGTTCATAGAGGTGCCAGCGATATTAACATTTAAGATCAGAAAAACATAAAAATTCCGATATTGCTACCGCTTCGAATTCTTCAATGCTTAATTTTTTTAAGAAAAAGGATTCACGAACTTCGTAAGATCTGCAAGTTGCTGTGATGGAAGACACCTGGGCTTATCACACGGTGCAAAGAACCACAGTTTTCTCTCAAATGATTGTGCTTCTAAGTTAATTCAAGCAGGTTTTGAACAGAAAGTTAGATGTTCTCGTATGGAAACAGAAGCTAATATTGTAAATGTGTTAAAACCAATAGCAATAGTTGAATTAAAAGATCGCCTCAGCGAATGCAACTGTGTTTCTATATTAACTAATGCTTCAAACGATGAAAATATTCCCTGTTTTAGTCCGCTTCTTTTTACCATGCGAAGGCATTTAAGTCAAAATTTTAGAATTTCAAGATCAACCAGGCGAAACATTAGATGTTATTGTCAATTATCTAATGATGGTATTGACAGAAAATGAAATAATATAAATATTTGAATGGGTGAATTTAACCAAAATATTTGCATGAGAAAAATTCAAAGTTAAATGGATGTATTGATTGAAAAGGGATTTATTAATTGTGACCAAGTTATCAGAAGTATTTGATGAGTATTCACTTATAACTACATTACACCGCAGGAATTGACAGAATGGAACACTGGGAATGTTTCAATTGAAAGTCATTGTGTGGAATTGTTCAACTACTTTCACACCAATAGTTTGAACCGCGCGAACTTTCGTATAATTATTGAATATATTTTGTGCCTACTAGGCACTAATGTACCAGTAGAGCTGCTGGTCGCAGTTTCTAAAGCAATGGTAATTACCAAAGTAAATTTTAAGAAATCATGCCAAGAATTTTATTCTTATTTAAAATCAAATCCAAATATACTTAAGCAAATTTATTCTACAGAAAAATATAAGACCACATAAATTATTTATTTTCACACGTTCCTTCCTGTTCTTTTCATTAATAAATAAAAACTATGAAGAACTACGCAGTTTTTTTTTAATAAGATACTACTATTACCGAAAAATTAGTAGATGTCCCATTTATTTTTTTCCCTCAAAACGGGACATACGCCGTATGTCCCGTTTTGAGGAAAAAAATAAACGGTCACGTTATTTATACCACTGTTCCCTTTCATTATAAAGGTAGGTCCGTATATAATCCCAGCCCTTGAAAATACCTTGTAAAAGTTTTGACACTTACATTGCATTCCATTGCGTTATTATAAATTTGTTTCTGGATATCGCTAGGGCTTTCGATGTGATTTATTAATTTTTTAAGCTTTGATTTAATTTGCTAATTTATTTATATAACCCAGTTTTGTTTTAAGTGATAATTTTCGCCAAAGTTCATTTTCGAAAGATAGTAAATTGTATACTATTTTATGAAGTAAACCTTAATGTGCGCCTGAAATATCCCATTTTTTTGCACTGTAACACCTTTTATATAACTAAAATCCTTTAATATAAAAACATGAAGCAAACACATAAAAAAGCAATTACATTTTGCGTCATTAACGTCAGATCGTTGCCCTCAATTGATGTTTGTTAATCTATAGCACATGCGCAGTGAAAATAAAGGTCCATCATTGGTATTTATGTTGCGAAAGTTGGAGCGTTCAAAAATTGCGTCCAAGCAATTTGTGAAAGCTTTTTTACCCCTTTTCATAGAAATGCACAACATATATTGTGATGTAAATGGCAACGTATGGACGAGCACGGCCTTTTGTTCAACGTTTATTTTATATGAGAGAGGTGCATATATAATTTAGAGCATTTCCGTCGGGTAAGTAACACTTTTTGTTTTTGGCAACAGACCATTTTTATGCATATTACCTATACAGGCGTAAAATAGCTGTATTTTGAAAAATGTTCCTGGACAAATATATTTGTCACTTTTAAATAAGACAGGTTGTCGTTTTCAGGCATGATAATGTTTATTTTTTATTTTTAAACCTTTCCCGCCCTTGTTGCAATTTAAATTCTTTTTTTTTCAACGTCTCTCTCTCTCTCGCTCTTTCTTATCTTTGATATTATCTCTTAAAAGTTGCAATTCCTATAAAGTGTGAATAAAAGTCGCAGTAAAACATTGCGAGAAAAGTATGAAAGAGATAGTGGATATATCACTTCGCGGTGTGCAAATGCACATCTAACGTATATACTGTTATCATTGTCTTCTCTGCAATAAGCTAGATGACCTCACTATCTGCTGAGGTGCATTTATATTGTCTTTCCTTTTTTGCAATGTAGATGTGACATCGCGATATAACAAGGCACATCTACTTTAGCACTGTCTTTCCTGTAACACTGTGTAACATACGTGACTTCGCGATGTGCCAATGCACATTTACACCATCTTCTCTATAGCAATGCAGATGTGATATCGCGATATAACAAGGCACATCTACTTTAGCACTGTCTTTCCTGTAACGCTATGTAACATATGTGACTTTGCGATGCACATTTACACTATCTTTTCTACAGAAATGCAGATGTTATATCGCAATATGACAAGGCGCAGCTACTTTAGCATTGTTTTGCCTATAACAGTGTGTCACATACCCCTTCTCAATGCTGGCGCAGTATAGCCCAGATGCTCTTGCGCCATAAAAAAGCCAAGCAATCAATCAATCAATCAATCCTTCGCAATGTGCAAATTTGGTCGTGATATGACAAGGCACATCTACTGTATCACTCTCTTTCCTATAACAGTGTATAGCATACGACTTCGCGATGTACTAATACACGTCTACACTTTATCTTCTCTGCAATAGTGCATATGTGACCGCGATGCCCAAAGGCACATCTACTTTTTCACTGTCTTTCCTGTAACATCGTTTATGCAACTTCGCAATATGACAACACATCTATACTCTCTAACAGTTTTCCCCCAACAATGTAAATGTAAGATTGGGAGGTACCAAGGCACATCTGTTTATGTTATGATATGTTATGTTATGTTATCATTACTGTTTCCTTTGTAACAGTGCAGAGGTGAATCCTCGGTATAATGAAGTAATGTAGCCAAGTCATTTTCAAGCATTTCGATGCCTTTGAACAAGGACGTGTGAAATTATAAAGGAAGTCAGATAATAAGTTACTCGCAAAGAAAAGAATGATTCCTCAGTGCCTGGTGGGAACTGAACCCACAATCTTTTGACTACCAGTCCAGTGCTCTTACCCTCTGGGCTACAGACGTCGATTAAACTCCCCTCTGCGAGTGAATACAAAGCTTAACTATGGACAAGGTCGTAATTAATGGGGCAGTGATTGGACTGCCCTTTAACCCGAAGCAATAAGTCAAAGAAGCAAACGTCCGATAGACGAGGCTGACATTAATAGTTATTGAAGTCAAAAAAATTATAATCATTGCCGACGATGTTTGCTTTAATAAATATGAAGAAAGGTCTTTTTCCCTTTCATTAAGTCGCCACGTGTGTAGGTGTTTGTGCGATAAAATTGAAATTGATCGATGATTAAATCAACAAAACAACATATTTATAACACCATAAAATTTCCAATTTTTGCATTAATTTCTTGTTTATTTCGAACATTTAGCCTAAAGTTAGTTGAACCTTACTTTAAAACAAGAAAAAATACTTAATTATAAAAATTAATCAGTTAGCCATCCTCTTTACTGTAAAAATTTCTCAGTTTTATCACAAAAAAATAACGATTTCATAATGAATAGCCGATTTTATTTCTTCGTAGTTTAGTGACGTAATCTTTGCTATGCAAACAATTTAAAAGCTTTTTTATTTGCTCATCTAAAACGGATTGAGACATCCAGATAAATAGATTTTTAAGTAAAGCTTTTCATTTGCTTGTCCAGTAAAGGTCATCTCATTTTTTTAAATTTAGATTATAATATCATCCAAGAAGAAACTTTACAAATTTTTCGCATGTGAAAGTCGCATAAGATCAGAATACGGGACTCTCTAAACCTACACCACCAAGAGTCATACCTGATTTTTTTTGTCACCTCTGCATTTTCTTTTCTTTTCTTTTTTTTCATCATTTTGAAAAAATTCTTGGACAGTGAAACCTGGTGAAGTGACCACCTTAGTAAATTGACCACCTGAATAAAGTGGCTGCTTTTTAAAAAAGAGAACTGGTAGGGGCTTAGTTATGCCTATATTCCAAAGTCTCTTGTGTATAGTGATCACCTGTCTATGATGACCATTGAAGTCCAGTCTCAGAGGTGGTCACTTTAGACCGGTCCTATTGTATATACAGTAATCTTTCCCATTACTCAAGGGACAGAAAAAAAAACCGTCGTTAACCAAAAAGGTACATTAATTTATGCATACATTATTTCTACGAAACATTTCGGGGTTTGTTTGTTTTTTCTGATTTTGAAAATATCGTTGTTAAACGGAAATACAGTGGAACCTGGTAAACCGA
Organism: Dysdera silvatica; assembly: GCA_006491805.2. Taxonomy (NCBI): domain Eukaryota; kingdom Metazoa; phylum Arthropoda; class Arachnida; order Araneae; family Dysderidae; genus Dysdera; species Dysdera silvatica. The sequence goes on from QLNU02014176.1 coordinate 92,650,680, forward strand.
CCACCTGAATAAAGTGACCACTTTTTATAAGAAGGAACAGGTAGGGACTTAGTCATGCCTGATACCAAAGTCTGTCGTGTATAGTGACTACCTCTCTTTGGTGACCATTGCAATCCAGTCCTAAAGGTGGTCACTTCAGGCAGGTTCTACTGTAGCCGTTAATTGAACAGCGTTATTAAGAGAAATCGTTGTATTATGTAAATTAGGGCTGAACTTGTGAGGTTTTTTTCTTCAAAGAATGTGATTCATTTCAAAGAATGTTTCATTCAAAGAATGTTTCATTCAAAGAATGTTTCATTTGAAATTGAGTGTCTAACAACACAAATATTTGTTCCTTTGATTTTTTCAGCCACTTCCGCCCCGCAGAAAGCCAATAAATATAGGGTAGTCCAAAAATATTGGTTTTTCTTATATTATTGTTTTTTGTTTGCGAATATATATGTATTTTTAGTAATATGTAATTTTCTTATTTTTAGTAATATGTAATTTTCTTATTTTTAGTAATGTGTAATTTTCTTATATATATTTTTGTAGAAGTATGCAATTTTCTTATATATTTTTTAGAAATATGTAATTTTCTTATGTTTTTAGAAATATGTAATTTTTTATATATTTTTTAGAAATATGTGATTTCCTTATATATACTTTTTAGGATTATGTGATTTTCTTATATTCTTTGTTTATATTTTGCTTATATTTTTTGCTTATAACATGCTCCCAATTCTTTCTGCATCCGATTTAAAATTAAATTTTATTTGAGATCTTGTAATTAGTAGAGATTATACTCCATTTGATTGGTTAAGCGGTTATATTTGACTACGGAAGCGATGTGGTACAGAAAAAGTGATGTAAACTAATGAACTTAAGTTAGAGCTTAACCTGTTGATGACCATAAGACCCGTTCCTGCCATTAGCGCGCTAAGGTCACGTTAGCCATTTAAAGGGTTAAGTCGAACATAAATATTTGCAGCAGATGAACGGTACTACCACAGCGACAATATTGAAATGCAAGCTACGTAAATATATGCGAAGAAAAATTTGGCATTCAACAAATTCAAAAATCGAATCTTCTTGCAAATCTGATTTCAAAAATTGAAGAAAATGCAGCTTACGGTATAAAATCGATCAGTTAATTAGCTGGAATTTCATGACGCGAGGATGGCAACGCCCATATTATGCCAGATACAGAGTAAGAGGGTAAAGTTTGTAGTATACAGAACATCAAAGAATCCTATCACTTGAATACTTTTCATACAATTTTTTTACTAACATACAATTGGAATAAAACACAAAGTACGAAGAAAAAATTTACGTGCAGAAGCACTTCTTCATCAGTGATAATTATTTCTGAAGAAGGTCTGCTGCTGATGCGTCTCAAAGCTTGGATGGTCTATTTCATTTGTCATTTCACCAGTGTTCAGCCGTTTGCATGTTCATTAATATATATATGTATAAAGAGATATATATAGCTTAATCACGTACGTTTAAAATACAGGTTAGGAAGTATTAGAACTACAAAGAATTATTATTTTTTTTTAATAGACAAGGAAACCGACTTTACTTTTGTATCGTCTTTTTTTTTCCGTCATTAAAGATATCTAAGTTTATTAAACTAAAACTCCGCAGTAATCTTAAGTTGACGCTGTTTACACTCGAATTATTTACAAGAGGTTAATTTAATATGTTAAATAATTTCACTTATTCATTTAACACATAAGAAATTGGATGATCAACTCAAAGCCATTGAATATACCAACTACCTAATTTTTAACTACGAACTTTTAAATTAAGTCGAATATCCGTTTTTGTGTTCTTTTATATTTAATTTTTTTCAATATTTGTATTACTATATCCATCTTTATATATTTATTCCCCTACAGCCTCCAACAAAGACCCACTTTCATGTAAATAATTCAAATCTGTGAAATAAACTTAGAAACTGATCAACAAACTGATGACTAAAAAAATAAACAGAACCTCGTAAAATGTAAAATCTTGGAATAGAATCCCATTGCAAAATTTTTACTTATATATATGTGTGTGTGTGTGTGTGTGTGTGTGTGTGTGTGTGTGTGTATACAGTCTAACCTCGGTTTAACGATTTTCGCTGGACCAGTGAAAATGATCATTAAATCGAGGAATTCGTTAAATCGGGGGAATACATTTATCGGAACCAATGACTCACCCACGGGAGGAAGGGGGCGATGGATCCCGGGCTCTTCCTCGGACTGAAAATTTAAATGTAAAATACGTTAAATGTAGAAACTATTACATTTAAAAAAAAAAATAACGATATTTTTATATTTTCGGCCCTTCCGCAAGCAAACATCGTGGATGCGCTATCTATCGGAACTGAAATAAAAAATTATTGAAAAGAAAGATCATAAAAATGTTTATCAAAATTCAAAAGAATACGTGTTAATTTTAATAAACCTAAAGACGCAAGTGTTTACGTAATTACAACTTTACGAAATCAACTTTACGAAATATTTGACTGACGTTTGTTTTGATTTTTCCTGCTAGTTAGCATTAAACGTCGCTTTTTCGATTTTTTCAAATGCATCGAAAAAGTCGTCGTTGACGTTTAAAATGAAAGGCATTAAATACTTTTTTACACACTGTAAACTAATATTCTTTTCGACTGGGTAAACTCAATTGAAGTTGATTTTCTGACAACAGCAAATTTTCTAACTGAAATTCTACTTGCAGCTACAGGCTAATGATGAAAATTCATCGTTAAATCGAGAAGAGCAAACTTGAAATCGAGGAAATTATAACACTGAGCTTAATGTAACTTAACCCGAACTAATAAAAACAATCGTTAAATTGAGGATATCGTTAAATCGAAGTTAGACTGCATATCTTTTTGCCGTCCACTGTACCCATAAACGTTGCTATATAAGTCTATGAAGCCTGAGTCCCAATAATTTAAGATAAATTGCAATTTTAAGTCTATTGTAATACATGTATATAGATAATATGTGGATATGCCCCGCTCCTAATAATTTTATAAACTCTACGTTGATGCCTGTAGCCAAACAGAGGCCAGCAGGGGCATGACCCTAGTTGCCCCATGCTTGTGCATCAGTTGCCGCCATCGAGCTATTTATGTATATAACAATCTAGGTGGTGCCCTGTACCCCATATGCCATTTGCCTTCCCCAGTTATCGCATGCTTATGCCTCAGTTGCCCCATCGAGCTATATATATATATATATCATCATCATATTCAACCATTATCTATCCACTGCTGGATGAAGGTCTCTCCAAATGCTTTCCACACAAGTCTATCCTGAGCAATTCGCTTCCACGTCACCCCAACCTGTTTTCTTATTTCATCCACCCATCTAGTTTGAGGACGTTTTCTAGGTCTTCGGTGGTCTCTTGGAATCCAGTTCAGAATTTCTGTTGTCCAACGTTGATCAGTTCTTCTTGCAATATGCAAAGGCCATCGCCATTTCAGCCCTTTTACTTTAACAATGATGTCCTCTACTCTAGTTTGCTCTCTCACCCAAGTGTTTCTTTTTCGATCTCTCCTAGTTATTCCAAGCATGCACCTCTCCATGCTCCTTTGCGTTGTCTGTAACTTTCGTATTGCTCCAACTGTTAGACTCCATGTCTCTGATCCATAAGAAAGGACTGGCAATACACACTGGTTGAAGACCTTTCTTTTTAGACACAAAGGCAATTTTCCCTTCAGGATAAAACTGTTTCTCCCGAATGCACTCCAACCAAGTTTAATACACCATTCAGCTCAATGTTGTCAACTTGTATTTTTGTTTCCTCTACAAAATTATTGAACATGATCTTAGTTTTTTGTAGGTTCATCTTGAGTCCAACTTCTTCACTTCTAGTTGAGAGCTCTTGTACCATGTCTTGGAGTTCTAATGGGTCCGTTGAAAAAATAACAATGTCATCAGCAAACCGCAGATGATTTAAATATTCACCATTTATTTTTATTCCCTTGTTATTCCAATTTATCAGCTGAAAAATCATCTGTAAAGCAGAAGTAAAAAGTTTTGGAGAAATGGTATCTCCCTGCCTCACCCCTTTGCCAAGTTTGATAGTTTTGGTATCTTTATGTAACCGAAATTTTGCACTTGCATTTTTATACACACGTTTCACCATGTCAATGTACACATCCTCAATGTCTGTTGATCTTAAAGAGTTGATGACTGCTGATGTTTTTATAGAGTCAAAGGCCTTCTCATAGTCAATAAATGCAACACACAATGGAAGTTCATATTCATGTGTTCTTTCAATTAATTCTCTTAATACTTGAATATGGTCCACTGTACTGAATCCACTTCGAAATCCAGCTTGTTCTCTTGGTTGAGCTGCATCTAATTTTTTCTGCAGGCGATGTGTTAGCACTTTTGTGAAGATTTTATAAATAGCAGGTAACAAGCTAATTGGTCGGTAATTTTTCAAATCCTCTTTATCACCTTTTTTATGCAAAAGAATTACTGTTGCAGAATCCCATTGGTTTGGTATGTTACCGCTGTTAAGACATTTGGTAAAGAATTTTGCAAGTATGTCTTCTACATATTCTCCAGCTTCTTTTAGGATATCTAATGTAATACCATCATCACCAGGGGCTCTTCCTTTCTTCATATTTTTTATTGCAAATGAAACTTCTTCTTTTAAGATTTTAGGAGCTGTTCCTTCGACTATTTCAGTGTCTTCGTTTAATTCACTGTTACTTTCATATAGTTTTTTGTAGAATTCTTCAACTCTTCTAAGTATTTCTTCCCTATTTCTTGTTACGGTGCCATCCTCTCCTTTTAATGCAATGATGTGTTTCTTCCCAACAGATAAACTTCCTTTAACAACCCTAAGGCTCTTGTTATTTTCAATGGCTTTCCTTACTAGCTCACAGTTGAATTTTCTTATGTCTTCTTTCATGCTTTTGCGCAGAGTTTTACAAAGTTCTATGTACTCAATCCTGGAACTGGTATTTCGATTGTCCACCTTCATATCTCTTCGCCTTTTCATGAGCTGTTTCGTCTTCTCAGATAATTTGCTATTGTGCTTTTTACAGGTTACACCACCAATTTCCCCAGCAGTTTCAACTATTGTCTTAACAATGTTTTCATTTGCTTCTGAGATATCACTTTCATCAATAAGTCCTTCCAGTGCAGAAAAGCGATTTTTTAATTCCAACTTGAATGCCTCGGTATTTACTTTCAGTTTCATTAGATCCACCCTCTTACTTACTTGTTTCCTAATGAGCTTCTGTCGTTCTAATTTAGTATTTAAGTGCACTTTACATCTCACCATTCGATGATCACTTCCAGTATTAAATCTGTTCAGTACACTGCAATCTTCAATAATTGATTTCTTGTTTGCCAGGATATAGTCAATTTCACTAGTTCCCCCATTTGGGTGTTTCCATGTCCATTTTCTTTGCGGTTTCTTCTTAAAAAATGAATTCATGATGCTAAGGTTTTCAGCTTCTGCAAATTCGATGAGTTGATCGCCACGTTCATTCCTTTCCCCATATCCGTATTTACCAACCGATGTCTCTCCTTGTTCCTGTTGTCCAATTCTTGCATTGAAATCCCCCATGATGAGCTTGATATGTTGTTTCCCTTTGGTGTGTAACTCTTTGATTTCTTCATAAAATTCTTCAACCTCTTCGTCGGTATGGCTTGATGTTGGTGCATATACCTGTACTATTTGAAGTTGGTATCGCTGGGTTAGTTGAACAACAAGCCTCGCTGCTCGATCTGATGTACTTTCAACTTCCAGAAGACAGTCTTTAATTCTTTTGTTGATTAAGAAGCCAACACCACTTGTTCTTCCAGTTTCCGTTCCTCTATAATAAAACAAATGTCCGCTTTTCAGTTCCACCAACTCTTCACCTTTTCTTCTAACTTCACTGAGTCCTACAATGTCCCATTTGATCTTGTCAAGTTCTTCTTCCAATTCCTGAAGTTTTGCTTCAGAAGCAAGGGATCGTCCATTATACGTTGCCAAGGTCAATAACAAACGGCAGCCTGGGCCATTCCAGTGATTCTTAGCACCCCCTGCTTTCATGCCACACTGACCGCTGCCTTGATCAGGAGCACTCCAGCACCTGGAGACTAGGGGCCATGGTTTCTGGTGTGTCAACATAATGGAGGAATTAGCCATAATTTCACCACGCTGGCTAGACGGGTTGGTGAATTAGCCCTCCCCTTCCGCCTTTCTATCCGTGCAGCAAATATTAATTTGCCACATAAATAGAAAGCTCAGCCTGCACCACTTGAAGGCGGGGTAGGACACTAGGTTACTGGCCTGGCCGGTTCCACACATCGTCACATACGTTCAGCGTGTGGGTCTCCTTCCAGTTAGATACCAGCAACCCTTTTGCAGGCCATATATATATATATATATAGCAAAATTGTAGTATGATTGTGACATGTAGTACTTTCTAATGTAATATACATGAATACACTACACTTAAGCATATATTAATTTAGACAAAGTTAAAGTTGTAAAGTAATATCACACAAGGTAGTCAAACCAAGTAAATTTAAGTAGTAGAAACATCTCAGAATAAAAATTGACATGTAAAAGGTGAAGAGGAGTAAAAGATTAAACA
>QLNU02014176.1:92657365-92674847 GCA_006491805.2 Dysdera silvatica
GGTTAAGAAAGGGAGGCACTGAAAAGGCTCGAGCGCCCAGGGCAACGCAACTTTTTTGCGTGAAGGAGCATTTTCCAAGAGAAGAATTATTCGTGGAGCACTATCGCCGCCCTTATGGAAAAGGTACACAGGGGCGCCGAGAGCCAACGCGGACTCCCATGACCCCTTCACTGCGGAGTGGCATAAATATATATATATATATATACATATTTTTTATTTTTTTTTTGGAAAAGTGGTGTTGAACCCCCAAATGAACAAAAAGTATGAAATAAGAAAGCATTTTTTTTTACTTACTTACTTATTACTTAATTATTTTACAAGATCACTGCTGAAAAAAGAAACTAACGTAAGCTACTATTATTATTATTTTTTTAATAATCGAGTCAGGATAATGAAGAATAATTAAAAAACTGTACATTAAAAATGTACAAAATCTTATTAATCTGGATTTAGAGAACAATTTTTCTGGCCTTCCGATTAGCAGGGCGGGGGGACCGAGACCCTCCCATAGCATAGGTCCTTTCCAGCGCCGGCCCCTACACATTATTCGGCCCCTCCCCTGGCTACAGCCCCTGTTGTCCCCCCCTCTCTTCTCGGTCCTGATGGCACATATGTGCATTTTGAGAGGCGGATTTACGATTTTTCCGCCTATAGGCTCTGACGTATTTTGCCGCCGCTAGGCTGACACGTTTTGCCGGCTATGTGTAACTAGAGGCACGACAGAGATTTTGGCGCTTTTTTCAAATTCTTAATTTGGTATTCCTGGCGGTTATTTCAAATTCGTCTTTTGCAAGTATTCGTACATTTGGTGATATTTGAGCCTCTCCGAGGCGACGCCATTGGAAGTTCTCCCTTTGCTAATGCCTACTTACGGCTCTGAATTTGAAATTAATTATTTTATTAATTATTTTATTGATTATTTATTAGCAATTTGAAATTAATTCAACTGGCCACCAACATATTCAGCCCCACCTTTGCAAATTCCTCGTCGGCAAACTTTTCATTAAAAATTTGCTACCTTCAAAATTTTGCCGCTGTTGGCTTACGTAACCCATCGGCAAATCCGCCACTGTGCATTATTGGTTTGATTGATTGATTGATTGATTGTTTGGCTTTTTTATGGCGCAAGAGCATCTGGGCTATACTGCGCCAATGCATTATTGGCTGTTTTTACCTAACCGTATTTTTCCAAGCTCATAGTCGACATTTTAATGTATAATAGTAAAAGCGCGAATTTGCTTTTGAATTTTAAATTACTTAAATTTGAGTGTACACTTAATTTTTCCCATTTAAAGTCGTTTTAAAAGCTAGAACTTTAAATACCGTTTTCTAAAAAAAAACAAAAAAAAAAACCCATCAATTATGCATATTATTTCTCATATGCTTTTATTTATTTTTTATTTTTATACTTTCTTTTCTCATAAGGGCGACGATATTTTCACCGACATAGATTCTAAACTCAATAATGGCAGTATTAACTATGGAAGGTATTTTTATGCACTTGGGTATGTAAAATGTCAACTTCTATTTTATTTGAAATGCCTTATTTCTCAAAAATTCCATAGGAATGGGAACTTAAGTACCTGAACAAAAACGACAATAGTAACAAAAAACATAAAGTAAAAAAAATTTTGAGAACAAATTCAAAGCGGATATTTTAAATCCACTATATGTTATGCCCCTTATAGATAAGCTATCTAAAACCATTTTTGGCAATCCAACGAATCTAACCTTTATTAAGGTAACAGTTTTTTCATATTAGCTGATGATGTGGCAACAAAAGATGTTAAATTACTCGTAAAGAAAAGAATGATTTTCCGGCGCCTGGTGGGACCCGAACCCACGACCTCCTGATTGCCGGTCAGGTGCTCTACCTACTAAGCTACAGGCGCAACCACTCTCTCCCTTACGAGTATATATATATAACTTTGCATGGACAAGTTCGCTATTGGTGTGGCAGTACTGTGACTACCGTTGCCAAAGCGACAAGTTAAAGAAGCAAGAATGTCCGATATGACGAACTGTAACTTAGTAGGTAGAGCACCTGACCGGCAATCAGGAGGTCGTGGGTTCGGGTCCCACCAGGTGCCAGAAAATCATTATTTTTTTTACGAGTAATTTAAGAATCTAACCTTCCTTTAGCTGGAAAATTTTCGATTAAGCGATCAACTAGAATATTTTATAAATTTGGCTTTTTCATCATCTTTAGCAGGAAATTCAGAGATTTTTTTTGTAATTTTTGAGCATTGGAGCACTTAGAGAAAGTTTCGCAGGGCACCAAATGCTCCACGGAGCATAAGTAGAGAACCACTGCCATAGCGTAACAAAAATCGATTGTTCTCTTCAACGTTGAGTCACTTATTATTTTTTAAAGCCGTTTGAGCTTCCCTCTTTAACATTTGAATTGCGTCCCTGGCCCGCACCATTTCTATGCCTCACTCACCTTCTACTAGGGCTGGGGCAGGATTTACGGACCCTCAGCCAATTTAGTAACCTGGCCCCTCCCAACTAATCCCTACCTCCTTTAATCCCGCCTCTAAAACAGCTTTCAAGAAGTAACAGCAAACGGATTCCCAAGGCCGTAATTCTTTTTAAACAGTTTTCGCAAATAATTTAGAAAATGCGAAAATGAAAATGCTTTATGCCGGACATTTCAGGATCCTAGTCCCCTGGGCATTTGCCCTCATCTCTTCCTCCCTGACCCTGCATACATCCCTCATTCCTGAACTACTTAATTTGCTGAGCCGCAAGAGATCGTTTCTATCAGCGGTGTAGCGGGGGTTGCCAGACCCGGGGCAAGTTAAGTATTGCGCCCACCAAAACTCGTTAGCACTTCCTTCCGTTGGATTGGCGCAGTATAGCCCAAATGCTCTTGCGCCATAAAAAAGCCAAACAATCAATCAACCAACCTTCCGTTGGCGCAGTATAGCCCAGATGCTCTTGCGCCATAAAACATCCAAACAAACAAACAAACAAACTTCCTTCCGCCAGTCCAATACTGGAATTTCGGGCCCGAGGACTTCGCCCAGGTGACTCCCACTACGCTACGTCACTGGTCTCTATACTGTTGTAGTAAAGTAGTTCGATCATGGATACTTTATTTTTGATCCACTTCTGGCGGGTTTTTTTTTTAAATATGGCTATTATTCCTGAAATCAATGCTTTTTATTATTTTTAATTGGTGGTAATTAGGGTTTTTTTTCTGGATCGATTTTGATTGTTGTTTTATTTGTCGATTTGTATGCAAAATCGGATTTGAAAGGAAAAAACAACCCCCATCAAAACAAACAAATAACATAAAAAATACGAAAAAAAGTCAATATTGCCAACCATAAAAATAAAAGCACACATTCGAGAAAAAAACACGATATTTACATACTAAGAAAGGGCGACAGTTTGAAGAAAATATTGAGGGTGGAGCAAGTAAGTGCTTTTTTTTTATTATTGTGCACTTGATCGTGAGCGGGAATGGTGGATCGCCGAAAGCGGCTCTGTTTTCCCAGAAAGGGCAAGTAAGCTTTAATTCTATGTAATTTCTATTCTTGGATTTTTGTCCAAAATGGGGGAATCTTTGCTTTCACCCACTCCTTTTATTAAACGGAAACAGTCTCAAATAGACAACAAATAATTTTTCCCTATTAGTTTCAAATACTTGATAACTATTAAAACATTTCAGGCCTATGTTAGTGTACTATATACATTGTACAGGCCTGAAGATATCAGTATCTTCCTAAATAAAGCCCTGTCACATCTTTACAGCCATACGAAAAACATGACAACCACCAACAATATATTTAATAGGTTTTCCTTTAACTCTAACTATGGTTTTTCGTCTATTTATTGACAAATAATTTTCGGAGAGCCCATTTCGGGCAAATATTGTTTGGGGGATGAAAAGATTTGGACGCTTTACAGTTGGCACCCTATATAACACGCAACAACAAAAGAGGATCCACGGAAGATGGAAAATAGAGTAACGAATGGCACAAAAGCAAGGTTTGAAAATTAAGTACCCAAAGATCACCTCTTTGTTTTCAAAATTTAGATGAAAGATGAATCAAAACAAGTAATAGAGTTTGATATTTTTTTACATGATATTTAAGAGTCCGAGGAAATGAAAAGTGATGAACTGAAGACCTTTAAAGTTTAAAATCGAGAAATAATCTTTCTTTTCAATGCTCAAATCCTCTTATCAAAATATAGTCTTGAACTTTATGAACCTTTCTTTGGCTCTGACACTCTTTCGAGTCGCTCTTAGCGTTGCCAAAGCTCACCGAAAAAAAAAAAAATAAAGAGGAAGACGCCTCCGAGAAAACCGCAATCGTCTTTGGAAAATGCGATTATTTCAGACAATAGACATAGGATTAATCTTTGTAAAATAAATATTGTACATCGATCATGAAAGGACAGAAGGTCGAATCGATTTAGAGGTTAATAGATTCTACAGCTAGAATCGATACTATCGGCAAGGATTTATAAGTGAGATTTATAAATTGTAATTGGTAATTGTAATTGGTGTAATTAATAACGTTCTATTCCTCGTTATTTTCCTACATCGTAGACTTATTAAACATTCGTTCATTCTTCTCCATCCCACAAATTTCACAAAGTGTTTCAGAAGCCTTCCTAACGCCGGTAATATAAATCTAAAATGTAAATGATGCCATGCAGGGGCGCCGAGAGCCAAAGCGGGCTCATAGGCTCACTTTGATTGACCCCATGACTCCTTCCCTGAGCCGGTCCCCCACAGCATAGGTGCTTGCCAGCCCGGGCGCCTAGAATTCGTCCGGTCCCCTGATGCCCCCCCCCCTCTCGTCGGCTCTGATGCCATGTGAAAAAGGAGATTAATATAGCACGATGACACGCGAGCACAACAAAATTTTTAAGAATTCTACAATAAAGTTTGCAAATATTTATTGCCCTGCGGTGGCGCAGTGTGGTAACGCGTTCTCCTATTGCGCGGCTAATCCGGGTTCGACTCCCAGCAGTGCAAAAAGAACGCTTACTCAGAGATCTCATAAAGATCGCACTGCTCACTGTAGTCCGGGGTTTGGTTCCCCAGGCCTTAAGAGGTTCGGATTCCTCGGAAAACAGTAGGTCCCGGCGCAGCATGACCACTGTAGTCTTTGAGCCGTAAAACCAAAAAGAAAGCGAAAGCAAATGTTTTATAATATAACGAATTTTCGATTGGAGCAGGATATAAATGCCAGAACAATAAGAAATACATTAGGATACTTCACACATGAACTTTAAAATTACTCATTGTTTAAGTACCTGCATATGCTCATTCTCGGCTGCATCATTCAACGGGCTTTTGCCGTGCTTGTCTAAGAGTATCCGGCCGCCATGTTTCAGCAACCATCGTAACGACTCCAAGTGACCTCTACTGGCTGCAAAATGAACTGGAGTAGCACCATCATTATCTCTCAAATTTGGATCAACTCCTTGCTCTTCCACCTACAAAACATGATCCCATTTATCACAAGAGCATCAAGTAATTGTAAACAGAATATCAATAAGAAATAAAATCAGAATTAATATGTATGTCTTCATCGATTAAGATATATTTGGCAGAGTAAAAATGTATGTCCAACACTTCATTAATAAAGTATATATTTAATGTTTATTCTATACATAGTACAGTGCGATCAAAAAGTCGATCAATCCACGTCTACAGCAGTATGTGACACGGAGTTTACGTAATCACAGTGGTCAGGGGCGGATTTCTAAGTAGGCACACAAGGCACAGGCCTAGGGGCGGCACTTATCGGCGGGGCGGCATCAAATTGCTTAAACATAAAATTGTCCAAACTCGACAACATTGAAAAAATAATGTTTCTTTTAATTATTGCCCTGTTTCCCCAATAGCGATGACATATAAGCGACTACTTTAACTTGCCTGCAAATACAAACTACAGAATCGAAAGACAAAGGGCCCTGAAAATTTTGCCCCTGGGTATTTGCCCAGCGTACCCATTTATAAATCCAGGCTTAACACGTTTGTTATATATACTAATAGTAGAAGAATGAATAATGAAAAATTTGAACTGATAACGAAAAAATTCATGCAAGGATGCGTACGTGTATTTTACCAAAATCAACGAAATACATCCTAATACTAAATACTAATACTATAATAATAATAATACATACTAATATTAAATACTAAAATTATTGTGGATTCAAAAAGTGTCTCAAATCCAGGAAGTCGGAGACTATGGTAGCAATAATGTCGAGTTGTATCTTATTAGTTTGAATAATTATATGAAAAATCTCCTTTACATATCAAATGTTAAGAGTATGATATGCGTTTTTTTTAAACAAATATTCCTTTCTTAGTAAAGGAGGGAGGGGGCGGCAGTACAGGCTGTGCCTAAGGGCGGCAATTTTATAAATCCGCCACTGACAGTGGTAATACAGAAATAACGTTGAACAGTACACAAAATATTATAACGTTAAATCATTTGTAGTCCCGGCAAGTGCTTCGCAGCATCATGTACATTCCAATTAACGTATTTTATTTTTAAACTTTATTAAAATTATTATAATAATTGTTATAAATATTATTTTTAAAATTGTTTTTAATCTGTCCTTTGAAAGTTGTTAATGGGACTGATAATTGTATGTCTAACGCATTATTACAGACAATAATTATTACCTTACTTTATTACGCTTTTTAGACAATGTTTTATTTACAAAAAACAATTAAAATTAATTTACAAATTGAATATTTGCGCCAATCCTCTGTTGGAGCAAGTCAAAAGCAGCGATGGTTACCACGAACAGACGTTGCACTTACTGGAGAAACAGACATGACGATTTGGACCCTGCTTTAATTAAAAATCCAATTGTTTGAAGTTTACCTTCTCATATTTAATTTTAAACTATTTCTTTTCATCAATCACACCTTGTTTTCCTACACCAGACAATAGTTATCCATTTCTTCAATTAGAACGAAGCCCCTCCTTGCTCACCTCACTGGACAACAAGCTAAACCAAACTAGTATGATATTGCAATTTCTAATCCGTCCAAATTACTTCCCCTTTACTCCTATTTGTTTATTATAAAACCACTTTAGGCCCATCTTAATTCCTTTCTCCTGATTTATTCTCAAAATTCCCAAACTCGATATCTGAGTGTAGATATAGAATGAAAAGCGTGGCTGTTCCAAAATATCCAGATATAGATTGAGATATGATTGTTAGCATTTTTGATCAATGAAGCATTTTTTAATTAGGATATGTACATTTTTTAAGACATATTTCTATCGCGTATTTAACAGATTATAGTATAGTGTAAATATAAGTTATATATGCACGAGAAAACAAATCATTTCCCCTCCTTCACTTTATTTCGATAGCGTGGAACAAATCCTGTAATATCTAAAAGAGGTGAATTTGCTGGTGGTGTTTGCGATATATTTTGGAATTAAATTTAGGCAGGAGTTAAATACAGTGAGACTCGGCAACAGCGCACACGAATATAACTAGCAAATGATTTACATTACTTTGACAATGCATAATAGGTGTGTGGCTATATCAAATAACGGTTGAAATAACCAAGTTGAGATGTGTTTCATAAATTTACCATCCATTTGACGCATTTGATGGCCCCCATCTGAGAAGCGGCATGTATGGGTGCCATTCCATCCTTGGCCCTTAAATATAAGGACCCAGAAGCAACAAGGACCAAGTACTTCAGAACATCTAAGTGACCCTCCTGTGCAGCCAAGTAGACGGGTGTCACATTATTCTCCATTTGGGTGTTAGCACTGCAAGAAAGAATAGACACACAAAATGAATATTACGAGTAAAGAAAGCATTACATTAATTACAACAAGCAGAAAATGAACATACAGATATATAAAACATGTTGATGTTGGTGAACAATTGGAGATGATACACTTTAGGAGTCACGGCATGTTACTGATATAATACAACATATATACAGGGTGCGCGAAAAGTTCGTAAAAACTTTAAAAAATCATAAAAAAGGAACAAATAATGATAAAGAAGCGCAGTTTACATGAAAGGCTTTCTAGAAAAATAGGATTTTTTCAGTCACAAAAAGTTTTAGTTTAAAAGAAATATGCAGGCGGCGCTGATATGCAAGGTATTCAGCAGAAGCATGCAATGCAGGCTTGCAATTAAAAGACCTGGGTGAACGTGGACTGTTCATTCAAATCCAACAGTACTGCATAATTTGCGAATGTCATCGTTGCCAGATCAAGCGTTGCTTATGAAGTTCTTCTACCTGAATGTTGAATTAGAAGCCACTGCGTTGCGAAAATTTCGCATGGTGAAACTGAAGACGAGAAATAGCCACATGTCACGTGTTGTTCGCTTTAGTCCTATCATACAAAGTTTTGGAGGTCATATTGAACAACTGTTGCAATAATAAATCGATGGAATGCACAGTTGTCCTGTCCATTGTCTTTTGGAGTTTTCAGCACCATTTGTAGGTGATTTTTTGAACTAAACATTTTTTGCTACTAAAAGAAATCCTATCCCAAAAATTCAGTGCAAACTGAACTTCTTTATCATAATTTTTTCCTTTTTTTTTATGATTTTTTAAAATTTTTACGAACTCTTGGCGCACCCTGTATATACCATGTATATAATGAAATATACATTATGCTCATAATGTAATATATCTTGTATAATGTATATCACGCATATAATGCAATACGTTTCATGTATATAACGCAATATGAATCACACATCTATTGCATATGTTTATCATGCGTATAATGCAAGATGTGCCATGAAATATAATATTGGCATTATTTATTCTATATGACATTTCAATAAAAACTAAGAAATTGGCTTGGTTGGATTCAGATCATTTCAAAGAAATTTTTAAGTACAACGCAAGCACACTTGCTTTGCATACTGCAAGCCCACTTCAGTGCATAAGGTTTACACCTCAGCCATGGGAACCATACAAGTATTTCTAGTGTTGGGGGGGGGGCTTGATAAAAATTATTACCTCCTTCTCAAAGCTATCGAGAATTTTTGTGAATGTACAAGATACCAAAACGCTACAAAAATAATTGATACTGCTTGACAATTAGTAATGAGCTAAAAAGTACCTTATTTTAAAATGTGACTGTAAAACTTTTGAAAGTAAATGCATAGCAGGTTACGGCAAATAAAATTTTTAAACTACTAGGGGAGGGCTCGAGCCCCTCTTTTCCCTCCATATGGGCGCCCATGATCTCAGCGAGTAGCTGGACCTTTGGTGAATAGGATTTGAAGCAAGAGGAAATGTTTAATAATTTTTGTAATGAAGTAGAAATTCTTGAAGACACTTCAGCATACGTTAGACAGCCAATGAAATTGATTAGTTATAAATAATCATTTATTTTAAACGATCATTGGACAGAACTGACGTGATCTCCAAAATAATCACCACTTTTGCAATATATGAAGGCAAAATAAAACTATGCAAAATTCTTTGCACAAAAAGCAATACGAGATTTTGGCAACTAAAATTAGAGACTTGGAGAAGAGTTTATAGTGTAAAATAAAATTTTATTTTTCAAATTACCTTTAAAATAAAGATCAAACGTCTCCGACGTCACGTCTGATGTTTTGCTAGTGTTTAATTAGCTATCTTAAAAAATAGAGTTTGGACAATTAAATTATTAGAAACACTTTGCAGATCATTGATTTTTTTTTTTTAAAAATAAAGTGGGCAACAATTCCTTGTTCAACTTGACCTATTTTTGGTTCCATTTAAAATCGTTCGGGTGTGTGCAATAAACAATCGCTTCTTAGTTTCTATGGTGAGTTATCAGCTAATTTCAACTAGAAACAGACAGAAAAAAATGAACTACTTTCACGTATCAATTTTTGAGCTACAATTGTTAGTACTTTTTATTTTTATGGCCGCTTAATTAAAGAGAGCAGCTGTCTTTAATGGTAGAGAATGGTGCATTACGTAAAAATCGTTTCGGTTGAAAGATGCGAAATCAGCAAAGTCGTTTCTACCATTAGATCATTAGTAGTAGGCGACAGCCTAGGGCGGTCGCATATTAGAGGCGGCAAAATAGCGTAAAAATTTTAATTTTAAATCAAACAAAGAAAAAACTGAGCAAATGAGGAGAAAAAATGAAAAAGAGGAAAAATTAAAACATCGAATTGTTTTCAAAAGCATACGGGACAATTACTTAATAAGTCTTTACTTTGACGAATGTAAAAATGTTTGATGTGTTTCATTGTTTAATTTAGCACGTAAGTTCTTTTATATCTAATACATTTAAGCCTTCTAGCTCTGATAATACAACGTTGTGTTTTGAAATATTACTCCTTTAATATTTCAGTTTTCAAAAATATAAAATGTTGAAATTAAACAATTATAACATGTAGCAATTGTTTTACTATTCACAATATTCTAATATTACAAAATAACTAATATGTCTAAAATATAAATATAATTAACGGGTTTAATGATTAAAAGTATAATAGAAGATTTATACTGTTGTACCGCTAGGTATTGGTGATGGTAAACAGAGGAATATAGGCGAAAAAGTGATGGTAGTAAAAGGTTGGGAGCGGCATTTTTCAATTCGCGCCTAGGGTGGATAAACACCTAGAAACGGTTTTGGAAATAGGTTTGTATTTTGTAGATGTGCAGGATTTAGGACTATAACGCCGACCCTATATAACATGGGGAAAATGGCAAAGCGGCGGCGGCGGAGAAGAAGAAGAAGATAGTGGCGATGATGATGACGTACAGGATTTAGACCGTGTGTGTGAAGAGTCACATTCTCTTCCTTTCAATTTATCCACTGCGATATTTAAAGATATCCTCGATTTAACGAGTGTTTTTATTTGTCTGGATTGAGTTTCATTGAGTTTAGTGTTATGCTTTCTTCGATTTAAGGTTTGCTTTCTTCGATTTAACGATAACTTTTCGTCATTAGTTTGTAGCTGCAAGTAGAATTTCAGCTAGAATAACCGTAGTCAAAAAATCAACTTCAATTGAGTTTATTTAATTGAAGCGAATGCTGGTTTACAGTGTGTAAAAAAGTATTTACTCTGTTTTGACGTCAACAATGATCTTTTCGATGCATTTGAAAAAATCGAAAAAACATTGTCAAATGTCAACTACCCCCTTCCAAAGAAAAGTCAATCAATGATTTATTTTCTAAGTAATTACGTAGGTATTTGTGTCTCAGGTTTATTAAAATTAACACGTATTCTTCAGAATACTGGTAAGCATTTTTATGATTTCCCTTTTACGTAATTTCTTATTTCAGTTTCAATTAATAGCGCCCCCATGATTTTTGCTCGAGGGAGGACCGAAAATGTAGAAAATATTGTTTTATGTAGCAGTTGTTAATTTTAACATATTTTACATGTAAATTTTCAGCCCAAGGAAGAGCCCGGAATACATGCCCTCCCCCACCCTTCGCATTGGTTCAGATAAATGTGTTCCCCGATTTAAAAAATTCCCTCGATTTAACGATTATTTTCACTGTCCCGTAAAGACCGTTAAGTCGAGATTAGACTGTATGTTTATTTTTTTTTATTTTAAAACTTTTTGGATCGAAACGTCGTGATTCGAATGCTGTCAGAAAGGCGGACCCTTACTTGGTTCTAACTTGCCATCGAGTCGTTATAACCGATTACCGAATCGTTTATACAGAAAAAATATCATCGTTATAAAAGATATGACTGTTATATATGGTATATGAAGTCATTATAAGCATGGGCGTATGCAGGAAGTTCATAAGGGGAGTTACAGACTCAATGGAGAGATACAACTCTATATATTCATATGTTATACATGCAAAATTTCATCGCAATGAAGAGTTACAACTCCCCTCCTGCCTACGCTAGTGGCCATAAGCAATATGTTTAACACGTGAAAGAATGGTAACCACAAATTTCTCTTATGATGATGCCGTCATTATAAATGATTTCTGCTGTATAAGTGAATACTTGTACGAAGTCTATGATTTAAAAATAACCAAAAATAGCACAAAATATGGTAATATTAACGCTATTAATATTGGCCTCAAAGTTGAAAGCCAATCGCGTTCCTTCCACATTATCGATCAACCGTTAAAACATCCAACATTTTCGAACGAAATTGATCCAATTAAATGTTTTACCGAGACATACATTAAAAGTGAAGAGATGTTCCTCTTCTGGCGTTTTAATCTTTATGTGCCGTTTTTCTTTTGCGCAGACTTCCTGGGCCAGAAGATGACCTTTGCAGAAATATAGTGGTGACCTCGAACCCATTTGCAGAGATTTAGCTACATAGGTTTCCTCTGAGTAATGGCAGGTTGATTTTTCTCTTTATGTGTTCAAAATCAGATCCGTAATTTGCTTTATTTTACCTTCATGATGTCATCATGATGTTGTCTAGATGGTTGCAACAATAGCGGATGGTCGACTTAGCATATTTTGCTGACGTAATGCCATGTGAGGTACAACTTAGTTCCTCAACGTGAAATAGGCAAGAAAGAAATGAATATTATCTTTTCTTGCTTCTTTCACTGTCTTTTTCAAAAATTCTTTACAATTCTGGAACATATGCCTCCAAAACTGCGCGTACTTACTTTGCTGGCGGGAAATTTGCTGAGTTATGGTATGCATAACCTCCAACCCGAGCGTAACGCAACTTGATAGGTTCAGCAATGCCATCACGCCATTTCGCGTGATGAACCTTCCAGCGACTATCTTCTGACAGAGACCTACATTGGTCGATCATCATATCGGCTTTATTACCATCGTTTTGTAGTGCACGCACAAAATGGCGTCCTTTTGTTGTCAAATAGTTCGTGGTTTGTTCTGGTTTGACGTTCGGAACTACACGGTAAGCAGATTTACAATCCACGGCATATAACTTAATCCTGTAAATCGTGTGAATTTTTCCAATAAGCAGTGTGAATTATCAGTCTTTTTATATATTAATTATCTGCATTTTTTTGGCCAATACAAACAGGAGCTGAACTTCCGTAATACAGAACGGACAACATTAATTTTTTTCGTAAATATAGATAAATAAGAAATATAAAGCTCTACTTTTACCTTTCTCAATGTTAAAACAATTGCCGAATGGTCAACATAAAAAGTCACTGTGGTATGTTTATTATAATTTTTCGTGGGGACTTTTTATGGGGAAAAATTCGTGTGATCAGTTATGATCCTGTTGAAGAGTGGTCTCTAATCCACAAAGAATGTCATTTATGTCAACAATAGCGATTATTGTTAACCTTTTATCAACCAGTAACGTCAGATGTCAGAGATTTTATAGAATAAGTCTGCTTTACTGTTGTTCATCCACTCCTAGGATTTGGCGAGGGATTTTAAGCAAGCAAACTTACTAATCACATTGACGTATTCCGAGCTGTAGATATGATAATTTTTCTGTAAGACGTTTCCTGAGACTTGAAAAATATTTCCAGGGTTTCTTTATCAAGGATTCTAAAGGAATTGGGATGGTTATATTTGTACGGAACCCTTTCATTTAAGTCCAGCTTTTGTTCAGCCTCACGCTGTGTTCGGAAAATGAACACGAGCTTGATGTAGGAGCGCCTCTATTTAAAAAAAAACTGCGTTTTACAACACAACGTTCGGTTTTTCCGTTTTCCCTGCGTTTACAATTTCTTGCATAAATACTGCTCTTTCTAATATTATTCTCCCAATTCTGTTCATTTTGCTGATTTTGACGCACCTCTAAGGCGCATTATACAGATGCGGCGACAATTTGGCGCGATGATTTCACCATTAAGGGAGTTCGCCGAAAAATATACCAAATACAGCTTACTAAGAATGGAATCCAAATTTATTGTATTAGAACTAGAAATTACTATCAAATTTACAAAAATAGGTCTTTTTATCCCTGTCGAAACAGTTGTAAATGTCGTTCCAACTCATAATCAACTACGTTTGCGAAAATTTCGTTTTAAAATATATTGTGTTGCGCAGTACATTGCTCGTCTTTTTCATATAATCGGCATGTTTGTGTCTATTATTCATTCATTTTGAAAGGGCCTGGGGCCCCAAATATTTTTCAGGAGACCGCAAGGATTGGGCCCCTGGATCTGTCTATCATTGGGTTTAGTAACATCGTATTTATTTCAGGGCGAGCTATCGCCAAGTCCAGCACTTTTAGGGCTACCCCTTCCAGCTTTCGGGACTGTTGCCATTTCTGTGGGGGTCTCAGATTAGGAACAGGAGTTAAGGGGGTCCAGGTGTTTCAAGGAGGAATGTAACGCTAGGAGAACAAGATGTTTGTCACCCGAGGATTCCTGAACGGGTTCCGTGATGTTGTGTAAACGGGTTCCATGATGATTGAATGAGTATGCTTCAAAATAAACCGTATTGATCCTACAAACATATCAAAGGCTCTATACAGCCCTGAGGTGGCGTATTGGCAGCGCTTTCACCTATCGTCCCATTAACCAAGTCCGATTCTAATGGTACCACAGAATAGTGTTTCTCAATCCCCGTCCCGAGGTCCGGTACCGGGTCCTGGAATCAATTATACCGGACCGGGATATATATATATATATATCATCATCATCATATTCAACCATTATCTATCCACTGCTGGATGAAGGTCTCTCCAAATGCTTTCCACACAAGTCTATCCTGGGCCATTCGTTTCCACGTCACCCCAACCTCTTTTCTTATTTCATCCACCCATCTAGTTTGAGGACGTTTTCTAGGTCTTCGGTGGTCTCTTGGAATCCAGTTCAGAATTTCTGTTGTCCATCGTTGATCAGTTCTTCTTGCAATATGCCCAGCCCATCGCCATTTCAGCCCTTTTACTTTAACAATGATGTCCTCTACTCTAGTTTGCTCTCTCACCCAAGTGTTTCTTTTTCGATCTCTCCTAGTTATTCCAAGCATGCACCTCTCCATGCTCCTTTGCGTTGTCTGTAACTTTCGTATTGCTCCAACTGTTAGACTCCATGTCTCTGATCCATAAGAGAGGACTGGCAATACACACTGGTTGAAGACCTTTCTTTTTAGACACAAAGGCAATTTCCCCTTCAGGATAAAACTGTTTCTTCCAAATGCACTCCAGCCAAGTTTAATACGTCTGTTGAGTTCTTTCATAATGTTGCCATCCATTGAAATCAGCTGGCCAAGGTAAATATATGAATCAGCAATTTCTAGCTCAATGTTGTCAACTTGTATTTTTGTTTCCTCTACGAAATTATTGAACATGATCTTAGTTTTTTGTAGGTTCATCTTGAGTCCAACTTCTTTACTTCTAGTTGAGAGCTCCTGTACCATGTCTTGGAGTTCTGATGGGTTCGTTGAAAAAATAACAATGTCATCAGCAAACCGCAAATGATTTAAATATTCACCATTTATTTTTATTCCCTTGTTATTCCAATTTATCTGCTGAAAAATCATCTGTAAAGCTGAAGTAAAAAGTTTTGGAGAAATGGTATCTCCCTGCCTCACACCTTTACCAATTTTGATAGCTTCGGTATCTTTATGTAACCGAAATTTTGCACTTGCATTTTTATACACACGTTTCACCATGTCAATGTACACTTCCTCGATGTCTGTTGATCTTAAAGAGTTGATGACTGCTGATGTTTTAATAGAGTCAAAGGCCTTCTCATAGTCAATAAATGCCACACACAATGGAAGTTCATATTCATGTGTTCTTTCAATTAATTCTCTTAATACTTGAATATGGTCCACTGTACTGAATCCACTTCGAAATCCAGCTTGTTCTCTTGGTTGAGCTGCATCTAATTTTTTCTGCAGGCGATGTGTTAGCACTTTTGTGAAGATTTTATAAATAGCAGGTAACAAGCTAATTGGTCGGTAATTTTTCAAATCCTCTTTATCACCTTTTTTATGCAAAAGAATTACTGTTGCCGAATCCCATTGGTTTGGTATGTTACCACTGTTGAGGCATTTGGTAAAGAATTTTGCGAGTATGTCTTCTACATGTTCTCCAGCTTCTTTTAAGATATCTAATGTAATGCCATCATCGCCAGGGGATCTTCCTTTCTTCATACTTTTTATTGCAAATGCTACTTCTTCTTTTAAGATTTTAGGAGCTGTTCCTTCGACTATCTCAGAGTCTTCGTTTAATCCACTGTTTCCCTCATACAGCTTTCTGTAGAATTCTTCAACTCTTCTAAGTATTTCTTCCCTATTTCTTGTTACAGTGCCATCCTCTCCTTTTAATGCAATGATGTGTTTCTTCCCAATAGACAAACTCCCTTTAACAACCCTAAGGCTCTTGTTGCTTTCAATGGCCTTCCTTACTAACTCACAATTGAATTTTCTTATATCTTCTTTCATGTTTTTGCGCAAAGTTTTGCAAAGTTCTACATACTCGATCTTGCGACTGGTATTTTGATTGTCCACCTTCATAAGTCTTCGCCTTTTCATGAGTTGTTTCGTCTTCTCAGATAATTTGCTATTCTGCTTTTTACATATTACACCACCAATTTCCCCAGCAGTTTCAATTATTGTCTTAACAATGTTTTCATTTGCTTCTGAGATGTCAACTTCTTCAATAAGTCCTTCCAGTGCAGAAAAGCGATTTTTTAATTCCAACTTGAATGCCTCAGTATTTTCTTTTAATTTCTTTAAATCCACCCTCTTACATACTTGTTTCCTAATGAGCTTCTGCCTTTCTAGTTTAGTATTTAAGTGCATTTTACATCTCACCATTCGATGATCACTTCCAGTATTAAATCTGTTCAGTATGCTGCAATCTTCAATAATTGATTTCTTGTTTGCCAGTATATAGTCAATTTCGCTGGTTCCTCCATTGGGGTGTTTCCATGTCCATTTTCTTTGTAGTTTCTTCTTAAAAAATGAATTCATGATGCTAAGATTTTCAGCTTCGGCAAATTCTATGAGTTGATCGCCACGTTCATTCCTTTCCCCATATCCGTATTTACCAACCGATGTCTCTCCTTGTTCCTGTTGTCCAATTCTTGCATTAAAATCCCCCATGATGAGTTTGATGTGTTGTTTCCCCTTGGTATGTAGCTGTTTGATTTCTTCATAGAATTCTTCAACCTCCTCGTCGGTATGGCTTGATGTTGGTGCATATGCCTGTACTATCTGAAGTTGGTATCGCTGGGTTAGTTGAACAACGAGCCTCGCTGCTCGATCTGACGTGCTTTCGACTTCAAGAAGGTAGTCTTTAATTCTTTTGTTGATTAAGAAGCCAACACCACTTGTTCTTCCAGTTTCCGTTCCTCTATAATAAAACAAATGTCCACTTTTAAGTTCCACCAACTCTTCACCTTTTTTTTCAACTTCACAGAGTCCTATGATGTCAAATTTGATCTTGCCAAGTTTTTCTTGCAATTCCTGAAGTTTTACTTCAGAAGCAAGGGATCGTCCATTATTCGTAGCCAAGGTCAATAACAAACGACAGCTTGGCTCATTCCAGTGATTCTTAGCACCCCTTGCTTTCATGCTACGCTGACCGCTGCCTTGATCGGGAGCATTCCAGCACCTGGAGATTAGG
>QLNU02014176.1:92674947-92703665 GCA_006491805.2 Dysdera silvatica
TATATCATCATCATCATCATCATCATATTCAACCATTATCTATCCACTGCTGGATGAAGGTCTCTCCAAATGCTTTCCACACAAGTCTATCCTGAGCAATTCGCTTCCAAGTCACCCCAACCTGTTTTCTTATTTCATCTACCCATCTAGTTTGAGGACGTTTTCTAGGTCTTCGGTGGTCTCTTGGAATCCAGTTCAGAATTTCTGTTGTCCATCGTTGATCAGTTCTTCTTGCAATATGCCCAGCCCATCGCCATTTCAGCCCTTTTACTTTAACAATGATGTCCTCCACTCTAGTTTGCTCTCTCACCCAAGTGTTCCTTTTCCGATCTCTCCTAGTTATTCCAAGCATGCACCTCTCCATGCTCCTTTGTGTTGTCTGTAACTTTCGTATTGCTCCAACAGTTAGACTCCATGTCTCTGATCCATAAGAGAGGACTGGCAATACACACTGGTTGAAGACCTTTCTTTTTAGACACAAAGGCAATTTCCCCTTCAGGATAAAACTGTTTCTTCCAAATGCACTCCAGCCAAGTTTAATACGTCTGTTGAGTTCTTTCATAATATTGCCATCCATTGAAATCAGCTGGCCAAGGTAAATATATGAATCAGCAATTTCTAGCTCAATGTTGTCAACTTGTATTTTTGTTTCCTCTACAAAATTATTGAACATGATCTTAGTTTTTTGTAGGTTCATCTTGAGTCCAACTTCTTTACTTCTAGTTGAGAGCTCCTGTATCATATCTTGGAATTCTAATGGGTTTGTTGAAAAAATAACAATGTCATATATATATATATATATATATATAACTTTAGTTTCCCAAGGATATCTATCTCTTGGGTGAATATTTTATCGTGGATATATTTTGAAGAGGCGTCTTTTAGGCGATTTTTTGCGTCGATTTTTCGCGTTCTGAGTTTTAGATTTTCGGCGCGTGCAGCAAATGCTAGTAACCAAGCCGTGTATATTTAAATATGTAAATATTCATGAACGATTGAGGATTTTCCGACATCTAAACGTTTTCATATTAGGGAAAGGGTATACCGCTAATTATGACCTGTCATAAGCAGCGCCTGAAAGTCGATTACAATAACATGTGGTGCATCCTCTGTTCTTAAAGCTGAACGAAATAGCATCAGTTGCAAATGTTAAAGACCAATCAGCAAAGAAGTATATTAGTAAATTTTAGATGAACAGAAGGATTTTACGGGTAGTCTTTATGATTACTTTAATTCAGGATTACTTTGCTTGCTCCAATTTTTCGAATCACCTCGGACAATTTGAGTTTTACGTAGAATACCGCATATAAAAGTTCTGAGTAGCTATTAATCTTATAGTTTAGGGTTTCTGGAACGCAAAACTGTGTACATGATGTGGTATGATTAAGTAAAAGTATTTAATTTATTTTATTTAAAAATTGAGCAAAGATACCCGTGGGTCAGTTTATTTTACTCCACTTTTTAAAACTGTGAGAAACCTTATAATCTTATGATACTGGAAGCAATGTATCCCCTATGATCGTATATATTGACATGGAAAATGAACTCTACACCACTTGGAGGTGGTTAGAAAGAAGTTACTGCTTGGTATAAAAGTATATATTTAAAAAAGTATATATTAAAAAGTGTATATTAAATGGATGAAAGTATATATTAAATTGATAAAAGTATATATCAAAATCATCAAAATAGATACATCACTTTTGGAGCAAAGTTTTCCTGCGAGCAGCAAACCCCAAATTACGGTACGTCATCATTAATTATTGATACTTATGGTAGTTTAATGTAGTAAATCTTAAAAATGGAAAAGAAGTATTTAAGTATAAATTTGTTGGAACCGGGATCTCGTCTTATAAAAAAAGAAATTAAAAAGCTAGGGCCCTCACGAAGGTTGAGAAGTACTACGGCGTCGAACACGTGCTATTTTTTACCCATTGTAGTCCAGTGTTTGGTTTCTTAGCCATCAGAAGTTCGGACTCTTCGGAGGACCAGATCCCGATGCAGCACAATCATAGCTCTTCTTACATCGTAAATATATAAACAATATAGTCTTGTAGATATAATAATTTCTTAGGCAGGTTTCCCTGAAGTGGGGACAGGACTTTTAGGTGACTTGAATTCTTCGAAACTAGTACGGTTTTTAAAATTCACTTTCTGAGATTCTATTCCCTGGAAGTTAAGAACAATTTTACAGCACATAATACCACTTAGCAGAATTAAAATATAGCAAAAATATTCTTTCTGAGTATTATAGATTTTTTTAAATAATTTTTTTTATATACTATGTTTCCCCAAAATCATTCCTATGCGCAGTCACCATTCGTAAGATAACTTCATAAAAAATTCACTGAGAAACATAATTCATGCCTTAAAGGTAAGCATAGAAGCTGTTCTTTAAAATGAATTAGCAGCTTGATCAAAAGTTTAACGGTTGATTTTTGGAAAAAATAAAAACATAAAAAAATGAAAATCGAACGAATATTTCGTACAATGTATTTACATTAAAAATAATAAATGTGCATGAAATAACATAATCTTACTTTATTTAGCTGAAAATGAGGTTCTAAACGAATGTGACAAATTTTATGGAAATCGGTTGCATGTGTGTGTGTGTGTGTGTGTGTGTGTGTGTGTGTGAGAGAGAGAGAGAGAGAGAGAGAGAACTTTTTATTTTCTTACTGATAATCTCCAATAACGTTGAATGGAAATAAACGCATTTGAAGTTTAAAAAACGACAACCACAAACTTGCCTAATCTGCTACTGTTTCGCAAAAGCTTTTGAGCCACCGGATGAATCAAACAACAATATAAATCAACGTTTATTGGCGTAGTGATGTGCCTCCGCCCGGCAAGTGGAAGGTCGTGGGTTCAGGTCCCACCGAAGGCAGAAATATTTATTTTCTTTCGAACGTTTCACCATCTAATCACGCCATACCATCGGCGTTGGTATCACTACGCCAATAAACGTTGATTGATATTGTTGTTTGATTTAATCTGCGTAGTGTTCGATTTATATAAATACTGGATGATTGTTTATAATTTTGGTATTAAAGTGTTCAGAAATGTCTAATTACTAAAACAAGTAAATAACTTTTTTCTTTTTTAAGGTTTAATAGTCTTGTCCCCCCCCCCCTCCCCTTAAACTTGAAAATTATTTCTAAGATTCCGCCTAGAGGAAGACCAAACCTAGAATCAACCACCTACGTCAGATATAAAGGGTACTAGAATCGGAACAACATGTATAGTATTATTTTCTAGGGTATTCCGGCATGATTGTTGAAAATGTTTGGTGTTTTATAGCGCAACGATAGCCAAGATGATGTAGCGCCAGGACATACGATTTTCCATAAGACGTTGCCTTGGGAGTCAAACCCCGAAACACGAATTGACAGAAATATGGCAAGCGGAATCTAAATCCGAAACAGTAAATAAACGCCTTACGTTTACGCCTATTGTACAGCTCACGACTGTTGAGAGTAGAGATGAGATGGGCTCAATCTAAGCCCGAAACGGGCCCGGGCTTCATATTTCATATAGTTTTCGGGCCAGGCTTCACATTTCATATAGTTTTCGGGCCGGGCTTCATATTTCATATAGTTTTCGGGCCTGGGGTTCATATTTCATATAGTTTTGGGCCCGAGCTTCATATTTCATATACAGTAGTGGACAAAATTGTGGAAACCCTTTGAAAAAAGATTATTTTAGAGGTTTGATGGCTAATAACACCACTTTTTTTTGTACCAATACTATAAAATTATATATCATTGGAAAGGTAATTTAATCAAGATTGTAATGCAATAACATTTATGAATCGTATTTTAATAGAACAGCATTCATAAAGAAGAAAGGTGATATACATAGAAAAAATGAGATATACAAAAATGTTCACCATACCAGTTAATACTTAGTTGGGTAACCTTTAGCCTTAATTACGGCCTTACAACGCTTTCCCATGGAGTGAACCAAGTTCTTTAGTTCTGCAGCTGTTATAATATGAAACCAAGATTGAATTATTGCTTCTGTTAATTGTGTTTTATTGCTGGGTTGCTTCCGACTAACAAGCTTCTTTAGCCGGCTCCATAGATTTTCGATGGGGTTAAGGTCTGGGCTATTTCCAGGCCATTCCAGCAGTTGAATATGATGATCTTGAAACCATTTTTTGCACACACGAGCAACATGACATGGAGCTGAATCCTGTTGAAATATAAATGCTTCATTATCTTGGAAAAGATCACATGCAGAAGGCTGCAGCTTGGGCTCAAGTATTTCATTTATGTATCTTTGGGCATTTATATTCCCATTGATCACGCAAATTCTGCCCACACCTCTTGATGTTATACAACCCCAAATCATAACACTAACTGGGTGTTTCACGGTAGGTGTAATGCACTCAGGATGGAAATCTTCTCCAATTCTTCTCCATACGTATTTTACGCCATCACTACCAAACAGTGAGATTTTGGTCTCATCACTCCAAATTACACTGTCCCATTGTTCCGTTGTCCAGTTAACATGGGTTTTAGCCCAGTTTAATCTTTTCAACCTCTGTTTGACAGACAAAAATGGCTTTTTTCGTGGAATTCTTGCATTTAGACCACATTCATGCAGTCTGCGCCGAACAGTCCTTGCACTTAACTTCACATTGCATTGCGCCATTTCACCTTGTATACACAGAGATGATTTTTTCCTGTCACCTAGGCACTGTCTTTTAATTCTTCTATCATCACTTGCTGTTGTGCACCTTTTTCTGCCTTTACCAGTCTGGTTTTGTAATGACTGAGTCTCCTTATACTTCTTCAAAAATTTAGAAATGCCACCTTTAGTTAAGTTTCCCCCAATATTTCTTCTAATTTCTTCATAACTGTAGCCTTGTTCACTTAATATTACTATTTTACATCGCTTCCTAGGTGACCAGTCAACTCTTTGCGCCATTTCTTTAATTTTATTACGTTTTACAAGCACACTAAATCAAAGAGCACAAAAAAAAAACAACCAACTTGATAGCAATTACAGAACACACTGATAAATGTCCTGTAACCTGTTGGCTCATTGCCAAAACAAGAGAAAACATGATTGGCTCATTGCCAAAACAAGATGACACCTGATTGGCTCTGTAAACACTCATGCTCATTGGCCACATTCAAATGAAGGAAAGCTACTTCATATAAATGTAAGCAAGCTGTGCTTCTTTTTTCTGGTTATTTGGCTATAACTTTTGATAGAATACAGATAATTGAACAAATGTTATTGCATTACAATCTTTATTAAATTACCTTTCTAATGATATATAATTTTATAGTATTGGTACAAAAAAAAGTGGTGTTATTAGCCATCAAACCTCTAAAATAAACTTTTTTCAAAAGGTTTCCACAATTTTGTCCACTACTGTAGTTTTCGGGCCCGGGTTCATCAGACGGGTGCAAATGAAGGTGAAAACTGACTTTTCTATATCGAAATTCTCCAAGGAATATCACTATGTGATTCGTTTTCGAGGACTGTAGAAATACGTCTCTATGAAAATTTGAAGTAAATTAAATAGTGTAATTTAGCAATTTTTTTGAAATTTAAATCGTACGTCAAGGAATTAAAACTATATTTGAAACTTCGGGCTCGGACTCAATTTCCCACAAAGTATTTCGGGATCGGTTGAGCTCAGATTCCCACAAAGTATTTCGAGCTCGAGTGGGCTCGGGTGCCTGGAAACAACATGAGCCCGAACTCATCTCTAGTCGAGTCATCCCAATCTTCTTTTCTTTTTTTTTTTGCATAGTTGAAGTTGCATGACTATTGGCGTAGGCAGGGTGGGTTATGGGGGTTTTAACCCCCCACTAGGACTTTATATTGCACATATGCAAGCGAATCTATGGAGCTGTATCTCTGTCACATCCCACCATTATGTTTAATCCAGTCATCATGAACTTTCTGCGTACGCCTGTGTGTGTATGTCTGCAATCTCTCTGGTCTGTTGACCCAATAAATTTGCAACTCACGTATGTCACAAAGTTCACGCATATCCATTTTAATCGCTTATTCATTACTATTCTTTACATTTTATTTATTTTTATTCTTTATATTTCTATTCTTTAATTACATTTTCCTTTAAGATGTTTACGTCTTTAAGAAACCAGTGAACTGTCATAAATTTCTCATTCCTCAGTATCATAAATTTATGACTTTGTGACTGGTAACAGATCAAGCGTCTTGACATATTTACTGTTACGCACGTACGCTCGGCGGGAGCGGGATCCAGTAGTCCCCGGATTTTCCGCTAGGTGGCGCATAATCGCCACCTCTAGGGCACTGTTTGTTTGAGTCTTTTTTTGACGGCGCAGGAACAATAGAGGTTACGTTGCCCCCGGACTTACATTTTTTTGAGGAATACGAACCGCTGTCGCCAAGGAAGCCAAACTTCGGACTACGGTGTGCAAAAAAAGCGACACGTGTGCAACGACACCACTGGGCGTCAAACCCGGGATAATGGCACGACAGACGAATTTGTTACCATTGCGTGTATGGCAGCGAACCTGCGTTTATTCGATAGATCTGAACTTGTCTATGGAATCAATCCTCGGACCACAATGAGCAGTTAATTGGTAAACTTTTTCTTTCCGCTGTTGGGACTCTTATCTAAATTAAGGTCAAGCTAGGCAGACACTTTGGCACTGTACCGCCGTCAGGCGAGCGCATTAGTAGCGGGCCACCGTCAGGCGAACACGTTAGAATTGTGCCGCCGTTTTATGCGAACACGTTAGCACTGTGCCACCATTAGGCGAACGAGTTAATACCGTGCTACCATTAGAAGAACACGCTAGCACTGTGTCATTGCGTTATGAGAACACGTCAGCATTGTGTCACCGCTTTATGAGAACAAGCCATCACTGTGCCACCGTTTTATGAGACCGCGTTAGCATTGTACCACCGTCAGACAAGCGTGTTAACACTGTGCCACAATTAGGGGAAGGCGTTACCGCGTGCCACCGTTAGATGAACGGGTTACATTATGCCATCGTTAGACGAACTCGTTAGCACTGTGCCGCTGTTTTATGAGAACGCGTTAGCACTGTACCACAGTCACGCGAACCACCGTCGGGGACCACGCCTTACCACGTGTCACAGTTAGGCGAACGCGTTGCACTGTGGCCACCATAAAGTGGGCATGATAGAGTAACAACAGTAAAGCAGATACAAGAAGCACACATTAATGTAACTGGTTCAGAGGCGTAGGAAGTTAAAAATAATGGAGAGGGGCACAAGTAATTTTAAAAGAATCGTATGATTTAGCAGTGAAGAGACCAATATGCCTTGAAGTGCAGGGCGTTTGAGCCGTATCTACGCCAATCAAAGTTTCTTATTTAACCCGTGAGAACGCGCCCCGATCAGAGGAACGTGAGAACGCGCGCGGGGTGCTTTGCACCCCATCTGATTATACAGCAGGTTTCATTAAAACGTCAATTTCACAGGAACCTTGGCGGTGAACTTTCTCTTGTCACCTATCCAAAAAGAAAACTTGGCGCAGTATAGCCCAGATGCTCTTGCGCCATAAAAATCCAAACAACCAGCAACCAAAAGAAGATCGTGACTTCGCAACCGAGAAGAGTTTGGCCAGTTTCAGAAGCAGGTACTTTTTCACAAATTGTGAGTTCTGGGGTGCGAAACATCCCGCGTGCGTCCTCGAGGGTTAAAACCATATTTCTATAGGGCAACAAGTGAAAACCGGTTGAATATACAGTGTGCACAAATGTACAAACTTAACAAATGCGAAAGAAAATACACTCAAGTATTTGGGAACATTTTTACAGTGTAAAGTGGACCGATTGAAAATTAAAAAAAAAAAAAAATTGTGGTCGGAAACGTTTGCTTCGTAGGATCGAACGCTCGTAGTGTCACCTTATAATTCGCATCATTTGAACTCGTATCAATCGTGACCTATGTATTTCCATTAGCAGGAAAAATAATAATGCTTTCATTAAAAGAATTTCATTGCACTTCCTTTTACGGTACATTGGTCCAGTTGATCTTTCACGGTTACTTGACGATCTTAGCTACTAAAAAAAAAAAAAAAGCTACCGGGAAATTCGAAAGATAGGGGATTTTAAAGGTGCACGTTCAACAAGTTCAAGAACCATTCTATTAGAGGGTTTGGGTGTTTAAGACGGCGAAACGGTTACGAATTCGCAACGGCACGAGTTAAAACTTGGGCTTTTAATTTCAGGGTAGGATAGCCATCTAGAGATAAATGCATTTAGCTCCCGGTAGCGAAACTTATTTTCTAATGACGTGAAGCGTATAGATCTACGTAAAATGAAAATCTTCATTACATGAAGAATTTGAAAATTGGGCCGGACAACCGAATATAAAGAGATACGTTATTTGAACACATTACACTTTGAAAGTTGTGTACACGTTTGAACACATACATTTCGAAAGGTGTACGTACATGCGTTTGAACACACGCATTTTGAAAGATGTGTACGCGTTTGTGAACAGATATATTTTGAAAGGTGTATATGCGTTTGTGAACAGATATATTTTGAAAGGTGTATACGCGTTTGAACGCATACACTTTGATAAGTGTATAATGTATTTGTTTGTGAAGAAATAATTTTGAAAAATGTGTTCCGTGTTTGTGAACAAATACATTTTGAAAGGTGTGTACCCGTTTGAACGCATACACCTCGAAAAGTGCGTGTACCTTTGAACACACACTATGAAAAGTGTGTACACGTTTGAATACATATACTTTGAAAGGTCTGTACATGTTTAAAAACATAAATGTTGAAATGCGTATACATTTGAGTGAATGAAGTTTAACCCATAAGCACGTTGTATACCATAAGTAAGTTGTGGGGTGTTTCACACCCCACAACTTACAATTTGTTAAAAGAACCGTCCACCCTTGCTTCTGAAACTGGCCAAACTCTTTCCTGTTGCCTTCAAAGTCACAATCTTTTGGGGTAGGGTGACAAAGAGAAAATTCCACTTATTGTTCCCTGTAAAATTGGACGTTTTTAATGAAATAATGCTATATAATCAGATGGGGTGCAAAGCACCCCGCGCGCGTTCTCGCGTTCCTCTAACCGCCTTCTCGCGGTTTAAATACATACGTAAGTATTACCAATAAAAATATTCCAACCATAAATGATAGTTGCAATGATGATGATGATAAAATTTAAAATTTGAGAACTTTTCAGTACAAAGTAATAAGTCTTTCAATCATTGCACTTTTAAGGGAAAGATGCAGAAATATTGCATCATGAATATCCCATAGTACATAAATATTTACATTTTGTAAGATCCTCTTGTTGAAATTGATAAGTTATTCTTGTATTTAAAAAATTACATTACGGGTTATATATTTTTTTAACATCCACCCACATACATAGGGCCGAACTATAGCATAGGAAAAACAAATTCTAGAGACAGCTTTAGGAAATCGACGCGATGAAAACCAACTGTCATTTCAAATGCAACTAGGACACGTAGGCGTATGCAGAAAATTCATAAGGGTGGGGGGGGAGTTACAGAGCTACAACTCACATATTCCTATGTTAAATATACAAAATTTCATTGCAATTGGGGGGTTACAACCCTATCAACACCCCCTGCGTACGCCAATGCTAGAGCAAGACTACTCTCGATGTATATATATATAGAGGACGAGTAAATTATTTACAAAATAACTGAAATCAGTCAAAATTCAGTTGTTTAGCTGTATTGAGTGTAGAAAAAGATAATTTAAATAATATCACTGATGAGCTAATAATTGATAATTTTGCTAAAAAAAGGAGCAAAGATTAAATGAATTTTAATACAAAATTTTCAATCTGTATATCATAAACGGAATTTTTATAT
The DNA here is from genome assembly GCA_006491805.2 of Dysdera silvatica. Taxonomy (NCBI): domain Eukaryota; kingdom Metazoa; phylum Arthropoda; class Arachnida; order Araneae; family Dysderidae; genus Dysdera; species Dysdera silvatica. The sequence continues at coordinate 92,684,800 of QLNU02014176.1, forward strand.
TATTGTATTCATTATTTTTTTTTCATTTCTGGACGTACGTATGCGCATTTTAAGTATATCTTAATTTAACGGAGAATTATATATAAAAATAATATAATAAAAGCTGCTTTTTTCCTTATGTCATCAAAAAAAAAAATAATTACACAGGTCTAATTTACGCTACAAAGAGGCCCAAAATTGTTTAAAGTCCCACGGAACTTCTTCTGATCCTAAAGGCGGACACGGTAGGGGAAGGAGGTTACAGAGGTCATAACCCAAAAACGTATTTTTTCACTGTAAAAATTCCAACTTTCACAAATGAAGGGTGTTAGTCAAGACGATGGCAAATTCTGCCATTGACCCCCAAAATGAAAGTTTGTGTCCGCCCCTGCTTTTGACCCTATGTACGTACGTGGCCACTGATTCAAATATACTCAATAAATTAAAATATACTTATTCAAAGCTCGATTTTGGCGCAGTATATAGCCCAGATGCTCTTGCGCCATAAAACATCGAAATAAAGAAAGTTCGATGATTATTATCTATCAAAACTACTTAAATTTTCGAGACAAAACTGTACCAAACTTTCAAGAGTTTGCTAAAAATAGAGATGATGATTGTTCGGAACAAACAACGAGGTCATCGGGTGAGGGTTTCATTATATTTTGTTTCACCATTACATATGAAAATTGGACATTGGCTACTCTTTCAAAGATAGGTCGCCAATTGTGGAGAAAACAGTGTTAAACAAGAAAGTTAACCACGTAAAAGTTAGAAATAATGTAGGCATGCAAAAACAAGGTTGAATGGGATGAAAGTACTTCTGTATGATTGCAGCTACGAGCTGCATATCCTAACCAATCTTCAAGTGGCGATCTTACACGAGGATCGAATACTAACAAACGCATACAAATCTGTCACAATGTGTAACTAATCGGCCCTTGTTAGTCATGAAGCGGATATGTCAGATTTGAAGAAATTATTCAAATTTTCTTGACTATAAAACAGGCTGATTATGTGAGTGGGAAAAACGACGAACAACAGGTAAGTAATAGCGCCATAAAGTACGCTCCAGTAAATTTGACTCTTTTATATTTTTTATATTTTCCTCGAAAAAAATCATACTTTGTGTCATTGACATTTTGCTATTATTAGTTCAACCTCAAATCTGAGTAATAGTGGAGTCGCTGTCTGATGTTCTTTACTATACAGGGTGTCGCAAAAACATCGATCGTAGCTCTAATTCCTTAAATATTGATTCTAGACATATGTACGAGGGCGAATCAGAAAGTCTTTGCCCCTATTTTTTATTAGCCAAAATAAGGTACATACAGGTAATTACAAATATACGTACTATTCTACGTACCTTACACTATTTTTCCACATAGTCCCCACACCGGTTCAGACATTTGTCCCATCGCAGCACTAAATTTGAGATGCCCCTGTGGTAGAATTCGTCCGGCTGACTGTGGAACCACCGTCGGACTGCTGTCTTGGCTTCATCGTTGCACGTGAATCGCTGTCCTGCCAGGAACTTCTTCAGCGGACCGAAAACGTGGAAATCACTAGGGGCGAGGTCCGGACTGTATGCAATCAGAACCGCCGACAAGCTCCGGTCATTTCACTGGGAGAGTCTGGACCACCCACCATACAGTCCGGACCTCGCCCCTAGTGATTTCCACGTTTTCGGTCCGCTGAAGAAGTTCCTGGCAGGACAGCGATTCACGTGCAACGATGAAGCCAAGACAGCAGGACGAATTCTACCACAGGGGCATCTTAAATTTAGTGCTGCGATGGGACAAATGTCTGAATCGGTGTGGGGACTATGTGGAAAAATAGTGTAAGGTACGTAGAATAGTACGTATATTTGTAATTAACTGTATTTACCTTATTTTGGTTAATAAAAAATAGGGGCAGAGACTTTCTGATTTACCCTCGTATTAAATTGTAAAATGGAGTAAAAAAAGCCAAAATTTTATGAAATCCTTCAAAATTGCAGAGGATTATTTTTCGAAAAATACAAAATTTATATTTTTATACGGTCCCTTTACACAAAAATTTTCAATGAGTAAAATATGCCCCATACTCCAATAGTTCAATATACAAAATTTCAATATTCTAATGGAAAAAGAACCAGAGATATGAAGTCCGAAAATAACTGGCTTGCAAAACTTTTTGAAGGGCGCAATAGGTACATGTAGGGAGGAGGGGTAAAATTCATTCTGCTAAGCCACGTTATTTTGGGTCTTCATATCTCTGGTTCTTTTATCCACTAGAATGCTGAAATTTTGTATATTGACCTATTGGAGTATGGGGCACATTTCACTTATTGGAAATTTTTGTATACAGGGACCGTACAAAAACTTAAATTTTGTATTTCTTCGAAAAATAATTCTCTACCATTTTAATTGATTTCATAAAATGCTGCACCTTTTTTACGGCACTTTTCAATTTAATCATATATATATCAAGGATCAATATTTAAGGAATTAGAGCTGCGGTCAATGTTTTTGGGGCACCCCGTATACAGGTTAATATTCGGCTCTTTAGCTATCTGGATAAGGGAGAGTTCAGTAAGCACCTTTGGGGAGCAGGGGTTGCCATTGTGCTTATTTCCTATGTTGGTCAATGTTAATTTTTGCTTACCCGGAGGGAGGGGGGATTGAAATGGCCAAAATATTGCTTACGTAATACTTCAATACTCCCTAAGGATGAAAAAATATGACATCGATAGTTACCATAATCGATAGTATATTATATATTATAAAAAATCGATGCTAGCAAAAACTCTATTTGATATATCGAAAATTCTATTAGATAACTAAGTTTTTTTGTTTATCATGGCGTTTTATCATTTATTATTTTCAGAAAATATATAATTGCTTCGAATTTATTTTTAGAAATATGAAATAAACATAAACCATTCATTTCCAGGCAGAATGCTGAGAAATTTTCATTGAGAATTGTCAGAAGAGCAAGTGCGTTCAAGAAGAACATGTGGAGATAATATGGTGGCATTAAAGTTAATTTTGAGAGCTTGCCTTCTGCGCAAGTTCATATCTGCAGCAGTAGTGGTCCGCAAAATATGTATAGAACTTCGTGAAGTTAGCGACGGAACTTTTCAAAAATAATTCAAGAGGTTTACAAATGTAAATGGGTAAACTAGAGATGCTCCTTTTACAAGACGACCGATAACTATTTATGATTAACTGATGACTTGCGCTGAATCTAACAAATTAAAAAGTAAAAAATGTTTGCAATTAAATTCAACAAAAACAATAAGAACACTTGTTTTCATTTGCAGTGTATAGGAAAAGAATTCTTGTTAGCCAATGAGTATCCGACGAGGCCAGAGAGAATAACGCCAGCCAACGAATCACAATTTGTCTGCCTTTTCTTTCGTGCCAAAGAGGAAGAGCTTCTGCCTCATTCGCTTTAATCACCGCTTTAATCAGATTATATTTTTTATGAATTTAAATAATCATAAAAAGCTCTCCATAATAAAGAAACTCTCGAATAAGGAACTTGGTACCCTTCGTTGGGTAAAAACCTAAGGTAGTCTATGACAAAGATACAGTAAAACCTCCCTACAACGATATCCGATATAACGATAAATCCCTCTACAACGATAATTTTTCTCGGTCCGTATAATAGTGTTGTAGAGAGGTTTTACTGTATAACTAAAATTGTATGTAATTGAAAAAAGAATTTTGAAATCAGAAGAATTTTTTTTCCAAGTCGATTTCGATTCATTAGCTTGTATAGTAGAAATCGAACCAGTCTGACACATCTAACTCAATTAAAGATGATTTGGCATAATAAAATTAAGGCCCATGTAAACTCCAATCTTATATTAAAAGAACTTTCAAACTTGAATTTTAGACCTGCATTTTAAATGTCAAAATATGATTCTTGGAATAAAATGCAACTAAGACATTTATTGGAATTTCTGCCACATAGAATTTCCGACGTTATTATTAGGAAATTGACTACATTGAAAAGATTTCAGCTTTTCAATAAATTTTCCAGTCACTAGCTTTGAATAACCATTATTTCGCGGCTGAATGAAGCAAACGCGGCCGCTACAAAGGTAAATTGGACTGTCGCTTAAAGCATGCCCCTGGGATGCGAGAAGTTTTATATGAAACAAAGGAAAACGAGGGAGATTAGTAACATAAGGAGAATCATAAGACAGTAGGGGTCGATAAGATGGTTTTTAATACAACGAGTGATGCAGAAAATTGTTTCAAAATGGTTTTAGTGAGAGAATTTCTCTGATAACCCAATGTTAAATTTAGTTGCAATAGTTTTGGCTTAACGCTAGGCTGGCTACGTTGTCAATCACCGTAAAAATGAAGAAAAAAAGAACTACCGTTCATTATTTTCACAGAAGCTTCTTCCTCTTACTTCCGGGAGTTACTAATATAGTAAAACCATTCCGATTTTTGTAAAAATATTGAACATTTTCTGTTATATTCGTCGATTTTCGATTCTGTTTTAAACAATACTCTTTTGTGGAAATACTCCTTTCGGGGAAACATTGTTTTTGTGGAAACACTTTCTTTGTGGAAAAAATATTGCCTCCATGGTATAGGTATATTCTTTTGAGCTACACTTTCTTAAGATAACGTTGTGGCGATTTTAAATGCTCCTTGGCTTAAAAGTTGGCGAAAACAAAATTGTAGAAAAAGAAAATTAGCTGTCCATTGCAGACAGGTTAAAGGAACTGGTAAGTGATGCCTGGACTGCTTTGTGGCAAAAATATTCCAAGTAGATTAAGAGGGGGAAAATATACAATTTGTGATCAGATTGGTAATGATGTAGGGCGTTGAGACACCACAACTTAAGAAGAAATCAATGTTAACGGGATGAGAGAAAAAGAGGTGATGATGATGAGTGAATGGAGGTGTGGAGTAAAAGGGAGGATAGAATTAGAAATAAACAAATAAAAGGAACAACTAGGATACCAGGGATGTCACAAACAACACAAAAGACTTATACAATCTAGATATGAAGAGAAGGGAGGAAAGAAAATTATACAGGAAAACAAGCGGTCAATGTAGATACAGATAGAAAGTGTAGGAAAGGGAGGCCAAATAAGAGATAGAAAGAACTGGTCTGCGAAGGTATTAGAGAGAAAAATTAAGGCGACTGAGAATTAGAAGTCGTAGATTCTGGAAAAAGCTCATCAAATACAGAAACCCTATGTAAAACTGGAGTTCGAGTTGAATAAATGTGGGGTTTGTGCATATGAGATAATATTCCTAATATTATCTCATATGCACAAACCTACATTTGAGATAATATTCCTAATATGATCATGGAAATACATATACATGCATGCATGTATGCAAGCAGAGAGAGAGGGGGGGGGGGGAAGAACGCAGGAGATCTTTGCTCATATGATCTATGATAATACTTAACGACCATAGCTTAATTCACTTTTGTAACATGAATCTTCATTTTAATGTTGCACATTAAGATTTCACTCTTAGAAACACTCTTTTCACATTATAATAAGCATTAAACTAGGTCATTTATGATTGAAGATCAATTATAAGTCCGAGATTCGCTGTAAAACAAGGATTTCCTGGTGATGATTCGTTCAATAATAGTGATTGTTTCGTTCAATAATAGTGATTGTTATTACCAATGTTTGAAAGAAACTCATAAACAATATGATGAGCGAGCATGCCAGGCATTATTATTTTAAGCTTCTTCTTAACAACTGATTTCGAGGTTTGTTTCATATTCTTTTTTTGTTTTTCACGTTTAATTTTAGGTATTTTTAGGCATTTGATTTCAAAGTTTTCAGTAACATATTTAGCACGTTGTTCTTTTGTTTATTTATTCCTCCCTCCCTGTGTGTGTGTGTGTGTCTGCCTGTCTGTCCGTCCGCCCGCCTATTTATTCATGCCCACCCACCCACCTACTATCCATCCATCCATCCATCCATTAAACTTCTTTTTAACATCAACATGATCTTAAGGAAGCTGGAAACACATGAATGAACACAGTTTTCAATTCTTAGAACAGAGATGGTGGCAAAAGCTACTTGTCGTATGACATTTCAATAATAGAGAATTATAAAGCCTTTCTAATAACTACTTCTTCACAACCTCTTTAACTTAATCTCCACATCTCTACATTTCGGACATTAGATGTTCGTGGATTATATATGGGAAGAATTATGGGAATGGATTAGCCACATCAGTTTAGACTCTGTCTTCAGAAGTAATCCAATTTTCCATACATCTATTGATATAGGTTAATATATAGAAAAGAACGTGCTCATTTCTTTTACACCCCATTTTGTTGCATGACGTCACTCTTAATAAAACAGTTTCATTGAAAACTTTACTGCTTGACACCATTGCACATTGAAAACTTCACTGCTTGGCATCATTGCGCATTGAAAACTTCATTGTTTGGCATCATTGTGCATTGACGCCGACGACGAATTGGGCAAGGGAGGGGAGGGAACTGAATTAGGAAGGGTGGCTGCCGGAGGCAGCGCTGTAATCCCAGACAGGGTGCTTAAACAGGCAACTAACCGCCGAGGCAGGTTGGGGGGGGAGAAAGGGAGGTATTCGAGAGTCGCCCATACACAGCATACAAAGATGTATGCTCGCATAGGTATCGTCATTTAACGTGAACAGAAACCAGCTGTCAGAGTGGCCGCCACGGAGAACAGCTCCAACTACTGGACCGGAATTACACCCCGGGGCCTGCCGCGGACCCTACAGGAATCGGCCAATCCCGGAAAGGAAGGTGCGCAGTGCCGCTAGGGGGAGCGGCGCAGAGGCGGAAGGATCCAAGACGCCGAACAGACCTGGTGATTGGACGTGACTCAGACGGCAGAGGGCGAGAATGAGCTCGTCCCTAAGGTAGCCATAAGCCGGGCACAGCAATAGGATGTGTTCCAAGGTTTCGTTACCACCTTCCTAACACAGGAGACACATGGGAGACGGCAGTCGCCTAATGCGGCAGAGGAACTGGCTGGTGAATGCACAACCAAGCCTGGTCTGTGCTCCTTTTGGGAAACTATCAGAGAGATTATTGCGCAATGGAAACCTCACTACTTGACATCATTACATATTGCAATAAACTTCACTGCTTGGCGTTATTGTGCAGGTGAAGAAGTCCACTTACGAGCATTGGCGTAGGTTTGGGCGGAAGCTATATCCCCCATTTCGATGTTCTGTACATAGCAATCATACGTATTTGCGTTGTTTAGATAGGCTAAACTTCCCTAGTTAGGTCAATGCTTACAAGTATGTATTTGAAGGTTGAAACAATTTTATACGGCTTCAACTTCGTTTTTTATCTCATCATATCACCTATTTTTAAGCTACGATATACGGTTCCAATCCTGCCAAGCCAGAGTTAGTGTGGCGAAGCTTCTGAAGAGTGTGTGTCAAACTCGGCTAAATGTTTAAATAAAAATTACTTAGGCACTAAAATTTAGTAAAATTTCGTCATTGGTCCAAGATATAAGAAACATTTCGCAACGTTTCGAGTACTACTGTTCCCTTTATCAAGTGAAGTCTGATAAAGGGGACAGTAGTTCTCGAAACGCTGCGAAATCTTTTTTTATATGTTGGACCAGTGACAAAATTTTACTAATTACACTTTTCTTGACAAAGTCACAATAAAAATAGTGATATGAAACAGATATACTATCTCAAAGATTTTTCAATATAGGCGTTTAAATAAAAATAATTAACTTTTAGCTTATGAAATTGAAATTATTTTGGTATATTCTAAACTTTCTTATCCCCCACCCCCAAAAAAAAGAAAAGAAAAAATGTGTGTCACTTTGGGCACTTGAGTTTTAGGTTTGCTACAGAACATTAGTTGAGCAAAATTCGGAATTTATGCACGTAAAAAAATTGAATAAAAAAGCACACACCTAACTAGGAACGGGGTAGAGATCCTCTCAGCATATTTTTAATCAAATACGAAACATAAGTAGGTACTTTAAATAAGTAAATAGGAAAAATCGAGGATTACAGGGTAAAATACCTTATTCGATTTCCTGGGTTTTTTACAGCAATTTACAGCAATAGGACGGAAAGCGAGTAAGTTCCGTTAGTTGGATTATTATGGCGCAAGGACAATGCTGCGTCAGAAAGGTCAAGGGCCACATAACATACACTGCACTTTTATAATTATATTGCACAATTAAATTAGGGTCTCAATAAAGATCAGTAGTTGCGGCTTCTGAACTAGTCGGGTCAACTGGCCAAAGGCCCACCAGATTAGTTTAGCCAAGTGACCCACGGCCCACCGGATTAGTCGGGCCAACTGACCCAGTGACCACTGGATTAGTCAAACATGCTACGGGACGGTCAATATCACTGGATTATGTGCCCCAGTGCTGTCATTTCAAATTTCCTTAAAAATTTAGCAAAGAAATAAGTGCAGCATGAAACTTACAGACCATGGACAAAGGAGATTAATATTAAAATCCAGTATCTTAATTCAAAGTTGAATTGTTTCGCCATTTTTAATGAAATCGTATTCTACTTTAATAAGAGATGGTTATAGCAATATTTTGCAAGATAATACCACGTTCAAATGTCGTTCCTAAACAAAAGAGAGATGCGGGCTATTTGCGAATGAAGCACTGATCCGCAATGACAGATTCCCCTCGTTTTAAATCTATAAAACTCGAATCCCAAGGCGAGGCTCATTCTAGCAACCAAAACACGAAGTTCGCAGTCATGTGGCCAGATTACGCTTCCATGCTTCGGAGAATTAAAGCTATTTTAATCTCTATCAGTTGACAGCCGAAATCTCTCGGAGCATACCACAAACGTACGTGCGTAACAATGAATACATCAAAACATTTGAACTGCTGTCAGTGACGAAGTTATTAACTGATGGTTATTGAGAAGTGGTAAATGGGAAATTTATAACAGTTCAGTGATTTCTCAGAATGGTAAACAAAATTCTCAACGAGCATCATGAGAAGAGCAATGGCTAAGCTGTTGAAATGGATATGCATGAACTTGAGGATATACACGAGTGCCTTGACGTAAAAAAAAAAGGGAGGGGCTCAAATCTCTAATTGTAAAACAAGGTACACTGTTCTCATTAGTGCTGAACCACATGACTTTTTTTAAAATATACTGGAGCCCCCTTATCAGGTCCAATAGACCAAAATGGTTTCAATCATACTGCTTCAAGTATACAGAAAAGGGAATTGGGGCAACTCTCGGTAGTAGTATGATGGCATAGTGATTAGGTATTTCTCAACTGTATGAAAGATCCGGGTCTGAACCCATCTTGCTCTCTTTCTGCCAATCGATTTCTGAAGTTTGGTTTGTTAAGCCAAAAGGGTTCAGATCTCCCGAAGACTGTAGAATGCTCGGCAGCAAGCAAAACAATGAGCATCGTGAATTGTTGATAATGCTAAACATCATCGCAAAGTCTGTTCTGCAACAACAGCAGCATCAGACATCGCCATTGCAGTTAATAGTAGAATCGTCTTCAAGGGGCTCAGGTGCATCCCAGTTGGAATCCAAAGCATTGGATGAGGGCCGCAGGAGTACGATGAATTGGTTTTAAACAAGAAGTTTTTACTTAATAAAATGCAATTCACACTGAATACAATCCTCGGAGTACAATGTATAAAATCCGTAATAAAAGAAAGCTATAATAGGAAAATAAGAAAATGGCGCGGATAAATTGTGGCTGTAACAGGGGCCGGGACAAGACTTACGGGCCCTTAAGAAGTTAAACAGATTGGGCCGGCAACCAATAATGGTTAACAATAAGTTATATTTGTTATACGAGTATTATTAAAGTCTCGTACCAGGGCCTTTCAGGATCCTATAATATTATAGGGTCCTCAGGAAAGAGAATTCAATAAGGATTCTGCTGGCTCCTTAGAACCCCTGGTCATCCGTCTCTACCCCTGTCCCCTGCAATGGATTCGCTTTACAAAATGACCAGCATTCGAATGAATTCGATTTTTGATCGAAAAGATAAATTTTCATTACAATGTTAAACGTGTCCAGATTTTTTTTTTTCATTTTTTGTTGGAATGAAGGATAATACTCGAATTTTGGTTGATGTCAGTGGTATAGGAAAGGGGGGATCAAGGGGGCTCAATGCCCCAATAGATATCAAACCAAGTTATTTTTTCTAACACTACATCACATGACCATTAAGGCTATTCGAGATTCCCCCACCATAATTTTTAAATTGCTGCGCCACTGATTGATGGTTGTGTCGCTTTGGCGAAAGATAATCTTTTTTTTTTTTATAATGTAAAATATAACATATAGTTTGATCTTAAGGATTCACTGGGTCATTGGTAGAGATAAATTTCGGTGGTAAGTGGCCGTCAGGTGGCGTAAGTGGTCGTGTATTTAATTATCAGGCGAATGATCTGTTCGATTCCAGAAAGCAGTTAGCGCTGGCCGTTTTTTTTCCCTACAAGTCTGCAGTTTGGGATTTGTTTTCCTAGGTAAGCAAGAGGCTTGGATTCCTCGGAAATCTGCATGTTCTGGAGTAGCATGACATGCTCGTATCTAAAGGGGGGAATCTTAGGGACTGACCCCCCAGAAACTGACCTTTTAATGGGACTTGGCTACAGCCTTGCATGCTGCGATTGTATCGATACATACTGTAAAAATTTTTGAAGTCCACGAAATTAAATTCTGGATACTGTCTTATAGCATGAGCTTACTCATCCTTGCGCCATAAGACACAAAAAATCGACCAAAAAAATGGCCTATTTTTGACTGGGTGAAAAGGTAACGTCGTATGAAATAGAGGGCAGGAATTTTACAGCTTTTGTTAATGTTGAAACGTAAGTTTTTCCACGGCGATTAGACTAAATCTTAAAAATTAATTCTAAGACTTAGTTTTGAAGTCTATTATGATGTTAAGCCAATATTTTGCATGTAAATCGTAAAGATGCATTAAAATGTTTCCGCTACTAATCAAAGCTTAACCAAATGGTAGTCTAGTGGTAACGTTGATGTCTACCGCACCGAATCTTTCATAAATGAAAAAGTATCTAACTGTTATGAGTCAAAAGGGATCCAATTTTTATCAGTCAAAATGTGTCTAACTTTTATAAGTCAAAAGGTATTTAACTTTTATAGGTAAAAAATATCTAACTTTTATGAGCCAAAAGGTATATAATTTCCATGAATCGAAAAAATCCAACTTATATTAATAAAAAAGTATCTAATATCAAATTCTTATGAAATAAAAATATTAAGCATCAGATCATTACCAGTCAAAAAGTATATAGCTTAAGAGCGTCAGTCTTATGGGTGAAATGTATCTAAAAAGCATCTAAAAATATCAGAAATTAATTTCTATGATATTAATACTATATTGTAGCATTCTACACATTTTTTTAGTTAGTAAGAATTGTGCGAAGAAATTGGTCAATCTTTTCTCCCACCTCAGTCTGTCAGAACGTGTGGACTTGCTATAAATACTTTTTGTTTTTGTACTGATATCCACATACAGCTTTCAATCATCCCAATGGGGTTGGTAGTACAGATTAAAAAAGCCGCTGAAGGAAGGACATTCTTTAAAGAAAATAAAAACACTTAAAATGGAAATTTTCCACTCTAAACACGTAGTTTTTGAGTTCACCGTTCCCCTAACGGTGCTTTCAGGTGGTATAACTGTGTTGGTTGTCAAGAAATCATCATTTGAATGTCAGTTTGTGGCCAGGCATGTCCATTTCAACGATGTGAGATAACGAAGAATGATATGAAGTTACAAACAGTTCCTTGCGACGCTAAATACACCCTATATTGGGGCTGCTGAACTGGGTGAAAAAGAAAATCAGGTTTTCAGTCCAAAATAATATCTTGGAGGGGGAAAATAAGGGAAAATTCACCGTTTTCGGTTTCATGAAAAGGAATTAAGGTTTTATCAATTTTATCGGTATTGTTCCTCAGATTGAAGTTTGTTTCCAAAACAGCTGTTTTTGATTTGTTGTTTGCCGACTATGATTGTCATTATTCGCAATTTCTAGCTGTAATAGTTTACTCGTGTTTTGCAATGTCTTCCCTTGTTTTTGAATAAATAATTGAGAAATGAAATTTCTTGTTACTTGATGTAGACTTGTATCCTTCCTCTACGTGTTTTCAAGCCAAATTTGTTGAGCATCGAGTGCTTTTCTTGATTCATACATTTTCCTTAAATCTCCATAGATGTTTTTTTTCACATATGATATTGAGAATTGTTGATATGAGAAGCATGAGGATAATGAGAAAAACTAACCGTCAGATTATTCTAATGCCAGTTATCCTCAATCCCAAGAAGGTGCACAAAATAAAAAGGAGAAAAATAATACACTCCACCCCCAAAAAATACATTTTCATTGACTTTAAATTAATCGTGTACATTTTTTAGAATCGCGATCTAATTATCTTTAAGGAACATAGAGGGATTTTTATTAAATTTAATATTTCATTTACAGATGTACACGAAGCTCTCTATCTATATACATATATCTACATGTATTTATATTCTGTCCTATAAAACATATAAGCTGCATATAAGTAATTTGAAATATAATTACGAAATTTTCATGACCCATGGCACAGAACCTGCTAAGGGCTTGCGTCCTACAATTTCCAAACCTGTGATCCATACCATATTCACAGATTCATGTGCTAGTTCTGAAAAAGTGTGCTTATATTAACTTCGATTTTGTACTTAACAGTTATATACAAGCGAAAGAACTGTGTTGGACCATTGAATAAATATACGTTTATGGCATCATTATGAAAGTATAAGGAACATCTATATAATAAAATAATAAATAGAGTATAAAGAATATTTATATGGTATATTTGAAATTGAAATGGAAAGGCTGTGTAGCCAGAACTGACAGCAGATGGATTAAAAGATGGTTAGAGAGGATTCCATTGGACAAGAATTGCCTAAGAAAAAGGCCAAAGCTGAGATGGATGGATTGACGAACTTATTCAATATATTGGAACAAATTGGAAACCTGTTGAGGAGGGCTCATCCTGTTGTAGATTGACAATAGCCGAAATGATTGTATACAGGATAGAAAACAAAATCCCACTAAAACACGGAAATTCAATTACAGGATAATAAATCTGTAGCAAAGCTACACCAGTTTAAGAAGTCTTTCAATTTTTTCTGTTACTGTGGCCCGCTTTGGTGAATCCGGTTGCCTTCTTAAACCTTCCACGGGCCTCTTGTTGCAATTAGAACACAAGAAGAAAAGGAAAATATCTAATCTATGTTATTCAATTTACCGTAGTTAATAAGCAATCTATCTTCGAGTTAATTACAATTGCGTCATCTAAACTCGAGAGTGAAGTGGTTTCAACCTTCTGATGATGGAAAAACGATTACAACTTTTAGTTTCACAAACTCTACAAGAATTTGAGACGATCAGTCAGTTATGCTTTAAAGAGCATTTAGTCATCCTTTCTCTAGTCAACACATGGTTTTAATTACTTTACAAGCCGCCATAAATTAGGACTAATATATAAAAAAAAAATATTGTACACGATATATACAAACATTTCATTGCCTGCTGTGTAAAAAGTATAAAACTTCGAGTTGTGTTTAGAAATTGCGCAATTCTAAATTTTTTTTCTGTTTAAAAATGTTAATTAGTTAGAATAAAGTACTTTTTATACGTTTAATTAAAAAATTTAAATTAAAGATGTTTTTTGAATCGTTTGAATATACAGACCCTTTTTAATTCGTTACTACTGGGCAAATTAATCATGAAGAATAGATGATGGAGAATACTCAGTAGAGCATGAGGATGTGTCCTCGTGGTCTACTAGATAATACATTTTATTAAATTTCATATTTTACTGAACCTTAAAAGTGTTATCGAGCAGTGTTATTGATGACGAATTTTTAAGGAGAAGAGGGGGGGGCGGAGAGTTGATATAGTGTTCTGGAGCTCTTAAAATAAACTTTAATATTGATTTTGCTATAAGTTAGCGACACATAATATTATAATTATATTAATAAAATAATAATCCCACCGTACATACTTCTATTAATATATTAATAAAAGTATGTACGGTGGGAGGTGAGTCATGGTTTGTAACTGTTTGGTACTCTATTGGACATAGAAGAGCGAAATTATAGATGTGTCCTTGTTTTTATAAAATGCAGGGCAGCATGCTGGTTGCTCTGATTTCAACTACAGCCCTGATTATTTTACATTTATGGTTATTTCTTTTCACGTGTTGTGACGGGCAAGAGAATGCTTCCCGTTCCATTTAATATCTACTTGTAAACATGTCTTCCATCTTTACAAGAGAGCACTGCTAATGGTTTTTATATAATCAATATAATAAGAATAAACTCAAGTGTTGTAATGGAAGGCGCATAGATATATTTGCAAGAAAATTTTCCGCGTTCTGACTTCAAGAGGAATTTGTAAGACGTAATTTCAAACGTGGGGCAAGGTTAAGTGGAAAATGTTACCGTTCTCATGAAGTACTTAACTTTTTTTTTTATATTCCTTGTATGGGAAAAACCCTACTAGTGCCGAAGGCACGCGAAACGAAACACGAAAGCCAAGAAGATAAATCTATTTCCTCTTCAATACATGGCAAATGAAGCGAAAATTTAGTCTAAGTCGTCACACAGTTTAAAGTTCGAAGACGAGTATGAAAAAGGTTGTCCCTTTTGAACGTCTGGAGCACAGCTCGCTCCCTTCAGGAGCACGGGCAGCTATCCCGAGGGCAGAGTTGTTCCTTTGAAAAAGCAATTTCAACCATTATCGTAACAACCGAAACAGCGCTTAGCAAGAATTGGTTACTCGTATACGCATGCGCGCGAACTTATCAATTTGTGATATATGGAATAGTAAGGTCCACCTTTTTACTGACAAAGGCGTACAAATGTTGACCGGGACATACCGCAACCAATGAAATTTTGACACTGGTCAAAATATACGAAATACAAATGAAAAAAAGTAGAAACATATACCATCTGGAAAAATATCCGCAATATTTTTGCAGATGGTAAATGTCTTTTACCTTCTTCATTTGTATTTCGTATATTCCGACCAGTGTCAAATTTTACTAGTTCTGGTGTGTCCTAGTCAATCCTTGTACGCTATTGTCAGAAATATCTAAGCACAGGTTATCACGTGCCTTTTTATGGAAACTAATTGTTGAGAGATGTAGGATTGTGAGGTTTAAGGAACATATAACTTTTAATCATTGTTGCAAAATTGAGAAATGAGTGTACAAGCCATACAGTCTTCATGAATAATCATAATAGATACCGAAAAAATCTTGCTGACTATGTAAGATACTGAAAACTTTAAGGAATGATCAAAGTAGATACCAAAAACTTTTGACGATTGTACAAGACAGTCTCCTCAATTAAGAGTCAGAGAAAATACCAAAAAATCGTGATGAGTGTACAAGATATTCAACCTTAATGAATTCAAAGCGGATACTTAAAATCTTGATAAATGTACAAGATACTCAGTATTAATGAATGATCAAAATGGACATTAAAAATTTTTGGTGACTGTACAAGACATACATGATTGCGCATGAACTTAAATGTACAAACCATAACTAAGCTTCTTTTTTTTTTAAAGACTCATAACTGAAAAGCGGTAAGTATATACACCAAGTCGTCTGGAACGGAACAAAGCTTAATAATTTGGGAAGATTTAGGCTGGATATATATTATAACATGTCCAACACTAAAAGTAGGACACAACATACGGAGATATTAGCCGGCTTCGGCTACAATCTCTTTTGCACAAAACGTTTTTGCCCATTTTCAGTCAAAATAAGTAATCTTGGAAACAAGTCACGCATATGCAAAATTAAGCGCACGCTTTAAGGAAAACAAATATGCGTTCTTAAGGCCCAAAGAGAAGAAACATAGTTTCAGTAAATGTGGAGAATACGTAATTTTTCCTTGAAAAAAACAATCTGCATTTCAAGCACGTTTAGAAAAGTACAAATGCTAAATAGTCGGAAGGTGTAAATATGGTATACAACAATTCTCGAATCTAAAAAAAGTTTTTTAAGAGGTTTCTAAAACTTTTGCAATTCTATATGCATTGTAGCAGAAAATTCGTCCACTCCTCTCCTACGAAGTTTTTGACAAAGCTGTCGTAGGACAAAGCTTTGAAAGTTGAGATTGAAGACATAAGATAATACTCAGTGATTTTAGGATGAATGTTCTGATGAATAAAATAGACAAAAAAGCATGACGAACGAGCTGGAAGAACTGGAAAAAAAGAGAATGAGTGGAAAAGACGACGTTGGAGTGCGTTTCATACCAAGAATGGGGCTAATTATTGGGAAATGGAAAATAAGCTGAAGAACAAGTGTGAGCTCATGGAAATAAACCGGATGATAAATCGGAAAATGGGCCATTTAATGGGAAAGACATGCTGAAGGGAAGACCAATGATTGACAGCCAAAATCACCGGTTGGTTATCGAAAGATCGTCGGCGACTAAAGATGCATCGTCGGTTGGAAGTACGAGGTAATGAAATCAGAAAAACGAGTTGGAATTGCATGAAGAAGAGATGTCTGGAAGCGACATATATTGAAGAGAAGATTATCCATGAATGGATAAATAATGGTTAATTACGATGACTTAGAAACGAAATACATTAAAAAGAAATGTGCTGTTTTTTTAATATTTGACTCCCATACTCAAAACGTGAAATGGTGAAACAAAACAGATAAGGTATTTCATTTGGGTTAAAATCTGAAGGAAAGTTGATATGATTAGAAATACACAGGAACGTAGCAATTAAAAAAATCATGATGGGGGGGGGCTCAGTTAGTTTCAATAAAGCTCATACGATTCAGCGTTAAAGAAAAATGTTCTTTGATATCCAATGTGAGGAGAGGGTGATCCCTTTGAGCTTTCCTTTCCTACGCCATTGATAATACAACAAATTGGCCTTAAACGACACCTGACATCGACTCATGTTATATAATATTATACGGGCACATATATAGGCTCATATTATAATGACTCATTAGATGGTGCAACTAATTGAGAAGACTCCAGCTGTCATCCTAGAAGTATATAATGTTATTTTAGTATACATTTGATATAAGCCCCCCCCCCCCTGAAGCGGGGTTCAAGGACGCTTTAACATGAGTTTACTGCATATGTTTTAATAAATATTAAATGCTCTGTTTATGTTTACATTCAAATTCTTGGGTTTTATTATGGCTGCCTTTTCTTTGTATTCATCCAGCTGTCATTTACTAACCGAAAAATGTCGTTCGTTATTGGACATTTTCCGTACCACTGCTATATGCAGTGGGGTATTAATGGGGGGTCATAATCCCTCATTGTGATGCAATTTTGTATATATATATATACATATGAATATATGGAGTTGCAACTCTGCAACCACCATTGTGAACTTTTTGCGTAAACTAATATCACGATCAACACATATTTTTTTAGCTTCAACAGCCGAATTTTGCAACAGAAAGCAGAGTTTTGTTTGATTTTCAACTCGCCCTGAACTTAAATGCTAAGAATTAAATTCTCTTCCTGTACCATTTAAAACTGATTAAGAAGTTGTAAGATTAGGATTTGAAACGGATGAGCGATTGAAAAAGACGAGATAAAGGGACAAGGTGAAAAAAACAAACAAAAAAAACCCAAACCGGATGCAAGTCTGAATTTTTAGCGAGTATTTAGGAGGTATGCTATTAAAGTAGCCTTTGAAATCGGCGGGGCTGCTCTCCTAAAATAACGTTGCAATAAAATGTTACCTGAAACTTACACGAAACGTTGTCATTTCTTTCTGTTTATATTCTGTAGGAAACCAATTAACTATCAACCAACTGGGTCGATTCTTTCAGCGGGGTTCTCGATTGAGACATAGATGTCGACCTCTCAATAAGTTATCGTTTAATCGATTCGCCCAGGGTAGCAATTTCCAGCTCTTAGAAATCCATAAAGAGTGGGTTTACTACTGTTCGGTGAAATAGATGATGTAAGTGATTTCACGTTGCGCAATATCATGGCTTGTGAAACATGTTTTAAGATCAAACCCAACTAATAGAGTGATTATCACATTATATATATATATATACAGTGAAAATCGGTTATAACGACCTTCAAGGGACCGTGAAAATTCGGTCGTTATAACCGATAGTCGTTATAAATGATATTTTTAAAATCATAGTATAGTAATACACTTTAGGATTTTATAAATAATTTTAATGATAAATGGTAATAAACTTTTGTTTAAAAAAATTAAATAAAAATATATTGAATTATAATGAATTCAATTACGGTATATATATTAAACTATATTTTTAAACACACTAAATGCATATATTTTAGTTTTCTGAATTAAAAAATTGTAAAAAACACTATGTAAAATATATAATATGGAAAACAAATGTATTAAAAATATTTATTATATTATACCAATGACTTCCGAACAGTGCCTGTTTAAAAGTTTCATGAGCCCTAGACTGAAAAAATAAAATGGACCCTTGTAGAATGCTACTCTCGTGATATTCAATTGATAAATCACATTTTATTAGTTAATTTTCTTCAATATTCAGGTTTAACAGTAATAAAACTTTCTCGGACATTTGTAAATAAACAAGATTAAAATAACGCTTAAATTTTGATAACTAACCCACATTGTTCCGACTTATGACTGTCAAGTCGCGTCGTTATATCCGATACGAATTTCCCTAGTTAGAATCTACATAGACTACAAAATCGCCGTCGTTATTATATACGATGTCGTTATAACCGATACATTTAATATAGAGTAGAATAGCAAACCAAATTTCTTGTAAAAATTCCGTCGTTATATGCGGTTAGTCGTTATAACCAGCATCGTTATAAACGATGTATATGTATATATATATATG
>QLNU02014176.1:92703765-92731752 GCA_006491805.2 Dysdera silvatica
TTTCCAAGGGCAGTACTTGTGACGGAAGCAGAGAAAGTGAAAATAAATTACTTATCATATGAAGTTATTAATCAACATATATTGACTGGAATAGTTGTGAAAAACCACCTTCGCCTATGAAAAATTAAGAATGATGACATGCCTTTTTTTTTTTTCCCCGAAAAGCATTTTTCTGGCTTCATAAAGGAGGAAGGAAAGGGGTAGAGCCCGATTAAGACATGTGCGGGCTATAGGCACAGTATTAGTTGGGTCCGTTTGACACACGGTGAAAGATTTAGAAGGGTCTGAAAGAATACAAAAAATAAGTACAGTGAAAATCGGTTATAACGACCTCCAAGGGACCGTGAAAATTCGGTCGTTATAAACGATATCTTTTTAAAATCATAGTATAGTAGTACACTTCAGGATTTTATAAATAATTTTAATGATAAATAGTAATATACTTTTGGTTTAAAAAATTAAATAAAAATATATTTAATTATAATGAATTCAATTACGGTATATATTAAACTATATTTTTAATCACACTAAATGCATATGTTTTAATCTCCTAAATTAAAAAAATGTAGAAAATACTATGTAAAATATATAATATAAATAACAAATATATTATAAAATATTTATGTCATACCAATAGCTTCCGAACAGTGCCGGTCTAAAATTTTATGATCCCTAGGCTGAGAAAATAGAATGGAATCCCTGAAGAATGCTACCCTCGTGATATTCAATTAATAAATCACTTTTTAAGTTCACTATCTTCAATATTCAGGTTTAGCAGTAATAAAAATTTCTCGGACATTTGTAAATAAACAGGATTAGAATAACGCTTAAATTTTGATAACTAATTTTAAATTTTAATAACTAACCTACGTGGTTCTGCTTTATGACTGTCAAGTCGCGTCGTTATATCCGATAAAAATTTCCCTACTTGAATCTACGTAGACTACAAAATCACCGTCGTTATAGCAGGTTTTGTCGTTATATACGATGTCGTTATAACCGACATATTTAGTATGGAGTAGAATAGCAAACCAAACTTCTTGTAAAAATTCCATCGTTATATGCGATCGTTATAATCGGCGTCGTTATAAACGATTTTCACTGTATATGTATATATATATATGAAGAAACAAGCAAAACCCCCCAAAAAACAAAAACAAAAAAACCCTGATTAGACCGATAGGAAGCAGTTAAAAGTTTTCTTATAGAGATTGCCATATGAACAGGATCATTACCTAATGGATAATGATATCAATCTTATGAATGATAATAACGATCTTATTTATCGAATAATTCTATGAAAGTCGATGATACTCTCAGGAGTAAGGATCTGGTGACTAATTATAATGCTCATATAAATAAAGATAATGCTCATAGAAATAAAGATAATGCTCATAGAAATAAAGATAATGCTCATAGAAATAAAGACAATGATCATAAAAATAAAGATAATGCTCATAAAAATAAAGACAATGATCATATAAATAAAGATAATTCCCCTTTGAATAAGGATAATGATTCTGTGGTGGATTCAACGCGGTGGATAAGATGGTTCTATGGATGATGATCATCTTGTAAATGACTATAACCTTATGAAGAAGAATCTTCTGAATAATGATATTGATCCTATGAATGATAACAATAGTCATACAAATGAGATGATGATAACCTTACGAATAATTAAAATGTTCCTATGGAAGATGATGATCGCCCTATGTAATAGTAATACTATGAACGATTATACTAAACTTGTGAATGACGATAATATTACATATGATAATGAAGTTTTAAAAAATAATTACATTTATTAAAATATTATTTACCGATAAGAAGATATACAAACAAGATACCTTTTAGGGGACAAACAGATACCTTTGGGTAGGGGCGGCGAGTCGTGTATTTTCCCTGAGCGGCAGATTTTTGGGGGCGGCAAAATGGGATTATTAAAAAAAATGAAGTGTTTTAGGGGCGTCAGAGCACGTGTACGCCCCGAGCAGTATAATACCAAGCGACGGCCCTGCCTTTGAGATTATACCATATGTGTCAGCTCCTTGAATAGATCCATTTCTATGCTTTGTGGACATGCTTACTGCGCATGGGTGAGTTTGGAGACTATCTGAATCGAACACGTTACAGACATCCGGGTATAAACCAATTTAAGGTTACGGAAATGTTAGAGTTCTTTTCGTACTTCAGTTTTATTATACTGCTATGTATGACTATGTATGACTTACCTTAAATCAGGGCAGGATTCAACAAGAAGTTTTACGCAATCAAGGCACCCTTTAGCTGCAGCATAGTGGAGGGCAAGAGCCCCCGTCGTGGTTGTTTCGAGAGCAGGCATTTTTGCTTCACGTAGAAGCCACTTGAGAACACTCCTACGACCGTACCTGAAAATAATAATAATAATGATTATATTATTTATGATAGATAATATAGTGCACCAAACCCTTGTCAAAATGTCAAATTATATTAACAATTAGCTGTACTAATAAGCGTGTTCAGCGTGCGTAAAATTATATAGAGGGGAGTCCAGGTTTACGACGATCCGCTCCTGCGACGATCCGAGCAAATGAACTGATGTATAGATCGTTCGGAGCTTTTTTTGTTTACTATACTCAAAGGAATGAGTAGTGGAAAAAAAGTTCGTTTTCTATGAACAAAATAAAAATGGGAATGAATAAGCTATTGTAATTACTAAATTAATAATTAGTAAATTAGGATTAGTTAATAAAGAATTAATGCTTTATGCCAGTGATGTACACGTGATGGCTTACAAATTTTACACCATTCAAATTTAGTACAATTAATTTACGAATAACAATACCTAAAATCAAAATGCACAAATATGAAGATGAGGCTTCGCCTACGGGGTCTCGGTAATTGAATTAGTATGACGCTGCGGTTCAGACAAAGAGGTCCCTGGATCGACCCCAGAGGGAGAGTATGAGGTTATGCATTGTCAAAAGGGCTCTAATCTGAGTTATAAATCGTGGTTGTCAAAAATACCGTATCTCATATCTCATACCTTCTCTCTCTCTCTCTCCCCCTCTCTCCCCTCACAAAAATTACAAACACACTGATGATCTTATGACAATCATTTTCCATGATAATAGTGCCATTGCTGTGAAGGGTTAAAAAGTATTCCTTTATGTTCTATGGTTTTTCTTTACTATATTTTTTGTTGTTCTATATGATATCTAAAATTATATTTATAGATAGTCTATTAGATATCGCATTGTATATTGACAGCAATTCCTTAACCAATAGCCAACTATTAGCCAACGAAAATATATATCTGACAGGGATATTCAGTATATTTGCAGAGAAATATACTTACGTATGGAGAGAAATTTACGTATATTGATTTAGTAACAGGTCCTTTCGTTTCCTAAACACAGCCCAATGGTTTGTTGCGACAGGGAATTTTGAGTTTATTATCCAAGTTTTATTCCCATTGGTGTAAAGGTAGTAGTTTGTGGTATATAGTAGCTTGTAGGTAAAGATATAGTAGCTTGTGGTATAAAGATAGTAGCTTGTGGTATAAAGATAGTAACTTCAGGTATAAATATAGTAGATTGTGGTACGGAGATAGCTTGAGGTACGGAGATAGTTTGAGGTACGGAGATAGTAGCTTGTGGTACAAAAATAGTAACTCTAGAAAGTGTACAACTGTTCGGAGATCGCACTAAGACTTCGATCGTGACTTAAAACCTTTGGAAAATCAACGTTGTTTTATATGATTACTCTTAAAATTGATTTTTATGAAAGCCTGTTCTTATGCACGAAATTTATATTAAAAAAATCTTGTTTACAAAAATGTGCTACATATTTTAACTCTCAAATGCATGTAGATTTGAAATATGTAATAAAAAATATGAAATTTTTGAAGCGATTTTGATAAAAAAAAATCGAGCAGTTAGAGGGTTAACAATCATTCGCAGGATATTGCAATGTGTGTAACCATGTTGAAATATAAAAGCGTTGGAAACATTTGGTATGAAATTCTTTATAAAAATAATTGCAACAAAAAATAGTTGTGGCCATTCTCCAGAAACCTGTTCACGACCCCCAGGTTGGGAACCACTGTCTTACAGTATCCGATGTAAATCTAAACATTCTATGTTTATTCCTCGGGTGGTCTGAACAATTCACAACGGCACACCCACCCATTTTACCCTATTTTATTAAAAATAACGCACTTGTAAATCACTCAACTTTAATACAGCAGTGAATGAGATCACGTGATACAATGGCATCAAAATGCGCCAGATCCCTTTTTTTTAGGAACCTTAGGCAAAACCATACATTGATTCGCTCAACACACGATTTGAGACGCCTGTGGTTAAATAACTACACGCGGTCAAATGAAAAACAAGAATTGAGACGCCTGTGGTTAAATAACCACATGCAGTCAAATGAAAAACAAGAAGTTTGCTCACACGTAGATAATGATAAAACAAAGCATTATTTAATATTTAAAGTAGTTATTTTTTATCATTATCCCACCAAAATCATCATCATCATCTACTTTCGACTCCCCCTTATATTAAACTATGGTTACATGTGTTAATATATGAACATATGTAACCACAGTTTAATATACAAGGTGGATCAAAAGTGGTTCATATATTTACCTTGGCCAGCTGATTTCAATGGAAGGCAACATTATGAAAGAACTCAACAGACGTATTAAACTTGGCTGGAGTGCATTCGGAAGAAACAATTTTATCCTGAAGGGAAAATTGTTTTTATGTCTAAAAAGAAAGGTGTTCAACCAGTGTGCATTGCCAGTCCTCTCCTATAGCTCAGAGACATGGAGTCTAACTGTTGGAGCAATACGAAAGTTACAGACAACCCAAAGAAGCATGAAGAGATGTATGCTTGGTATAACTAGGAGTGATCGAAAAAGAAATGGTTGGGTGAGAGAGCAAAGAGAAGGAGAAGATATCACTGTTTAAGTAAAAAGGCTGAAATGGCGATGGGCTGGGCATATCGCAAGAAGAACTGATCAACGACGGACAGCTGAAATTCTCAACTAGATTCCATGAGACAACCGAAGACTTAGAAAACGTCCTCAAACTAGATGGGTGGACGAAATAAGGAAACAGATTGCGGTGACATGGAAGCGAATTGCTCAAGATAGACTTGTGTGGAAAGCATTTGGAGAGACCTTCATCCAGCAGTGGATAGATAATGGTTGAATATGATGATGATGACATACGTTAATATCATATAGCGTTATATGTTATGTTTCCTTCCCTTCCATCGCCACCCTCTATCTCTCTGAAAATATTAATATTAAATATATATTTTTAAACAATTGTAAGCGCATATGGAATGAATACAGCAGATCGCCAGAAAGGAGTAGAATAAACTTGGACGAAAGGATTCATCAGGAACATAGGCATAAAATCATTAAAAAAGATATATTTAGAACCAACGTGAAGAGAAATCTAAAGAAGAATGCAAAAATCTGTATAAATTATCCATCATTGTTTGATCAACCATCAGAGATGTCTGAGGAATCGAATAAAGAGTACAATATTTTTTTTAATGCCAAAGCATTCTTACACGGATCTCTCCACGGACTTATTTCTCATTCTCGTGTAAACAAATTAATTAATTAACTTTCATTCTTCCTTTGAATTTTGGTGTAGTACTTACTTTCTCAACTTTCGAAAACAAATTTAAAGCTACGAACCTTACTACAACGTTTTCACTAAAAACAGCCAGTTGAAACGGCGTAAGTATACGGCCTTCTGATCTTTTCATCTTCCAAATTATCACTAAATATAGGATTCTTCTTCTGTCGGGACAAAGCCATTTTAATTATGTTTATTTCTTCGCAGCAAACCATTCACTTGTTTCGTGGGCGAACTGGTTTCTTCTGTATCATTCCACGCAAAAAGGGCAAAAACGACGAATTTAGAAACAACGGTAAGGAAGGTGAAAAACTGGAGCAGAAAGCCCATCAAATGTGCACTGAATTTCAAAGAAAGAGAACTCGTTATGGGAGAAGGGCAAACCTAAGCGTGGAAAACATAACTTTCTATGACAATATAATTTCATGAGCGAAATTTAATGGGTTCTTTTATTATAAGTTCTTCCAAATATTAGTAGCCAAATGATCCGCCGTAATGACATGTTGTTTCTTCGTGAGCTGTAAAGTAGAACGAGAAAGTTGGCGACTTCAACAAGGTCGGGTTGGCTTCGGCAGGCTGCAAATTCGCCAATTCTCCATATGGCGCGTACTTATAAGGTAATGACAAGGATAGTATAATTATAATAGATATTAGGTAATGGCAAGAAAACAAATTTAAAATTCTCAAAATCGTTGAAAAAAATTCTAAAATTCACGAAATCTTTAAAAAATTGAAATTCTAATATTTGCGGAAAACATCGCGAAAATTCACGCTGTGATAAAATTATTGCCCTAACTATAAAGTACTCTTAAAAAAATTTAAAGAAAAATCTGAAACTAAATGATAATTTCGGTGAAATTAATTTTTTTTCATGTAAGTTATCCAATGGCGTAGGTTGACGTGGAATGTCAGTTAACTGACAATGATAATGAATAAATGAATAAAAAATGAAATCATTTACAACGTTCTATTTTTTTTCATTAAAATTTTTAAACACTAACCACCGAAATTATGCACATATATAGTTTTATGAAGAAGAATAAAGGGTAATAATTTTCATATTTATGCATAGAGGCATCGATGATGTTACGAGTAAGTAAGTTATTTTTTTGCGTATGTACAAGAGAAAGTCCCATCACGGCTTTCGTAACGAAGAGATACGCACAAAAGCTTATTCAAAGAGTTAAAAAAAATCCTATACTTATGAAAAGAATGGATAGCGGTTTATTTCAAACTCAGCATAATCTTAAATCATCAAAAACAAAAATAAATGAATAACTCTAAAGCCTTAACAAAACCTCTGATGCTAATTATCTTTCCCAATCTAACGAAAGCCCAAAGAATTCCATGACTTGCACATTAAAAGTTGTGGAAATGTGGTTTCAAAGTTTCTCCAAACCATGGAGGCAAAACTTTTCTTCTTCAAGAAGAAAGACGGAGACAGACAAACCGAAAGCTAAAGTAGAACAAGGAGAAAAATAAATAAAAGAAAATAACAAGGGATATAAAAGAAAGACAAGGAATTGCCAAATAATAAACATGAGTAGACAAATATTGAAATATGCTATCTTTCTTTAAATAAAAAGTTGGTGATTATGAGAAATTCTTTATGATTTAATGATGAAACTGTTGAATCTGACGCAACTTTGCTTCTTTCCTTAAGGCAAATGTATACCACCTAGGAACAGAGCCGTGTTTTGTGGCTGCGAGCTGAGCGGCGGCCCAGGGCCGTTAAAATTTAGGGCCGCCAAAAAAGTGTATTCCAAGTACCAGGAAATCAGTTTTGTTTTGTCAAAGCGCTTTTCAGGGCCGCTAATACCGTAAGCCCAGCCCTGCCTGGGAAGATGTATGGGAACGAAATTGAAAGCTAGTATTAATGTTAATAAATATTAACGCTATCTTCTAATCGGTATATAGCCAGGGCCTATCTTTTGCTTTAATCTCCATAGTGCTTTTATGGGCTTGTTTTGTAGGGTTATTCCAGAATATTCTACCATTTTTAGCTCATAAAATTTTTATTAGTGTTGCTGTAAAGTTTTAGAGATTGAGATTGGATGTGGCTTTCTGCATCGGCTCGCAGATGTTTTATTAAATAGGATATGGATAACAAAATATCTGTGGGATGGTATGAGAAGAAAGGCTACATCCAATTTTCACGGACACCAGACCTCTACTGCAGCAGAAACTTTGCAGGATGAAGAAATCAGTACAGACCTCACGTGTCTAGTAAAGTCAGCCATTATGACCAACACTGGGCGAACAATACTAATTTTGGTTAATAATTACAAATATAGAAATTATTTTCTGGGCAGGGGAGCAAGGATTGTAAATCAATGTAAAGACTTACAAAAGTATGAATTTTTCATTCTCTGAGTAGGTGGGGGCGCGTCCCTCTAGATACGACTCGTATAATGACTCCACATTTAGAGGATTTCCAGCTTTAGCGATAAAAATAAAGATTTTTCTTTGATATAATGATTAAATACAATATAATTTAATCATTTTTAGAGAACGCTACTTTTGCAGAACTCTGATTAAACGAGTAAAAATGAAGCATTTTTTAAACGGAATGTAAAAAATTCTGGAAAACTCAAAATTCGAAAAAAAAAAACGTGATCGAGGATGACTTTTAACTGTAGAGAATGTGATGAAATACCTTCCAGTATTTGAAATTTGAAGCATGAGAATTTCCGAAAACTCTCGCCCCGTTCAAAACATACAGTAATGAGTATACAATAAACGCTTTCTGAGGCACTATGTATTACACCACTTACTATTGATGACCATGTATTTAATGTCACTGATGACTATATATTTAATGTAACTGATGGCTATGTACTTAGTGTCACTGATGACTATATATTTAATGTAACTGATGACTATGTATTTAATCCGCTAAATATTTCACATCGAAATTTTAATGACCATAGATGCTGGGAACGAAGAAAAAAACATTCATCGGTTGTTGAGCATCTCTAAAAATAAAGCTTATTTTAGGAATGGTTACTCATGTGAGTTCCTTCACATGATGTCTTTTTGATTTCGCTCATTGTAATGAAATTCAAGAGGAAATTTAATACGCTGTTCATTAAAGTTTAAGTCAATTCAAAGCCGATTATCATGGTATTCATCATGGTGTTATCTAAACAGAATATATTCTCAACGTTTGGAATTTTAAATTCCGAAATGGATTCAGCAAGGGACCGGATATGGCAAGCCCTTTGTGGGTCTCACGCTTATCGGTAAGTAAGGGTCTTGGTGTATATGGAAATACACATATATACAGGGTGGTCAGAAATATCTGGAAAAATTTGAAGGGGCGATAATATACATTAAGGTGCACAATATTTGCATTAGAACCTAGGACAGGATTTCAATCATCATGGTGGAAAAAAGTAAGTTCTGAAAACGTCTGTCATGTACATTTGTGCGCAACCAGTACACGAGAAGTCCAAGATACAAATCAGGTCAGCTGATCAAGTGTATAGATGCTTAGGACATCGCATCTGGCCCTGGTCGTGCATACATGTGCATACTGGAAGTCTTCCGAACTTGCACTTTTTTTCCGGCACTATGAGTGAAATACTGCTCTATATTCCGCTACAAATATTGTTCATCTTAATGTGTATAATCGCCCATTATAATTTTACCACATATTTTCTGAACACCCTGTATATTATATATATATATATATCCCGATCACATGTTCTTAATGTCATATATGTATACATATGTCACATACATGTATTATATATTTATATAATATGCGTGTTTTGAAGGAAATTAAGTATTTGATAGGAATTTATATATTCCAACATTTGATAGGATAAAAAATTCCACCTTGCATATTTTATATGTGTGTGATCCTTTTCTTTTTTTTTCCCCTTCAAATCAGTTTCAAGAAAGATTAGTGAAAATCATCAAAGGGTGAAAGTTACAAGTAGAAATCGGCAAGTAATAACATGGTACAACGTTCCAAACACGCAATTTTCCTGTAAAACACGCATACAGCCACAAGCATTTGAAAGCTATTTAGGCTATCAGCAGAGCGTTCCTGTCTTTAAATATTCCTGCTATACGTTCGAACCAACGGACTGTATTATGACTTTTGATGCAGAATTGATATTCCCTATTCCCAGGTGTTAAAGGTTCAGTGCTTCTATGCTCGTAATTAAGTTCTTATTTCGGGCAGAACATGTCAGTTTATAATGCTTCAGCAATTGGTAATAATGAAAAATATATCGAAGCTTAAATCTCTAACATAAAAGGTAGAAAATTCTCATGTGAAATAAAATAGAGGATTTTCAAATAAATAACATTTGTTGTTGTTGTTGTGTGTGTACTTTTCATTGAGCACTTTCATAAAAGATAGAAATTAATTCGGAGGGGTTTGGCGGTTTTTCCCCTCCAAAATTCAAGGTCCACTATCGCAATACGGAATTGTCGCATTCCATCATCATTATTATTGAAAGTAATAATTAATCATAGTCTTGTATTTGAGACAGAAATCATATTGTAGCTATTTGTCCTTATTTGGTAATGGTGATTGACATAATTCGACATCCGAATTATGTCAATCAATTCACTAAAATCAACGCTATGGATGTTAAATGGTAAGTAAAGCAATAGGCAATCCTAAGTGGGTGCTTAGAACTATTAAACAAAAGAAGGCCTCATCTGGCTTTTCCGTCCTGCAGGACATGGTCGTACAACTAAATATAACTTTTCATCGATCTCGAAGAAATTTGCCATATTCCTCACGTATAATAACATCCTTTATACCTATTTTTTTTCAATTTTCAATTCCTGAAAAACACATTTTTGTTTGATCGTGTTTTCACAGATAGGTATTTAACCAGGATCCTGAAAGTGTGTGTGGGGGAGATGCAACCGAATGGAGGTTTTGCTGTCTAGAATGAAAATCAAGGAGAAGTAATGTAACCATTGCACCAATAGGGAAGACCTTATGAGCCCTTGCCAAGGCCTACGCTTTCAATGGGTGGATATGGCTGCGATATCCCCCTACGATCGCTAAATACCTAAAGCTGACCATGAATAAATGCTATGGGATTTGCTGTAGGGTGATATATAAGAACTACTATAAGATCAGAATTCCATTCAGAGCCATTACCATTGATGCATTCAAGATCAAGATAAGTTATATTGCCAAATACAGACAGCGTAATGGTTCCAGCTGCCTGGTCACGTACATGATAAGATTCACTGAATCAGTGTGTGTGCCGACCATTGATAAGTCATTCAACGGAGACAATGAGGAAACAATACTGTATCAAGAGCTATCATTTAGTTCATTGACAGTTTTAATAAGCTGGACTTGCTACAATTAAGGTTGCTGATGATTTCGATAATGGATGGGCTCCAGGAATTAGGCTTAAAAGCCGCACAGGAAAAAAAAATGAATGGTAACAGAATGGTAGCTATTAGAATTTACGTGGTAATGTTTTCCTTGCTATTGAACTCACATGAATATTCATATCATTTGGATTCAAGCATATAAAAGTTGTCGCATTATTATTGAAACCTATATTATTAGACACCTAGATGACAGGGGAATACAGTCGAACCACTTTAAAACGCGAACACGCTTAAGACGAATTACTTTTAATACGAACAATTTTCTGAAGTCCCGTCAAATTGTATAGGAATCCCCTAGTTAATTTTTCCTTTAATACGAACACGGTCAAGACGAAACTCCGTTTATAACGAACTGCTAATCAAGGGCTATTGGAAATTTCCCTCTGCTTAACACGAACAAAATGAGCTTTATAAGGTCAGAGCTCTTCATTGATAATTTCAACACGTTGCAGTTACACCAAACATGCGGGTGTGGCGACATTTATATACAATTGCATAACAAACGTTTCTTGTTGGCGTTTACATGCGATTAGAATTGAAAATATGTTTCAATGAACAATATCATAACGCGCAGTGTTTCAACGGACGCTTAAAGTCGTTAATGCCATCATAATATCTTGGTCAGATAGAACTCACTAAAGCCACTAAACTAAAGCCACTCACTAAATAAATTTGTGATAAAAAGGATTTTTATTACAAATAAATTTGACACCCACGTATTAGTAGCTCAAACTAGAGCTATTTTTGTTTTAGGAGAAAAAGAGATGCCGTCCTCATCCCGGGTTCGAGTTCTAATACGTGGGTGTCAAATTTATTTGTAATAAAAATCCCCCACGAAAAACTCGCAAAAATCTCGCCCGGGTGACTTCGTGTGTTGACCAATATTTGGCAATTGTGTTATCCCTGTGAAGGGTAATAATATCTTACAATTTAATATACGGAGAAAAAAGCGTTTTTTCTTGTTCTCATTCGTCTAGTAGGTCAAGACACCGCGGGCTCAACGCGGGGACCCTGGTTCGAATCTGGGATGAGGACGGCGTCTCTTTTTCTCCCAAACAAAAATAGCTCTAGTTTGAGCTACTAATACGTGGGTGTCAAATTTATTTGTAACATGTTTTGCTGCCGCAAAATAACAATTTTTTATAATAATCCTATTTTGCCTCCCTTAAAAATCTGCCCTTTAAGGGTGAATGGTCGATTCACCTACCCTTAACGCCGGCCCTGTTTATATGCGCCTAAAATGAATAATAAACATGCATCTGTAATGAATAAATACGCACTTAAATATGTTTTAACGAACTTCAAAAGCACACTTTCCGCGTTTTAAAACAAAGAGATTTATTATTAACTGCCGAGCAGAAACATTCGCTACACACAAAATGATATGTTTTATACAGTGCAATTTTTATTAGGACATATCAATTGTGTCTCTCTTGATGTTTTGAATAGTGAAGCTCCATCTTCTATCATTCAATAGCACTTCTCTGCCAAAAAGGTCTTTTCCAGACGTATAGAGGTTACTGGACAGCATTTATAAAATTTTGCGGATTGTCTATTACTGATAGTTTATTCGTGAGAGACTATCATCCACGTCTATTGTTGATAGATAATGACGTCGAATTTTACCCTATGTAAATATTTTAATTTCACCCCAAGGCAACTGTTAATCCAGTAGAATAGAACCAAATCTTCGGTTTTTCTAATCAGGGTAATGGGTTTAATTCAGCTAGGATTACATTTTGGCGCCTTAGGGCATGTACATTTACAAATTCTTTTGCTGATGAGGATTAAGAGGAAAGTTTAGCTCTAGTGTAGTCGGGAGCATTTTTCTGATAAAGGAATAATAAAATGCTTGGAATTATTAAAATCCTTAAAATATGCATTCATTCTGGAAATTCACTATTTATATGCACTGATGCTAAAAAAAGAGAGAAAATATGCAATTGCTTATGCATGTATGCATTTGCATATAATCTGAGCTTTAGTAATCGCTGTTCTGCGGACACTGGACGAAGACACTGAACACGCTGCCACTTCAGACGAAAATAGTGAGTGATAGAGGCTTTCGCTGTGCGTCGTTTTGTGATGGAAAAGGCAGATTCTAAGACTTCCTTAAAAACTGTGTAAGATTCTAGAAGTTTTTTAGAAACTGTGTAAGATTCTAGAAGTTTTTTAGAAACTGTGTAAGATTCTAGAAGTTTTTTAGAAACTGTGTAAGATTCTAGAAGTTTTTTAGAAACTGTAGATAAACTTAAAGATTGTTGGTGACACTCTGCCGGCGAAAAATGAAAACAATATGCAATTACTTAATTTTTTAAATGCACTACTACAATTTAAAAATTTTTCTTGCCACATTATGCAATCCGGAAAAATAAACATTTGCTAATTAAATATTTACTAAACAATATATTATGTGCATATAGTAAAACAATAATTTTTTGCATCCATCAACTGCACGTAATATCCACTTTAACCTGTTAACTGGGTATGACGACATTTTTCGTCATGCCCGGAAGACTACCAAAATGCGAATGACGACATTTTTCGTCATTAAAATTAACCGTATTATGTTGAACGCATTACGTTTTATGTAGTTCTTATATATTTAATCCTAGCGTGATGGTGTGATGACATTACTTATCACTGTGAAAAAAAGTCCCCAGTGTGAAACGAGTTTCACAAAATTTTATTCCCCGGTTAACAGGTTAAAGGTAAGTATATACTATGGTTTTTATTACAAAATGTGTATACTGTAATAAAATAATAATATTATTAGTAAAATATGTTAAAATACAGCAATAAATAAATAAATAATATATATAATAGAAAATGTATAAGGTAACCGGAGATGGGATAAATAACTTAGTAATAAATTTCCTCCTCCCATCTTTCATGGATAATACGAATTACTGTTAATACGAACAGATTTTCTGTTCCTCTTGGAGTTCGTCGAGGTTCGACTGTACTATCGTCTAATCACGGCCTCCTTTCCGGTTTCGCTCGACAGCAATTGGTCAACGAACTAATGACGTTACAGCCAATAAAATGTCCACATATTTTTATTATAAAATGTGGAAGTTCTTTATGCTTGAACAATGGTTGACCACCGGAAGGCTGCATTGCGGGTCAATGGGGAATATTTCCTTGTCACATTAAAGCGAACAGCGACTCGGGAAATTCCTAAATACTTTCATGGGCTAACACCAATTGAATATATCGTTATTATTATTTTCGCTATACATCGTTGTATTGCCTATAGCATCAAGGTAATGAACACTATCATGATCTAGAGTTTTTGGCTCAGTTCGAGTCCAACCAAGAAGCTCGAGAACTGTCCACGTTCCTTCTTAATATATAGGCGGTGCCCAGTAAGGCAGTTTTCCGTAGGTATGATATGGTTATGCCAGAAACGTTCAGTTTTTATAAGAAATTTTTTGAGTTGGGTGTAGTGATCCCCTGCACACCTGCCACAATTGGGATGACTGTTACTTCTTTTTTCAGAGTCTATAAAGTTCTAGTCCAGAGTTTATTATTATTATTATTATCTTAAATACATTGCAGATATACCAAAATTCTTATATAATTTAAGCAATTTTTAATAGCAAGTTAGAAATATTATAAAGTTCTTTCTTTTACGCTTTTATTAAAAGACATCTTGCTTGTTTAATCATAATTACACAGTTGGCTTCGTGTACGATTCTAAGATATGATTCCTGAAAACCTGCAAATCCATAATTTTGCATTGTAAATAACTATTTGACAGAATCGTGCAAAAAGTCAACTGTGAACACAGTGAGACACTGTGCACAAAGCCGACTATACACACAATGAGAAGTTGTGCACGAAGTCGACTATGCACACAATGAGACACTGTGCACAAAGCCGACTGTGCACACAATGAGACACTGTGCTCAAAGCCGACTGTGCACACAATGAGACACTGTGCTCAAAGCCGACTGGGCACACAATGAGACACTGCGCACAAAGTTAAGGAAGTAAACTAATAAGTTCTGTGTATTAACAGAATGGATAATTGGCGTTAGGAGTGGTCATGGGCCGTGCGCAAGGGCATTTCAGAAAATCTTTCTGAAACGCTTTGCTCTAGGTTCTTCCTGCTCCCATCCGCACGTTTCATCCAAGTTTTCACTCCAACAGTTGCATTTCACTCGAAATTTGTTTGTTTTATGGCATCAGGTCAACAAAGGTCATGCTGCGCCATGACTTGCAGTTTCCTGAGGAGAAGCCGAGCTCCTCAAAGCCTTGGGAACCAACATCCGAACCATAGCGAGCAGTTTGTCGATAAACGTTCTAACACTGTCGGGAAGCGAACATGAGTTGGCGGAACGCTCGGTAAACGCGTTACCACTGCCTACCACCATAGAGTCTAACTGGGAATTTATGCAGTCATGTAACAACAAACCATTCTGAACACAATATTGTGCTTTCCCAAAAGCGCAGTCAATTATTTATATACTAAGGGTTAAACACGGGAAAAATAATGGATGGGAAGGATCAACTGAGCTTTCGAAACGTAAACAGCAGTCCTTCTTTATTGCTGATAAAGAACTGCTACCAACGCGTCTGAAAGCATGCAAATTTTCCTTTTCTTTCGCTATTTCACCAGTACTTAACCGCTTGCATGTAAATTTCTTCCCTGGTACTTTGCATTCTTCTTCGAAGATTATTCTTGATATTGGGTATTATAGTTTTCTCTGTATTAACTTCTGTGGCTTTGAGGTGGGTGCAGGGGTAACACCTTCGCCTAAGGTGCACTTAACCTGGTTTGATCAATATGGGCGCTCACTTAGAGACTAACCGCTCACTGCAGTCCGAGTGTTGGTTCCCTCGACCTTAACAGTTTCGGATTCCTCGGAAAACTGTAGGTTCCCGTACAGCATGGCCCTTGCTCTCCATTCTTCGAAACACAGAAATACATGCACACGCTAGAGAGAGAGAGAGAGAGAGAGAGAGATTTATTTTCGAAACCTGAACTATGGGTAAAACAAATGGTACAGAATTCGAACAATAGAAGTGGACTTTCAAAGAGCAACAGAGCGATGGGCCATTCTGAACAAAAAAAAAGTGAAGGTAGAAAAATAAAGAAACAGAGGTAAACCAACAAGTAGATGGAAAGATTGATGGAGCGGCGACCAGCAGCACGCTTAAAATCTGCGGAAACGAAAACGACATAAACACTGGAAACCAGGACTCTTAATTACTCTTAAATTCCAAAAATATGGAATCTAATTTTTTACAAGAGTATTGTATTAAAATAGAATACATATAAGCGATAATTCCCTTCATTTTATATATTATAGTATTATTGTATTATATATAATTCTACTTTTTCACAAACAAGCTTTTACTGAAAACGTATAAATATTTCTAAACATATATAATAGGAACTTTGCACATACCAGTGAAACATGTCATACATAATATGGTGGCATGCATTGTAAAAATACAGCGAAATATGCATAAAAAATATTATATGTATCTCTACTGGATTATTTATTATATAAATAATAGTTTCTCCACAACTCTCATACAGATAATTTTCGAATAAAAATTAATGTGTGAAAATTCCGACACCCACGTTTATTAGCTAGAATTTTTTGTTTCAGGAGAAAAAAAAGACGCCGTCCTCCTCCTCCGTGATTCGAACCAGGGTCGGGGGAAAAAAAAAACTCGCTCGGAGGCTTTTCTGTGTTGACCAATGTTTAGCAATTGTGTTACCCTATGACGGGTAATAATATCTTACAATAATAAATAAATAAATAATAATAATAATAATTTGACAAAATCACCAATTGCAAAGATCTGCAAATTAAAATTGAAAGGTTATGGTAAAAAAAGCAACCATCGTCCTCACAGTAAAAGAAACGTTGGGTGTCATCCCACCAAATCTTGAAAAATATCTGAATACAATAGAAATCGACAAATTTACGATACAGGAACTAAAAAAAAAAGGCAGCCTTACTTGTCACGACCCACATCTTATGAAAATGCCTTTGATATCTCGGGCCCTTAGTAAGGCCCTGTTACTGAAGGCTGCACATAGTCATCAAGTTCAAGATGGACTGCATGCAATCATATCAGAATTACTTTTTATTGTCCATATGCATCATCGGTATTTAAAGTTTAGTCCATAGTATTTAGATGCCTAGAGATGCTTTTGGAGGGTCCGCGAAGTCAAAATGATTACTTTTATAATAAAACTGTTTGATAAGTTTAATTTTTTAATATGATTAATATCGAAACCATACAAAACAGACCTTTCTATCCTCGAAAAATTTTAAAGGGGCAACATTATGACGAAGATTTCTAGAGATAGAGTAAGGAAGAGGGCGGATCAAGGGGGCGTATCCAATGAGGTGTAGAGGACACGCCTCTCTTCCCCGAAAATAAATTTATATTTATTATAGATCTGTACTTTGGTTTTCAAGCTTTGGCCCCCACGAAAATATTTTCTGGGCCGCCCTTGGGATGCACTGGCGGATCCAGCGAGGGGCGGAGGGACAATTGTCTCCCCCCTTCATGTTGAAATAGAGAAAAAATAAAGAATATTTTATGTGTTGTTTGTTACTACCGTAATAAACTAAAATCTTACACCAAAGTCTCCAAGCCTTGGAGAAATGCAATCTAGACGTTTTTCCATGAATCTACAAGCTATTCGCCTTTCAAACTGCATTTTCAGTAAGGGTTACTTCAGCATAACGTAGTTTTTTATCCTTGAAGCGCCGTCAAACTTGGCTTCGAACGCGGATGACAGAAGAGACTTTTAATACACACTCACAGAGATCTTCATATTGATGTAAATAAAGTGATTGACAAATTTTCAAAGAAACCAAGATGGCTCGACTTTGCACTATAAACTTCAAGTTTTTTAAAAAGTTGCTTGTTATAAAAAAAGTAAAATAATTACGATGTTTTTGTAGTTTAAATTTAAACTTGTTCTATTAATTACATTGTAAATTATCGTTTTTGGTTATTGTATATGTCTCCTTTACTAGGTTATCCTTCTGTCATACTTGACTATAATCTACCCTAAACCATATAGTTTAATTAAAGAAAAGCCCAGCTTTAATTCATTGTCGTAAATTAAATATTTTGGTGAGTATAAAGCAGGGTTGTCCAACCTTTATGGGTAGCGGGCCACTTAAAGAATTTTCACGGATCTCGCGGGTCAGCAGTTTCTTAAAAAAAAAAATTGAAAAAAAATAACTTACACTGAACAGCCTCCCTTTAGAGTTTCTTCCAATAATTATGTTGTGCACTTGCAATAGAAAAAGGG
This sequence comes from Dysdera silvatica, assembly GCA_006491805.2. Lineage (NCBI taxonomy): Eukaryota > Metazoa > Arthropoda > Arachnida > Araneae > Dysderidae > Dysdera > Dysdera silvatica. Next base: position 92,722,081 of record QLNU02014176.1, read on the forward strand.
ATCGCCTATGCTGTCCCCCACAAATTTTCCTTATTTCTGAAAAAAAAACTAATACTGTCGTTTAGGTTGTTTTTTTTTATTTCAAACAGTTTTAGGCTGGCCGGACTATGGCCCTCGGGCGGTATGTTAGACAACTAAGTTATAAAGGAAGGCTAGTAATATATCAACATTTACCTAAACTATTTAATAGTCCAAAACTAAAAATTTTCCTGCTGAAGAAAAATTTTCCTGCCCGAAACCGCTCTCTCCGTAATAATATCCTGGATCCCTCCTTGTTGGGATGGGTGGATAGTGTACAGATTTGGACAGAACAAATGAAACCCTTGCACAATTCCTCCTCCTCCTAGCTGCATGGCAAATCATTCGATGACAGAAGAACTAAACGAATCTTCTCGTTCATCACAGATGGGCAAAATAGTTCATTGCTTCATCTAATGAATGGTTTGACGCAACGGTATTATCCGTAGGAGAAGAGATAGTTAACTGTGGTCCATTGGCTGTCTTCCTCAGCATCGGACAAGGCCGTTGAAGGAGGACGGAATCATCAGACCAAAAAAGTTCGTGAATAGTTACATTAACTATTACTAAATTTCTATCACATCAATAAAACCCACTATCGGAAATTAACTGCCAATCAGAACTAACTAATTGAAACTAAATTTATATAAGAACTAAAATTTTACTATAAAATCAACGCATTTGGGTGGCAACAAATGAAAATAATGGACCACAATCGAATCTCGCTAATGCGAACACCCTTACTGATAAAAATAGTTCGAATTATCCGGAAAGGTTAAGATCTTATTTGTAAGTTATTAATTGCTGACAGGAATCCAGGAAACAGTATGCATGTTAAAGGTAATTCGTGCTAAGCGGGTTCGCGTTAACGAGATTCGACACTGTATATACTTCGAAAATGGCGGTACTTACATTCCTGCATTAACAGGCAGCGAACTAAATTCGGGTAGATCCTCATGTTCATGATGATGAAGATGGTGATGATGAGGGTCTCCATGTGTCGGCACATGGCCCCCTTCTAAGGAATGGTACTGGAACATACTGACGCACTTACATCGTGACCACCAAGAGGAGAAAGCGAAAGATATCCATATTGCGGGCACCACGCATCTTAAAGACACGAATATCAGAACTTTCAACTTTCAAATCGCAGAGAGAAATGAATCACGATTTCTTACCAAAGGCGAAACATCTCTGCTGCGTGCAGCATTCTGGCATCGAAGCGTATAAATTTTTGCCTTGTGGGAATAAATTTCTGTGTGCAGTCGAGTAAGTAGGCAATGCTATTTTAGAGTGAAGGCGCAGCTCAAAAAGAATGTCTGCAGAAAGGGTACTATTATGCAAAGATAACAGCCGTGACGTATGAACAGGTTTCTGCAAGGATTAGACTCAACTTCAAAATAATTGATTCTTTTAGGTGTTTCCAGCGCTGTTAATCAAGTCGCACTACAATATTGACGGCCATGATGCAAAGCTAAAGGGGAAAAGTGTCTACATCAGAAATTCCAACTAATCAAACAATTAGGGAAGAAACACCTGGAAAGTGATAGAGGGAATATTTCCTCCATCATTTTGGTGATAGAGGAAAGGTTTAAAGGAAAAGTGAAAAAAAAAAAGTTTTATGGTCATAACGGCTTAATCAGGTGTGAAGAAAGGAAAATTGTGGCCTTATTAGATGTAGCGGGATCATGAAAAGCAGGACGACGATCATTTAAGATAATGATTATCGTAATGATCATGATTATCACGCTCAATAAAAGCCAAATAAAAGTAAAAGCCACCGATTAAACAGCGGTATATCATATTCATTATTTTACGTTGAAGTTCATGCACTAGTACTGGTTTTAAAAGTTCGAATTTGATTGGTTAGCATTATCAATAATGGCGGGATCATCAGCGGGGAAGTTCAATCGATATGTTGTCCGATTAATCATCGATAAGCTCTTTAAAGGAATAATGTATCGGAAAAAGGTTCTCGCGTTTCTAAATAGCTTTGAAATCTATAAGCTTTGCGAATGCGTTAAATCAAATTCACATGGTATTTTATGTGAATTATGCTCTGTAATGCTTCAGTTGGCGTGGAAGTGTAACAAGATTTAGATTCGCCGAAACGTATGTAATTCACATTGTGAAAGGAAAGAATTTTGCAATGTGAATGAATCGGACTTCAAAAAAAAAAGTGTGAACTTCAAATATTTCACTTACTATAGTACGCTTTACTTATTTAGTTTCTGTAGAGATACAATGCATGAGTTCACTTACAGTTTGACTTTAAATTATTAATAATTAGATTAGTTGTGATTAGATAGTTTTATATTAGTAGACGATTCGCTATATATTAGCTGGTAGTTATTAATTTAACAATCAGCAATTAAATATTTATTAAATATACACATGATAATCAGATAACTGTTAATTATAATTAATTATACCGTTGATACTTAATAAGCATACATTTCATACGTAATTAGATAATGGTTAGTTGAGAATGAAATTATGGTTAATTAAGTTATGGTTAAATTCAAGTTCACACAAAACATGTAATTATAATTAGACTATGTAATTTTTTTACTTTAACATGATCTAAATAATATATAACATATAAATGTTATATGTTCTATACATATATAACATTCAAATTTAAATGATATATAACATTCAAATATTCTGCATCTTGTAAATAATGTATAACGTTACATGTATGTACAGTAGAGATGAAGCAAATAAAGCTTATATACATTGCTAACGGATGATGGATAATGGATATAGATAATGGATAAAGTTAGTGAATAGAGATAATGGATAAAGTTAGTGAATAGAGATAATGGATAAAGTTAGCGAATAGAAATAATGGATAATTAGAGAAATAAGAAGAAAGAAAGAAATTTATTCAACTTGTATACAGTTATTGTTGATATATTTGTTTCAAAAAATATTCTAACGTTATTATTCTATACGTTTTAAGTAAAATTATAGAGATTCAAATATTATTGATATGATATGATAAGATTAGAAATGGAAGCGAGTAGGAAGCAAAAGCTTGTTTCGAGGCTCTCCACCAGTTAGATGCGCATTATATAAATCAATAATTTTCTCCTTGTAGACTACCTCGATACATATTAATTTCATAGTATTAAGGAAAAAGAAGAAAAGTAAATTTTTATTATCAGTATTTTATATATATATATACATACGAGGGTTGGAACTTTAATAGTGGCAACTATTTATTTACAATTGATACAAAATAGATACATGTTACCAAGTTTTACTGTCCCTCAATGTAGTCACCCGCATAGTGCACAACCCGTTGCCAGTGATGTGGAAGTTGTAGAATACCTTTAGCAACGCCTGTTGTGTTGATAGTTCGAATGGACCGGTCTACTGCCTGAAGAATCTCTGGAACAGTTCTGAAACGAATGCCACGAAGTGGTTCCTTCATCTTAGAAATCAAGTCATAGTCACAAGGACTCAAGTCCGGGGAGTATGACTTGATTCCTTAGATCAAGGAACCTTCATGGCATTCGCTTCAGAACTGTTCCAGAGATTCTTCAGGCAGTAGACCGGTCCATTCGAACTATCAACACAACAGGCGTTGGTAAAGATATCGTACAAATTCCAGATCGATAGCAACGGGTTGTGCACTATGCAGGTGACTACATTTAGGGGCAGTAAAACTTGGTAACATGCATCCATTTTGTGTCAACTGTAAACAAATAGTTGTGACTATTAAAGTTCCAACCCTCGTGTATATATATATATATAATATAATATAAAAAAAAGCATTGTTATATATAGATTTATTGCCTCATTTGAGAAATTGTGATATAGTTCAGGATAAAGTAGTGAGTTGACTCATGCATTTCCACTTAGTTAGACAGAGAGGTTCACTGGAGCCTGTGCAGAGAATTTTAGTTTAATTCTTTTGTGAAACCATATTGACGTGCTTTTTTAATATGCTAATGCCCCTTAGATTCAGACCATGTCATCAACCCTTGTGAGTAGAAAAAAAAAATATATCGGGAGGTTGGGAAGATTGATAGTCCTGCAAATATATCACAATTTTGTCTAGGAAAAAAAACACATTTGCGAACAGTTAAAAACTTTTGTAATTGGATATAGCTATGCATCTGAGATTTTTAAGATATATAGTGAAAAAACCTAGACAGCCACATTCACGGATAAGCTGCACTTTGTCAAATTATTTTTAGTGACGTCGTTGAATATTCATTATTTGAAACTCATAAGAATCGAAAATATTGGAAAAGTGATGCGAATTAATTTGTAAAAAATTAGTTTTATTTGTTTCTTCTCTCTTCCACAAAGTCGCACTTCCTCGTCCTGACGGGCAGGGGCTTTGGGGGGCGAGCGAGAGACACCTTGCTTGAGTAGAGACCTTCTAACTCAATTACGTCAATTTTATCATAATCTCAAAACTATCAATGTAGCGTCAAAAATATTTTGCAACAGATGTATCACCAAAAACCATACGCACATACATGTCGAATATAAATTTATTTATTTCTCTCCTTCCCCCTCTTTCTCTCGCTTGAATACTGACACTCTTATTCAAAGGTACTCGTAATTTTTCTGAATGCAGTTGGTAATTACGTGTTGTTATGAGTTTGCTGCGTATCGGTCTCGCCCAGGAGCATGCATTGTGCATGGGCTTAGCCTGGTTGGCTGCTCAACATAGACCTTCTTTGTCTCTTCCAAGCATGTACAAAAGGATTTCTGGAGGAACTTTCGCTAACTCATAAGGAATAATAGAATGCACAACAATGGAATGGAACCTGTGCATGTTTCTGTGGCTTCCTTCGTCTGCGAAATTTTGTTAAAAGCAAGGTAGGTCAGTACTTGTGTCTCTTCATTGGCTCAAACAGTTGCGTATTTGTCCTTTATAGTACTGTAACTTCTCGTGTATTTTTTATGTATAATTTACTTTAAATGTACGCACTAAACACGGCATTATGGGGAACAGAAAGCTCAATGATTCCAATCCATATCACTGAACAAAGATTGCAAACAATTGCTGGTACGCAAAAGCAAAAAGCGGGCAGCTTTACGTATACCTTCGTGAGGTTTGAATCTCAGTCTTCAGACAAGTTTTCCTTTAATAATAATCCTCCTCTTCCTCCTCCTCCTCCTTCTTCTTCTTCTTCTTCTTCTTCTTCTTCTTCTTCTGCTTCTTGTGTGCTGTAGTTCCTGAAGGATCTGGCCCTCTTTAATGATCGTCACTTACTCTTCTGTGTCTAAAGCTTCTCCCTTCGCCATTCTCTTATTTCCATTCTTCTGAAAGCGTCCTCTATTTCATCCGGTCATCTTTTCTTAGGACGTCACACTTTCATTTCCTTTTAGGTTGGTTCTCATAACCATCTTAACAATTCTAAGTTCTTCAATTTTCAATATTTTCCTAGATGTCCTAGCATATTATGTTTTATTTCACGTTGTCGGATGATTCCAGAAGGCGTAATTGTTCACGATAATGCCGTACGGTCTCCATTCGATCGATATTCACATTCCACAATAATCGTATCTCTAACATAATGATAGCGCACTTATGACACGTGTGTCAATATGATGATGCGCTACTCTCCTCTTTACAACATCCTAGGAAACATCCATTTATTTCTCAGTGGCGCTAGAAAGAGAGACGTTCAGAGGGCTCAGCCCCCCCCCTGCATAATGAAATACATTCTTCTTCTCCTTATCACCGAATCACTTGCGTGTAAACTTTTCAAAGCTGTATTTTGACGTGCTTGGTGTTCTGAAAACTGTCCATGCTCTTAAAAGAAGCAACGAAGCCCTGCTATAATAATATCTTCGCTAATTAATTTTCATGAAATTTTCGTTTATATTACATAACATCAAAATTAATACGAAAAATTGCTTGACTGATGATGGATGTGGTTCTTTTATGACCTCAATATCTATACACAAATTATACACTATCCCATGTAAGGGTTATCTTTAAAAGTTCAGAAGTCGAAAAGCTATTGAATAATTATAAATTAATTAAAGTTAATTAATTATAAGTTAATCATTAACTATATTGCCGATTTTAGTTTGTTATTCGATGATCTAAAACAGCGGTTCATCAACTCTGGTCCATGAGAACCTCGCGACGTTCCACAAAAGTTCGGAAAAGTACTAAGACACGAGTATTTACTCTTTAATGCTAAGAATAAATTATGAGGGGACAAAAAAATCCTTCCTTAAATTGTGAAAATCAGCGATGAAACACTAGAAATAAATATGCATGACGCAAATTCCGGTCTTTAAAATTTGAGTCAATTCTTGGGGGTACGCGAGGGCGAGTAATCTTTGAAGGGGGTCCGCGGTCTAGGAAAGTTAAAGACCCGCTGATCTAGAAAGTTTAATGTTTTTTATTGTTTTAGTATACACTGACTATTTAAAAATACAAATTTTAAATAGTCAGGATAATGGCTTTAAATGGTTAATTTTTAAATAAAGCAATTTTGTTCAAGTGACTTGTAACATATCACTTGAATGGTTTTTTTAAACACTAGAACAACAGGTAATTTCTATTAACGATGGGGGGTAATGAAAAGGGTTTCCGCATCACATTGCTCTGGAAATAAATAAATGGAATTTTACTAAGCTATCGTCGTTAAAAGTCTATTAGATAGTTTATGGATAGTTTCAAAGCATTAGATATCATCTTCGAAATAAAATGGTTCCAGTACTTCATCCCAAAGAGGTTATATCTGGCTGACGAAATGGCTCATAAACTATCTAAGAAATCGTTAACGAGTTTAGTTGCGTAAAATCTTATCTATTTATATTCTCGGGCAGTATTTCGACTAATTCTAGGAACATAAACAACGTTTGAAAGTCGGGCACAATAACTAAAACCGAATTGAAATTCATTTGTGTGTTAGATCCCAAGACTATGCTGTGGGACGGAACCGACGAATTAACGGGACTTTTGAACCATTTACACAAAACTATATTTACTGAGAGTTTTGATTTTCTGTGAGTTTTGCTGTGCATGGCCAGCAATGGTTTTTCTGCGTCTGAACCTACAGTTTTCCGAGGAATACCGATATCTTATGACATAGGGAACCAACCACCGAAATACAGTGGGCAGTCAGTCGGCAAGTGTTTTTTATATATATTCCTCTTCCACCGCTGGTAGTCTAACCCGGGATAACAGCGTGAATATGTTACCGCCGCTCCACAGCAGGGCCATACTCTGACTTTAATTCAATTAGGTTAACAAGAAGGTGGTGATTATGATCATCGGACCATCGAAGCATTGACGACCATTCAATGTAATATGTAGAATATTGCTAAAATTATTTATACCCAGCTGACAATAAGAAAAATATTGCATAATACAAAAAATCCTATTTGCTGCGCCAATTGCTGCGCCGATTACTGCACCAATTGCTGCGCCGATTACTGCACTAATTGCTGCGCCGATTACTTCACCAATTGCTGCGCCGATTGCTGCACCATGCTAAAAGCACAGATTGTCATTGGGAGAGCGGTCAAGGAGGATGGCCAGTTGGGAATGCGACTTGCTGTTGGCAGTGGAGTAGCGTTTTTAGCCTACCATGGAGTTTTCGTTTTCTCTGAAGTAACGATTGTCGAATCCGTTGTCTGAAATAAGAGCGTTTCTGAATGAAACTAGCTTTCTTGTTAATCACACCTGCTTCACTGTGCAGCAAGAGTATAGCAAACGCCCTTTCTTTTACTTTGCGGATTTCGCACCTTCCTCATTGGGAATACAGATGCGTTGTCTGCGGCGCACGAAACAAGTGCATGAAAGAGAACCATTTTTTTTAGCTTCAGAGATTATCATTACACAATCTCTGGTGATAGAATAACAGTTATTTTGAGTGTGGAAAATACTAAAGAGACTTAAATCAAGGTATATTCAAATATTCAGTCCAGTTGATAATGAATCTGTTCATAAAACTCCGTCTGTAATGAATGCAGAACTTTTGCTCGTTATATCCAGGTTCTCATTAAAACAGCATCACTATTAAAATACGATAAAAAAAAAAGAACTCGACAGAACAGCGAAAATAAATATCATCGTTTACGCATATTATGTAAATTTAAATAGCAGAATTTCACATATTTTCGCAACATTACATGAAAATATTCCGTATGGTCTTAACCTCCACAAGGCGTAACCTCTGTAAAAAAGGATCATCTGTTTTTAGACTTCTAGTCAAATTAATGAGAAAAAATTTGACAGGATGTTTGCTCGCTGTAACAGATTATCTCTCGCAATAAAGGGTTTCAGTTCTGTACATTTTGAACATAACTGAAGAAAGGTTTCCTTTTGGGGTTCCGCAATAGGTGTGCCGCGGAAATTTCGTATTGCAATGTTTTTATGCAGGGGGTTTCCTGAGACCTAAAAATGATTTCATGGATAATGATCTCCCGAGTAAAAAGTTTGTATTTTTAGATCCCCCTTAGAAAAATAAAGCTTTTTAAAGAAGCTTTCAAAATAAGCTTTTTTTAAAAAAAGCTTACAAAATTTTTAAAATAAGCTTTTTTTAAAAAAGCTTGCAAAACTTTTAAAATAAGCTTTTGAAAAAAGAAGCTTAAAAACTTTCAAAATAGTCATTTTAAAAAGATTTAAAATTAAGGATTTAAAAAAAAAGAACAAGGGTTTTAGAATCCTCTCTAATGCAAGATTATACAGTGCCTTTAAGACAACGGATGGGCTAATCGGTTTCGGACCCAGGGCCCAAACTGGCAAAATTTGGCGTTCATTATATTATATTTTTCTTATTGCAAAAATTTAGAAATTTAAAAATGCAAAATAATAAGGGGCCCCAAAATGATCGAATTCAGGGCCACCGGAATATATTCAAACGACCCTGAAAATGTAAGAAATAAAACGATGATATTATTGCATCTTGAAATTTTAGGGTTTTGATTCCGATGCGTACGTTAATTTATATATTACAAAAATAGTGTACTATTATTGTAACGTAATAGTTGTTTTCTGATAGTTGTGGGAACGTTTGTATGCACTTTATTTATGAACCACTACTACTTTTTTTTCTGTAAACGTAAATGCAGTCAAACTCGGTTTGACGAACATCGAGGAATCTGAGGATTTTCTTCGTTACAGTCGTTATTCACTTTACAGTTTATCAAAAATTGTATTTCTGTATAGCCATTAATATGTATAATGTATAAATCAATATATTTAATTAACTACTATTTTTCTTATGGTTTTGAAGAAGGTAAATGTTTAATGCGAAGCATATATATATATTTTATCCTGAAGGGGAAATTGCCTTTGTGTCTAAAAAGAAAGGTCTTCAACCAATGTGCATTGCCAGTCCTCTCTTATGGATCAGAGACATGGAGTCTAACTGTTGGAGCAATACGAAAGTTACAGACAACGGAAAGGAGCATGCTTGGAATAACTAGGAGAGATCGAAAAAGGAACACTTGGGTGAGAGAGAAAACTAAAGTAGAGGACATCATTGTTAAAGTAAAAACTTGTACATTGTTCTAAAACCGTCCAGCAAAAGGGATGAAATGGCGATGGGCTAGGCATATTATAAAAAGAACTGATCAACGATAGACAACAGAAATTCTGAACTGGATTCCAAGAGGCTACCGCGGACCTAGAAAACGTCCTCAAACTAGATGGGTGGATGA
>QLNU02014176.1:92731852-92752115 GCA_006491805.2 Dysdera silvatica
TTGAAAGAACACATGAATATGAACTTCCATTGTGTGTTGCATTTATTGACTATGAGAAGGCCTTTGACTCTATTAAAACATCAGCAGTCATCAACTCTTTAAGATCAACAGACATTGAGGATGTGTACATTGACATGGTGAAACGTGTGTATAAAAATGCAAGTGCAAAATTTCGGTTACATAAAGATACCAAAACTATCAAAATTGGTAAAGGTGTGAGGCAGGGAGATACCATTTCTCCAAAACTTTTTACTTCAGCTTTACAGATGATTTTTCAGCAGATAAATTGGAATAACAAGGGAATAAAAATAAATGGTGAATATTTAAATCATTTGCGGTTTGCTGATGACATTGTTATTTTTTCAACGAACCCATTAGAACTCCAAGACATGGTACAGGAGCTCTCAACTAGAAGTAAAGAAGTTGGACTCAAGATGAACCTACAAAAAACTAAGATCATGTTCAATAATTTCGTAGAGGAAACAAAAATACAAGTTGACAACATTGAGCTAGAAATTGCTGATTCATATATTTACCTTGGCCAGCTGATTTCAATGGATGGCAACATTATGAAAGAACTCAACAGACGTATTAAACTTGGCTGGAGTGCATTTGGAAGAAACAGTTTTATCCTGAAGGGGAAATTGCCTTTGTGTCTAAAAAGAAAGGTCTTCAACCAGTGTGTATTGCCAGTCCTCTCTTATGGATCAGAGACATGGAGTCTAACAGTTGGAGCAATACGAAAGTTACAGACAACGCAAAGGAGCATGGAGAGGTGCATGCTTGGAATAACTAGGAGAGATCGAAAAAGAAACACTTGGGTGAGAGAGCAAACTAGAGTAGAGGACATCATTGTTAAAGTAAAAGGGCTGAAATGGCGATGGGCTGGGCATATTGCAAGAAGAACTGATCAACGATGGACAACAGAAATTCTGAACTGGATTCCAAGAGACCACCGAAGACCTAGAAAACGTCCTCAAACTAGATGGGTGGATGAAATAAGAAAACAGGTTGGGGTGACGTGGAAACGAATGGCCCAGGATAGACTTGTGTGGAAAGCATTTGGAGAGACCTTCATCCAGCAGTGGATAGATAATGGTTGAATATGATGATATATATATATATATTTGCTTTTTGTGACCATTATGAAAATTCCTTGTTTCCCCAAATCAGCAAAATTGTAGTAGGAATGAGTTCTGTTTTCAATACAAAAACGATCTAAATGGTACTAAAATATCTGATAAAAATATAATTAGTAAAATATATATGTTGTTTTAATAAAAAATATGTCTATCATGAAGTATAACTAAAATATCTAATAAAAAATATGTCTTAATACAATAACTAAAATAATATCTAAAATAAATAATATATAATAATAAATTATATCTAAATAATAATAAAACGGAAACAATATTAATGAATGATACTAAAATATCCAATAAAAATATGTTTAATACAATATAATTAAAATACCTAAGAATAAATAATATCTAATATCTGATAAAATATTTAATACGAGAACAACCTAAATAGTATTAAACTCTAAACTTTACATCGTTAAGGTTTCACATTAAAGATCTTCTTATTTTTACGAAGTCCCAAGAATTTTGAATATAAGGTTAAAACTAAAATTTAAGAGGAAAAAGTTGAAAGAAATGGTTCATTATATCAATGATGTTCCACTTACGTTATAATAATAATAATTTTATTTTTAAACCGATATACTACCTACTTTGTGATACATAATATGAAAAGTATATGATTTGTACAAGTGTAAAACTATACAAATTAATATGTATTATTTCAAGCTTTGGGTTAGAACAGGAAGAGAAGATGAATCCGTTGCTCGTCACGAGATCCTCTTCCAGTGTGTGGTAATGGTGACAAGAATAAAAAACGTAAATTTTCTATGGTTCGGAATTCTGCTTGTCTCAAAGAGCTAAGTTGTTGTATTTTTTTGCCAGAAAAACGTAGAAACATCGCATAATCTTAACTCATTGGACAACATTTTTACGAATAAATAAATAAATAAATTATATCAAACTAACCGAAAATATTTGCTCGTTATATCTGTACTCGTTATTAGAGAATTTCACTGCATTTATAACTGTCCAGTTTGGTCTTTCCGCCCCCTCGATTATATAATGATGTGTGGTCCGATTTTTGGACCTTTTTAACAAAAAGTTTCCATTATCCCTCGTTTGTTTCTGCCCGTCCCAACCTTTTTTGAGGCCACAGGATGTTCTTGCACGGTTAGTTTTAGGTTAATTGGCAAAGCAAAAACCGTTATTCGACGGAAAGTGATCCGAATCAGTGTTATTCACCCGAATGAAAAGCCGCCAGGGCGAAGAGAAAGAACTGATCAATTAACAATCATTGAGAAGAGCTACTTAGATCTTTTCCCACTTTTTTTTTTAAGCGGAGTTCAAAGCCCGTATCATGGAGGATCAAGATAATCTAAGGAAAGATCTAAATACGCAGCGTTTAGAGCATATGGTGCAGATGAAATGGGCATGAAATCCCATTACGTTCGGGAAGTAGACACAGAAGGAAAGTGCGAGCTATTTGTACCGAGAGCGAAACACAATTTTTAAATACAGTAGATTCTTATTACTTCAGCTGTTACTTAATCAAGTTAGGGCTGATGCGAAAACTTGATTAATTCAAGTGTTAATTAATCAAGTTAGGGCTGATGCGAAAACTTGATTAATTCAAGTGTTAATTAATCAAGTTATGGCTGATGCAAAAACTATCTGAACCAAAGATGTAACCTAGCGACCTCCATCAAAAAATAACAAATATCGTAGTTTATAATACTTAATATTTTAAATTATATATATATATATATATAATATAAGGCTACACCACTGATATATATATATAATATAAGGCTACACCACTGATATATATATATAATCTATCAGTGGTGTAGCCTGATTTCAAAAATGGTCCATAGTCAATTGCTCAATATTCCCCCTCCTCTCTCATTTTTTATAGACAACTTTATAGAAGTAATTTTGGTAGAGTAAATTTTAAGAGCTAATTGCAGTCGGAAAAACTAATGACAGAATAATTAATAGCGATTAGAATAAAACTATAATTGCTATTATAGAAAAGCGCCAATTAATGCATATATCATCATCATTGTCACTATCATGATGGTAAATGTATATAAATCGTAACTTTTTCAACCAAGAAGGTCATGAATATTTGGAGATGTCTTATTTTTGAAGTTACACTAGGCCACTGATATCTACACATATATAATTTCAAATTTAAGTCTACCTAAAACCACAATGTACTATCATCTTGTTTTAGTTGGCGCCCCTTGAAGCTTTGAACCTAAGGCAACCGCTTCATTGACCACACACAGGGGCGCCGAAAGCCAACGAGGACCCCCGGGCTTACTTCGCCAGGCCCCCCACGACCCCTTCCCTGAGCTGGGCCCCCCATAGCATGTCTTTGCTAGCGCCAGCCTCTAAACTTCATCCGGGCCCTCAGGCTACAGCCCCTTCTGCCCCCTCTCGTCGGCTCTGGCCGCAGATTCGACACGACTCTCTCAGCCGTTTATTTGGAACAATACTCAATCATAAATTGCTTAATTAGATAATTAAATGAATAAATTAATTAACTTAACTATTTAAACAGCTGATATTTTCTCTTAAAAAAGGGTAAATTTCTAGTGGAAACACGTTTGATAATGGGAAAAGGTTTCACAGTCAAAAAAACAAAAAAAAAACGCGCTGTCAAAATGATGAAACGAGTATCGCTACATACAGGATGATGGTATTACAAAGATCAAATAAAGTAAGATTATTTGAGGCATCTTTTTTTATGAAAAAGTAAAGATGATAAAAAAGTACATGTCGATATTTTTACAAGAATATAAAAAGTTGAAGAATCGAATTAAATTTTTATGCAGTGACGGAGAGCATCTTTAGACTTATACAACCAACATTTGCTAATCGAACGACAGGCCTCTTGAAAATTTCAAGAAAAAGTTATGAGCAGATCTTTCATTATATAAGGGCATTTGTGCCAATGCGATAAAATGTCAGTATATGGATTGTTTTTAATATAATTAAATACGGGATCTCAAACTTGAAAACTACGAATTCTGTTATTGCTGGAATTTGGCGATATTAAGTAATGTTCAAGCAAAGTATATATCTATGCAAAATACCTTCAAGAAAGTGTAAAGTAATATTCATTTAAACCCTAAAAAAAGGGGGTATTCTGGAAATTAGTGACAAGTCGCTGATTTGAAAACACATCTAAAAAATTCTTCTTCGGTTTCATGTAAGACATCGTAAAATCAATTACAATATATGGAAGGAACGGGATAGATGTTAGCAAAGCAGAAATATCTTATACATAAAATATTTTATTGAAATCTAGGAAGTAGTTACTTATTCATTAATTTGACCAGAATATTTTCATACCAAAATTTAAAATTCACGCAAAATGAATTCGCTTCCTATGTTGAATGCTGTACAATATTGCTATACAGCGATAGAGTAACCTAGTATAACAACATGATACAACAACCATAAAGGAACGTGATACAACAACCATAGAGGAACACGATACAGCAACCACAGAGGAAAATGATACAACAACCATAGAGGAACATGATACAGCAACCATAGAGAAACATGATACAACAACCATAGAGGACATGATACAACAACCATAGAGGACATGATACAACAACCATAGAAAAACATGATACAACAACCATAGAGGAAAATGATACAACAACCATAGAGGAACATGATACAACAACCATAGAGGAACATGATACAGCAACCATAGAGGAACATGATACAACAATCATAGAGGAACATGATACAGCAACCAAAAAGAAGTATCGTTCAATAACTACGGAGCATCAAGTATAAACCAAAGTAGTATAACAATCATAGGTAAATATTGCGCAAAAACCATACAGCAGCATAGTGCAACAACTAGATAGAAATATAATTCAGTAATCACAGAGCATCAAGCATAAAGCAAAGTAGTGCAACAATCATAGAAAAGTATCGTGCTGCAACCATCGAGAAGCATGGTACAACAACGACAGAGCAACAAGTATAAAGCAACGTTGCGCAACATGACTATAAACCAACGTAATGCATTCTAGCGTAACAACCACTTGGGATATCGGGCAGTGACGGCAAAGTTAGTGGTTACCCAGACTAACATTGCAAGAGCAGCTACAAAACATAGAAACTTGTAAAAATTCACAATGCCAAATCAAAGACGTGGGATGAAAAATTGTAAAAGTAAAACAAAATTTTGTAATCGAAATCCAGGGATGGGTTACGATAGCGATAAAGAGGTTTTCACACATAAATACAGAAAACGTACATAAGAAAACTAATCTTGATTTGTAACTCTCAAACTTATCGTGAAAATTGTCACTCAGTCCCATGACGACAGTTTTTCTCACGTGGCTTGTAATGGAATATCAGAACAAATCAAATCTGGTTGACTAGTTTTGACAACGCCGTTTGATTTACTGTCAAGGAATGTAAAGAAACCGATAACGGTCAAAATTTGAATAAGGCAGCATTTTGCAATAAACCAATATTTTTTTAGTCAATACAGATTACTTCTGAAATATTTAATCAAAAAAAAAAGAAGAAAAAAAGTCTAATAAAAAGTGTTTTTTAACAAATTTATTTTTCGTGACATTGAAAATAGTTTCAAATTTACTTATACACATAAACTTACATTTAATTTACGAATTTCACTTATTAAAAATACTTTATGTCTTTAAATAACAGTTATAATTACTTATGATCCTTCTTATTATAACTTTATTCTAATTGCTATTAATTCTTCTGCCATTAGTTTTTCCGACTGCAATTAGCTCTTAAAATTTACTCTACAAAAATTACTTTCATAAAAAGTTATCTATAAAAAATTAACATTAATATTTCTAATTAATATTAGTTCTTTTAACTATAAATGCACTCTATACATCAGTATAAGATGGGAAATAGCTAATAGAGTCCATTTACCATGGCAATTATTTCACAATATTTAATTAACTTATTTAAAGTGAGATCTTCGCATACAGTGATTTTTATATATACAGGCATTATATGCGCACGCACACATACGCACGCACGTACACACAGAAAGAGAGAGAGAGGAGGGACCTTACGATAGAGGCGATTATATAAATAATTATTTCATTTCATGTGCAGCTAAATCTTTGAATATCAGAAAAATTCCTCTATAGGAATATAAATAACCCGTATATAATTGGATATCAAACATCCGATAGAATCAGTTTCAGCTTATCTCTGAAAGTTAAGCTGAACTGATGAAATTAGCGAGTTTATCTAACTAAATTGACAGCAAAGACGCTAAAGATTGGTTTAATTCAGTGGTTCCCAACTTAATTTAAACCACGGATCACTTTTGCACTTCCATTGTACCCACGGACCATTTTTGCACTTCCATTGTACCCACGGACCACTTTTGCACTTCCATTGTACCCACGGACCCCATTGAAAAATTCTCACGAGTCGACAGTCAGACCTTAATAAAAAAATTGAACGAGTGTCGTTTTTTTGGGGAAAAATATGTTTGTAAAATCATTTTCTGGGAAAAAAAAAAGAAATAATATACAGAAAAAAATTTAATGATAATGCAGTCAAACCTCGTTAAGATGAACACGCTTAAGACGAATTACTTTTAATACGAACCGTTTTCTGAAGTTCCGTCAGATTGTAAAATACTACAAATATGCAATCAATTTCATTTTTATATTTAATTTTAATATTTAATAATAATAATTTTTATAAAAAAATTTCAATTATTTGTTTTAAATAATAACCCGTATCTCGGTTTATCAGTGGTCCACGGACCACCAGTTGGGTACCCCACTGATTTAATTGGAAATATGCTGATTTAGCAATTGGTCAATTGGCAATTGGTGAAATGACGATGATATAGGGTGATGCAAGATCAAGTATTATACACAATAACTAATAAAGCTTAGTTAGAGTATTTTGAAAAACCTTAAATGGACCATTGACTTTAAATTTACCGAGAAATGAAGAGTCCAAAGAGAGCCAGTTTACTCTTTTTAGAAAATATGAAACTTGGGTGTCAATCTATAATCAACATATTTTATTGGAACTGTATTCATTCTATGTTTATTTTGTACCCAACTCCTCACTTGGGCTTCTATTTACTGAGGTCCTTATCCATAAAATATCCATATGTAAAAATTAAATTATTTAGCATAATTATTTACAGGTATTTTTCCCTATCAATATTTGTTTTTTAGGACAATAAATCACTTTAAAAACATAAATCAGGGGTTTACAAGAATATTTTTAAAATCAACTTTAACAATTAATGAATTTATCACCTTGTTAACTATTGATAACTTTGCTACTAATTAACGGGTTAAATAAGAGAAAGTGAATTGTTACCGATTAATTAACCAATTGATTAATTGATAATTTAATTAATAATATACTCTAAGTCGCCAGTTTCTATTTATTTGCACCTCTTGAAAATTTTTGCAATATTAATAAATTATTTAATTAAGAAATGAGTAATTGATGATATATTTACCCATTGATTAACTAACAAAATATGAAATTTTTTAATTGAAAGTTTTATTTCTCCCTTTTGCTCCTTAAAAGTTTATGCGACATAATAAATAATGCTATAGTATATACATTTTTAGACATCATGGGCTACGTCAGACTTCGTCTTTGCCCAGTGTTGCCCGGGTGGATATGACAGTCCTGGTACTAGTACAGTTACATTTAGTTATACATAGAACTAAATGTAACTGCACTAGTACAAGTACTAGAAATACACTATACGAGCATAGTGTACGTTCTTATCTCTGTACAATTATTCATGATCTCTCCAAAAATAAAGTTATTATGTATAACAGTATTATAAAAGAGTACATATAATGGTACATATATACCGTTTAAAACATTTACTATAATTGTTAGATCAGAAACTGACATTTCTATATTGTTATCTATCTGTTATTTCAAAAGTATTAGTGAACAAAATTTTTATTCCTTATTTTTCTTATTTAGGTTGGTCAAATTTTTAATACTTGTCACGGGAGAAATTACGATTTTTTCTGCCCTCTGGTGGCAATAATTCCCAAGAAATAATATTTAAATTTAATGCATATACAAAACAGCATTAAAATCATTTTATACATATACAAAACCATATTACATAAATTTTACCTACACGTGCCTTGGTGGCTTTTGTTTTTTGACAGGACATTACAAAAATTTTGTGACTAATTTATAATTCCTTGTGTATATACCTCGTTACATTAGTACATACCATGGGCGCCCATACGAGTACTTATAAGGGGCGGAAAAAAATTAACGAGTACTTTTAGGGGGGGCTGAGAAAAATTATTACCTCCTTCTCAAAGCTGTCGAGAATTTTAGTGAATGTACAAGATACCAAAACGCTACAAAAATAATTGATACTGCTTGATAATTAGTAATGAACTAAAAACGTACCTTACTTTAAAATGCGACTGTAAAACTTTTGGAAGTAAATGCATAGCAGGTTCGGGCAAATCAAACTTTTAAACGGCTAAGGGAGTCCTCTTCCCCCCCCCCCATGGTACACACATACAAGGCATGTATGTTGTAATAACAACGTCAGATACGAAGAATGCCCATTGTTGAAACCATTTTTGGACACAATTATCATTGTCATAGAAACGATACCGATATTAGAAGGAACTGTAATCGATTCAATCAATGATGTATCAGGTCTTAAGCTTATTAGAGTGATCGAATATTTAAATTTTCGATTATAGGAAAATCGATTATGGAACGGCTTTCACATATCGATTATGTGAATCTCGGATCATCGGAAACTGATTTAAGCGTAATCAGTTCTCATAATAGACTCTTTAATATGTGTTAATCATTTTATCCCCCAATTTATTAATTACAACCCAATGACGAATTTCCTTACTGGCCAAGTAGACCTGGCCATAGGGCCCGCGATTTTGTGGCTCCTGAAAGGGTCTGATGCTATTTAAGTTTATGCGCCATTTTGATCTTGTTTATTTGCAAATGTCCGAGAAATTGACATTATTGGTAATTCTGGACATTGGAGATAACTTTAAAGAAAAACGTACGATTTATTGACCACATACTGCTACGGCTACAGTCCTTAGGAAACCAGTTTATCCTTCCGGCGTATAAGAAATTAAATCCGACACAGCCACAAATGTAAGTACAGTGGAATCTCCTTAAAACGAACACGCTAAAGATGAATTACTTTTAATACGAACCGTTTCCTCAAGTCCCGTCAGATTGTATAGCGTACTATACTTTCTGGATAAAAGGAATTACTGTCAATACGAATAAATTTTCTATTTCCTTGGTGCCCGTCTTAACGAGGTTCGACTGTATTAGGTTTCTATTGATTGGAACTTGTTTTTTCCCATTATTTTGACACTTTTGCGAACGGCCACATTGGCAACAATGGAATAAATTTACCTTTTACCAATCAACGAAACAAATAAATAAAAGATATACATAAAAACTATGGGTGCCCATATGGGGGGGCAGAGGGGGCTCGAGCCCCCTAGCCGTTTAAAAATTTGATTCGCCCGAACCTGCTATGCATTTACTTTCAAAAGTTTTACAGTCACATTTTAAAATAAGGTACTTTTTAGCTCATTACTAATTGTCAAGCAGTATCAATTATTTTTGTAGCGTTTTGCTATCTTGTACATTCACTAAAATTCTCGACAGCTTTGAGAAGGAGGTAATAATATTTCTCAGCCCCCTATAAGTATTCATATAAACGCCCATGATAAAATTAAATAGAAATTTATACCCATTTATTAAATAATATAGAATTAATATTTAATGTGTCTTCTAAATTTTGGAACGACATTTTGTTTCCATTATAAAGTATTTATTTTTTAATCTAATAAATTTATAGCGACCATGAATGCTCGTTACGATATTGAATGCGAATTTATTATTCAATTTTAGTTAAAATATTGTATTGTATGCATGTCCAAATTTATTGGAACGGTGTCAAATCATTATAAAATAAAATATAAGTAATTAAAATTTAAATTGGACATTTAAATATCTCATTACTTCATTTAATTTATAAGTATTAAAGAAATTTAAAAGGAAATTTCAAAATACCTTGAAGGCCCTAGAAGGTCTGAAGGCTTCAAAATACCTTGAAGGTCCTTAAGGTTCTTCGTTGCCAATTTGTTCCGTTGAAATTGATCTGTTGTTATTAAATCCAATAATTTGCATAACACACATAACTGCAATGTCGTTTCTAAATCTGTATCTAACTGGTCCTACACCCGTCCGATTCACCCCGCGCTCAATTTAGGAGTGAGTGTGTGTGAAAATGTGGAGCATCATTTGGTCTAGTTTAGCAGGGCAACAAGTAGTTCCGAAGGCCGTCACTAGATGGCAGCGATATCGCAAGCGTCCCTGCGGTTACGCATCAACAGTTTTCTCGAAAAAAAAACAAAAAAAAACTATTAAAGCTTAATTTCTTCACATTTGCATAATTTATGCATCAAAGTTTGATTTTATTGGCTGTATTCCATCGTTTCATTCTCAATCATAAAATAATAAGTTTAAATACATGTACTCTGCAAGGATTGTTTTTTCATGGCTGTATTTTTCAACGTGGACTCCTTCGTTTTTTAAAATATAGAAAATGTGCTTTATAGTACTAAATTATTAATTTACAACGCGATTTAATTATCATTAATTATTATTCAATCATTCCGGGGAGTGTAACACATAAAAGATGGATGATTGGTTCATGGGTATGTTATCAACTGTTATGTTATCCTAGTTATTTGCACCTGTAGCTTAAGGGTAATTGCCAACATTAAGTCACTCAAACTGTTTGACGCGAAACGATTATGACATCACATGTCAATCGAACCAATCAAAGTTGATAGATTTAAAACGATTATGACGTCACGTGTCAATTCTGTTTCGCATCAAATGTTACTAAAAGAAAGAATCAGAAAAAAAAAAAGTATGAAAATCAAACTAAGAAAACATGGTGAAAGGAAGGGCTCCAAACAGATCCGCCATCTTTCTTTCTCAATATAGGAAAATATCGATAATCGGAAGTAATCGGGATTAAGCCCGTTTCTAATAATCGATTATTTTAATAAAGTACTGAGTGAAATAATAATAATAAAAAGTCTAATGAAAACAAACATGGCATTCATTAAGAATTACACAAAATTTAATCGATTACAATTTTTTGAAATATCGATATCATCTTTGGGATAATGATTACGAACTCCATCGTGATTATCGTATTAATTATCATGATCATTATTCCCAGAATAGTTTCATTAATTGATGCATTGCGTTATTTCTTTATCGCTATATTATTATGGAAATTTCGAGTCGACGTTGTATTTGATTGTTTTCTTTCATTTGATTATCAAAGAATTTCCACAGGACTACTGGCGTACGCAGGTGGTGTTGATGGGGTTGTAACCCCCCTTGCAATGAAATTTTGTATATTTAACATAGGAATATGTGAGTTGTAGCTCTATAGCTCATTGAGCCTATAATACCCCCCCCTTGTGAATTTTCTGCGTACGCCAATGCACAAGACCCTAGCTAATTAAAGGTATCTGCATACATTGTGAGTTCCCATAAATGCGGCTTTTTGAATTTTGTGGTATACTTTACATTTTGAGTGTGTTGAAGGGGTACTTCAGATGTTAAGCAATTGCAACTCATTATTATTATTATTATTAAATAGGTTAAATAGATTATATTATATTATTGTAGATATCGTAGTAAAAAAGGAAATTTGTTTGGAACAGACAAGTCCTGAAACTTTGTCATTACTGGATAATACTTCGAAATAATTTATCTAAAACGCTATTTTTACATATTAAAATATAAAAAAAAATTCAATTTAATTTAAACGAATTTTATTACATATTATTTTAATTAAAATATATTGAAATTATGCTTTTTAGAGTTAGATATATGGTTATTGTATATCAATTTGGTACGTTTTGTAAACTACATTATTCAGAGGAAATAGTCAGCCTACCCCAAATCCTTCAAACATCTGAAATCAAGCGATTTAAATTATTCGACCTCTTCAAGAAGGATGGGTTCACAATTGGCAATTATTCCTAGTGGAGAGAGAGGAGGTTAGTATAGCCACGAGGCAAACAATATGAACCGAATCGAGAAACAAGACTTGTTGCTCCAAAACATCAGCGATATGAAACTTGGAAAATCCGCTTTTCAGTAAACTTAGCAGCTGCAGTTGAATTAAAAAAAATACGACATGAAGGAAGTTTTGTAAAAACTTTTAAGAAATTTTTCCATTTTGACTTTAATATGGCATGAAATTTTATGTATTAGCTTATAAATATCCTGGATTATGACACTGGTTTGGATGCTGCTTTCGACACCCTGCAATCAGGAAGTTCTGAACAGAAATTTACACTCGCGGAAATAACGATAACTTTCGGCTATCTGGTATTGCGATAACTTGACCTCACCTACTCCTGTGGTGAGTTCGGGGCCGACATAAACGACGTGTCATTAACAGATTCAGCAATTAAAATTAATGATTAAAAAACAAGCAAAGACCATTAGAAATATTAATTCATTCCATTTCTTCATTATTCAGGAAGAAAATTCGATAAAACATGTCCGGGTAGTATTCCATGTATCATGAAAACCGATATCGAGCCATCATCGATATGAGCCTATCATCGATATGGGCCTATCATTCATCCAATCGTTACATGACCATTGTCTGATGTAAACGACACCACTCGTCTCTTTCGTAAACGCCTATTTAAAACTATAATTTTCTACAGTTCTGTGACCCGCTTGTTTATTTTATATATCAATTTTCATTAAAATACATTATTAGCAGATATGTATCTTGCAACTCGTGTTTTCGTTTGTTTTTCCCACTCTGACAGGGGTGAGGTCATTTAAAAATTATGAAGGGGAGCTAAAATTGCTTTAAAAAAAAAAACTGGTGGTACGATGTTAAAAAAAATGTACCTTAGTATATAATGGGGGGACTTAAGCACCTGAGGCCCCCCTTATTTCCTACGCTATTGCATCCTCGTTATATTTAATTTGTATATACTATATATATAATTATTATAGTCTGGAGAAGACATCGCTGCCACTAGAGTTCAATTTTGAATGCTGACGTAGTCTTAGATATTATTTTCATTGCTATGGATTTACACGTAATTAATATATAATTGATATACTACATAATGAATAAATTGAATACTGACAGATAAATTGAATTAATTAATCATTGATAAACATAATTAATATATAATAATAATAATCTGTCATGAAGACACGAGCAAAGTTATTCCAAAAATAAAGCACTGAATAAGCGATAAAGAATTTGAAATGTGATGACAGTCTGTATGTAACCCCAGATGTAGACAAATTAGGGGTATGTGCAAAATATATACCTCTTTGTCTGGAAACAAAAAGTGTGAGGAAGTATTGCTGATGTACCTGGCTCTTAGTGCGAGGAATAATGATTTGAATGAAATGTTTGGAGCAACATAACTTTATCTGCCCTTGTACCACATACTCAATCCATTATGCTGAGCACCAGGGTAAATATACGGGCATTAGAATCCTTTTTATTAAAAAAAAATTTTTGGCGGCCATTAGTGTAATTTGGAGTAATAAATAACAAAAATAGAAGTCTCTTCGGGTTGCCAGAATTGAAGTGTATTTTGATGAACGTTCCTTTAGTGGTTATCCATAATTCAATTAAGAAGTACCGTGTGTCTCTTATGGCACACGGACAGGTAGGATCATGAGATGCCAGGAGCTGCAGTTTCCAATAAATATGAACGTTTTTCGTAGAGGGAATCGAACCCGAGACTGCGGATCTGTATAGCGTGATTATGAATCGACCTAAATAAGTAATGGTCATGGAATGACAGGGAACAAGATAATACTTATTAATTTTACAGTCCCGATACTAAAGGGATGCAGGAAATTATATAGAAATGATGCATTTCCTTTAGGCAATGGGAATATTCATTCGCTCCCTTAAAAGAACTATCGTTTCTCATTCCATTCAATGAACGACTTAAATAGACAGACTTTCTTAAAAAGAACGGATCCTAAAGACCGGGTTACGTTTATAGAGTGGGAATGGGTCCAAAGAACTCGTTCCTTTTAAAGAAAGGTAATGACGGAATGCATTCCCAAAAAAGAATCATTCTGCCCATGTTTACCTTTAATTCTTGTCATCATACAAAACTTTGTCCGCTTTCAGAAGTGACAGAAATAATAAGTTTCATTTTCTCTAGTCAGTGCCTATAAATATTTTTCAGACGGTTCTGAGAATTTACAAAAACAAACGGTGTATACGGAAATTTTCACTCCCAATTTCATCCCTTACATTATTTCTTTTTTGAGATTTCCATCTAGCCGCTGGTATCACGCTGTGATAATAAGTATTAAGTGTTCGTTTTGCAAACTTCCTGCTGAGGCCACCAATGCCCGTGCTGCGAGTTGAACTAAGGGAGATTTGTGAAGGATTTTTTCTAGACTTCGAAGAGTTTTGCAATACCGTTTACTTCCTGCAAAGCACAGCACTGCAGCCCTCTTCCAAGGGTCAAAAACCTGAACTTACAGAATTTGTTATTTTCAGTAAAAGTTCTAGTTTGGAAACCGAAAAGCCTATGAACTTTTAATCGGCATTCTGCGTCCCTTGAAGTTAAGCGTTGAAATCTTAAGAACGTATTTTAATAATAATAATTATGACTTTTCCATCGTTTCGTCCAATACATTCTCTGATATTTTCGATTGCAAACTCTCCAGAATTGCAGATATCTGTAAAAACAATAGCAACAGCAACATGGAATAGGAGGTCTTACATTTGGCTTTGAACAATGCGGGCTCAGTGCTGGCCAACCTTCCTTCGGCGTGTGCCACTTTTAAGCTTTTGTGCCGTCGGTGTGCCACTCAAGCTAGCCTTTCGCTTAACTAATTCTGCATCACGTGATATAATTGTATTTTCTAAAAAAAAAAAAAAAAAGTTTCTGCGTGCCACGGGTTTATCACTACTGCCCTGTTCTTGCATGTGTTGTCGTTTGCACAACCTGCAAAGGACAACGTTATTGATGAGCGAAGTGCAACTTCCCATGCCCACCAAAAATACCAACCATTTTAAAGAAAGAAAAATGGAGGTGGGAGGGTGCCCAGAATTGTATGTCAGTGTCACTGCGGCCAGTGACACTATACGGTGGTCATCGTGACGTTCTCGTCTCGTCACACGATGAAACTTTTCATGCTTCTTTTATTCATTATAGAAATGCCAGAAAAGGGGAAAACCACATACAAAAGGTCAATTTTAAGCCGGAGTTAGATTAAAAGCATTTTTTCACGCTTTCTACCCTCACGCCATGGAAGAGGAAGGTCAAACCCCTGACAGGCACAAAGTTTGGACGCAGTTTGTGGAGGAGGGTTGTGTCTGGATCCTCTACAGTTGGTTAAACCCTATTGTTAAGCTTGGTTTAAAAACATCCGGTTTTCCACAGTGAAACTTTAATGCGATAACTTTTCATATTCCGACTGTCACGTCCAGGTATTGCCATTCTTATGAGCTTCCAGAGAAGATATAGAAATGATTACACGTATATTATAGAACTGACTATATGTGTCATAAGTAGAACTGATTACATATATTAAGTAGAACTTATTACATGTACCGAGCAGAACTTATTACATGTATCAAGTATAACATTTTATGAATCAAGTAGAACTTATTACAACTATGGTGTACGGAACTAACTACGTGTGTAGAATAAAACTGATTGCATGCATATAGTATAGAACTAATTATATGTAAGCTGTATGGAACTAACTACGTGCGTAGCATAAAACTGATTGTATGCATATAGTATAGAACTGATTATATGTATGGTGTATGGAACTAACTACGTGTGTAGAATAAAACCGATTACAGGTATATAGAATAGAATTATTGATTACGTATCATAGGTATGGTCTGATTATTTGCAGCATCGAACTGTTACAAACATATATCCACTCACCAGAAATATAATTCAATATATGCATGGTTCCTATATTAATGCAATGTGTGCAAAGTCCTAAAAAAAGAATGCAATATATATATACAGGGTGAGTTCAATCCACCGCACCCACGAAACATTTTTGAAATAGCCATATGTTCACTGATTGGACTAGTTTCACCAATAGGCGCTAACGAGTAACTGCTGGTTTGCTTATTTTTCCGAGGTAGGGTTTTCATTGGTTAATCACCAAAGGATAAGCCCATCTTGGCCACTTTGCAAGCTATCTTCACCCCGTTGCGAACAACAAAAGTAAAATTTACAGTATTCTTACGCTCGAGGATGAACAGTTTGTTAGAATTGGCGGCCTAACGCTATTTCTTAACTCTCTCCCCAATTAATAAATAAAAAAAAAAAAACCTCAGGTTTTAAATATTATCATCAGGGAACATTTAGACACCGTCCCATTTGCCTATCCTGACGATGGGTAAGGTCGCGGGGGTTTGACCTCCATCGCCTAGGTTTTAACGTGCACTATTTTAAATATGGTTAATATACTGGATTGTAGGTTAAAATATACCTCACCCCACCCCACTCCAACTTTCTGATAATGCTTATGCACAGACCTGCAAATTTTTAATTCAGTGTTGATAATTGTTATTATCTGATCGATGATATTACAACTAATCAATGATTCCGAAGCGCATCTACTTTTTTTTTTTTCTTTTGTGAGTAGAGGGTAGACAAGCTATGCTTTAATGAGCATATTTCGTAAAATTATTACAAAGTTGTAAAGCAAGTTCATGAGCACTTTTTGTACAACCTAGCAGTAGTATTATTTTTAATTTTTGTGTTTAAAAACTGCTTGGTTGGGGTGCGGGAGGGGAATGGCTTCAGCCCTGAACATTTGGTATTTTTAACATAAAAACTATTTGTAAAAGCACACGGGGGAGAGGGGTTGGCTGGGTCATAACCGCATTGGCCTTTCGTTTTCCCGTACACAATTAAATTTTGATCGCCGAAACTCTACCCGCCTCTTAGTAGACCCATAACCCATTATAAAATGTTTGCGTACGTTACTGAAACATTTTATTTTCTTCCACTTTATCCAATAGATAAACTGAACATACGACATGTTATGAGTTTTGTAGCACAAAGTCAAGATTCCTCTTTTTATCGTACAAAAATACGTAGCCTATTAATTATTTGTGGTGGGGGCCTGGACTTCACCCTATGTTGCCCCCTCCTATACTTCGGTCTTTATAAGAAGGCTAAATTTGAATATAATATTCAATTTTTGTTGCTTTTCTCAAGTCATTACAGGACTTGGGAAGTAGGGGGAAGCGTGTAGGCACCGGCCGGCCTCCCTTGGAGCGATAGAGAGGATTGCCTCATTGGAGGAATTTTTAGGAGATTGGCTAGTATTTACATTACAGACTGAAAAAGTCAGGAAAACTCCCAAGTAAAACCCCACCCCACCCCGAAGCTCACATCTAACGAATTTAATTGAGCTTAATGTAGACACATTAAAATCCTTAATGTATGAAAATTAGCAGCTATATTCCCCTGGAAATCGAGAAATTAAGTGTTAAAAGTTAAAATAGAGCCAATTGAAACCTTTTTGGCAACACGTGGCGAGGTAGCTAGTTGGTCGAAAAATGTGAAAAAGCGAACGCGGTGTGTATTCTAAAAGTTTACAATACGCTCAGTAATACAGAGCTGGCGTTAATTTGTTAAATTTAAACATATTTGATTTTGAAGTAGCTGTAAAGTTATTTTTTTCTCTATTTGTTAAATTGAAGTTCTATATTCTTTTTATTTTATTTCTGAAAGTTATAGCAGAAAACAAATTACTTTAATTTTTATAATCACATTGCAAGTTGCAATTCAGTTTGTGCATAAGAGAAGCATTTATTTTTATTTTGAATCCGGCAAGTGAATGTTTTCGCGAAATAATGTCAGCCAAACTTTTTTTTTTTTTTTTTTTTGAAAATTGCATTTAAGAATTTAGCGAGCTTTCTTGGCGAATGCTATAGATTACAATTCACTTCTACCCAATTTATTATATGCGTAATCAGTTTCTAGCCAAAATATGAAATCATTCCGTTCAGTCTATTCTGTGTTGAATAGTCATAAAACCAATAATTAAACTTATTTTCTTGGAACGAAATACTGCCGTAATAAATCTTATACTAATTTGGCTTAACAAGTCTAATATTTCGCCAAGTGGGCGTGAAATCTATAAAAGAAGGTTGGCCTCCACTACCCATGATTGGCTAAACCAGCAAATATAGTCTGCTCGAAAAAAAAACAAAACAAAAAAACCCATAAAATTCCATTTTTCGACCCAACAATGATTTGCAAATAGGCTGATAATAACATAAGGATTTCAAAAATGTATCGGAGGTGCGGTGGATTAAACTCAGCCTGTATACGCGGCACTTGGTACATAACTGGTGTGGCATGACACTAGCTATTCTCTTGCGTCATGAAAATTCTACTAACTAACCTAATACATAGTGCAATATACAGGGTGATCCATTTAAACCAGTACTATGTTATTTAATTATAACTTTTTAATAAATCTCAACAAAATCACACAAGTTTATAATTATACATGTAGAATTGGAGAATCATTTTATCGGAGTAAATGTTGAAAATGTCCTCTATTTTCTTGTAAGCGAAGTTGAACGCGCTGCACTATATTCAGTGATGTTTCATGTAGAATACGAGTAGTAATATTGCCAATTTCGTTCGAGATAGTTTCATGCAAACCATCCAATGCTATTGGACAATTTTTGTAAACTCAATCCTTTAAGTAGTCACATAAAAGAAGTCAGAAAAAGTCCGGAGATCTGAGGGACCATAATTTTTTTTTTTAAAAGTAATCAAGTTGGTTATGAGTTTCATTTCAAAGAACCTATGGCCTCCTAGATTCCCGGACCTCCCCTGACTTTTTCTGGCTACTTAAAGGACAGAGTTTACAAAAATAGTCCAAAAACACTTAATGCTCTGCGTGAAACAATTACGAATGAAATTGCCAATGTTACTGCTTGTACTCTATGTGAAATATCACCGAATATGGTGCGGCGTGTTCAATTTTGTTTACAAGAAAATAGGGGACATTTTTAACACTTGCTTCGACAAAATGATTTTCCAATAATACATGTATAATTCTGAACTTATTTTGTCTTTTTCTTGTGATTTATAAATAAGTTATAAGTAAATAACATGGTACTGCTTTGAATGGCTAACACTGTGCATATACGATTTGAAATTTCTATGCGATATCTACGTGGTCCCTAAAATGTATTTCGAAAGTTTCAAAACATAAGGCTTCTATTGTGATACACCACTGTATCGTGACTTGTATCGTAATTGATTTGAGCAAATCTTTTTACATATGTATATAGGGACAAGGTGTTCGAAAAAGATATCACCATATTATCAAGTGCGCGTCCTCCATTTGTGATCTGTTTATTCAATATGATGTTTCGACTAATTCATACTTCCTTTTACTTTAATCAGGTTTTAAAAAATGATTGCACTCATTTTTCTAGTCCTCCCCTCTACACAAAAAAAAGTAAACTGTCAATCAAAAATTTAAATTTTTTTTTTAATTTTCAAAGTTGAAATCGCCAAAACTTTTGAAACTTTTGTTCATGTTTAGCTACAAAATTACAACGCGCATGCACAGGCGTGTGCGCTTTATCATTACCACAGTATTTAGAAATAATAAAATTTATAGTGATAAAAAAGGAAATTATAAAATATTTAGGTAACTGTAAAAATATTCCAACCATCGATGATCTACTATCATAATTTGGCGATTAAAAATTCCTTTAGTGACAAAAATAGCTCCAAAATTTTGCGACTTCGATGCAAAATACATCCATTTTGAAATTTCTTTTCCGCCAAATATGGCGCAATAAATCAATTTGAACGAAATATTAATATTTATATAATTTATCCTTTTTGGTTCACCCGCGCACTCTGATAACATTTATTAATTTAATGAATTAATTTTGATAATATTACTTGATTTACGATGCTTATTTTAATGTACACTATGATGTCGAAAATATTCGAACGCCTTGATTTGAAGAAAGGAAAATATTATTTATATCCATTGATTGAATTTACAGGACTATACAGAGG
>QLNU02014176.1:92752215-92767705 GCA_006491805.2 Dysdera silvatica
TTGAACAGTTGAATTAAAGACATCTGCTGGATAGTAAAAGAGGATAGCCCAGCCACAATACAGCAGATCACTAATTCAGTGATGGACCACAACGGCCTGTAAGAAGCCATATCATGCTAAAATTATCTGCTCGCGTCATCAGAGAGAAAAGAGGGAGCTGACATGACTAGGCATATGTATCTAATTCAATTGCTCATGAGGGTATTGGTCGGCTGTGTATAATATAGTATAATTTACAGAATCCCTTTTACACGTGACATGGTATTTAGGTTCTTCTTTATAAACTCATTTTTTCCCAAACAAGCCCTTGCATGTTATCTGTCGGGTCAAGATTTAATGTATATTCAAATGATATATAGTAAAACTTTACTTTACGACCACCTCCCTTAACGAATTATGTTCTCAAGGAAAAAATATGAAGGGCCTACATGGAGGAAAGTAAAAATTCTTCGTTGGCAAATAATATTAATGATTAGATAGTATTTTCGATCATGATTATATGGAAACGAGAGTTTCTGCATTTCATATTCATTCCTCAAAATTGCCTTATATAGGGTAAGTTCAAACCACCGCACTAGAGAAACGTTTTTGAAATAACTATCTGTTCACTGATTGGACTAATTTCACCAATAGGCGCTAACGAGTAACTACTGGGTTGTTTATTTTTCCGAGATAACCTTTTCATTGGTTCTATACTATCAGAAAAAGGGTAAGCCCAATTTGGCGACTTTGCAATCTATCTTCACCGTGTTACGAACAACGAAAATAAAATTTACAATATTCTTACGCGCGAGAATGATCAGTTTATTAGAATTGGCGGCATATCGCTATTTTTTAAATCTCTCCTTAATTAATAAATATAAAAAACCTCAGTTTTTAAATATTATGCAATAGAGAGTGTTTAGACATCGTCCCATTTGCCTATCCCAACGGTGAGAGGGTGGGGGGTCGCGAGGATTTGACCTCCATCGCCTAGATTTTAACGTGCATTTTTTTTAACATGGTTAATTTTCTGGATTGTGGGTTGAAATAAACCTCACCCCCTTCCACTTTCTGGGAATGCTTATGCACCGTCCTGTAAATTTTTAATTTAGTGACCTTTTACCCTAATACAGCGTTAATAATTGTTATTATCTGATTGATGATATTACAACTAATCAATGGTTCCGAAGCTCATCAATTAATTTTATTTTTTTTGTGGGTAGAGGGTAGGCAAGCTCCGCTCCAATCAGCGTCTTTCATAAAATTATTACAAAGTTGTAAAGTAAGTTCATGAGCACTTTTTGTACAACCTATCAGTAGTAATATTTTTTGTGTTTAAAAACTGCTCGGTTTTGGGGGAGAGAGGAATGGCTTCAGCTAATGTCCGGCCCTGAATATTTGGTAGTTGTAACATAAAAACTATTTGTAATAGCACCGGGAGCAGGGGGTCGTAACCCCACTGACCTTTTGTTTTCCTGTATACAATTAAATTTTGATTGTCGAAACTCTCCCCGCTTCTTAGTACACCCATAACCCCTTATAAAATGTTTGCGTACGTTACCGAAACATTGTATTTTCTTTCACTTTATCCAATAGATACACTGAACATAAGACACGTTACGAGTTCCACTGGCACAAAGTCAAGATTCCTCTTTTTCTCGTACAAAAATACGTTGCCTATTAACTACGTGTGGTGGGTCACGGACTTCACCCCATGTTTCTCCATCCTATACTTCAGTCTTTATAAGAAGGCTAAATTTGAATATGATATTCAACTTTTCTTGAATTTCTCAAGTTATTAAAGGACTTAGGAAGTGGGGAGAAGCGTGTAAGCACCGGCTCCCCTTGGAGAGATAGAGAGGATTGCCTCATTGGAGGAATTTTTAGGAGATTGGCTCGTATTTAGATTACAGACTGAGAAAATCAGGAAAACTCACAAGTAAAACCCCACCCCACCCCGAAGCTCACATCTAACGAATTTAATTGAGCTTAATGTGGACAGATTAAAATCCTTAATGTATGAAAATTAGCGGCTATAGACCCTTGGAAATCGAGAAATTAAATGTTAAAAGGTAGTTAAAATAGCGCCAATTGCAACCCTTTTGGTAAACGTGGCGAGATAGTTAGTGGTCGAAAAATGTGAAAAAGCGAACGCGGGATGTATTCTAAAAGTTTAGAATACGTCCAGTAATACAGAGCTAGCGTTAACTTTTTAAATTTAAACGTATTAGATTTTGAAGTAGCTGTAAAGTTCTTGGTTTTTTTTTCTATTCATTAAATTGAAGTTTTATACTATAATTTTAATTACAGCTCAAACTAGAGCTTATGTAATTTTGGAGAAAAAGAGACGCTTTCCCCATCCTGGATTCGAACCAGGGTCCTCCGTTTCTTGAAGTCCTATATTCTTTTATTTTATTTCTGAAAGTCATAGCAGAAAACAAATTGCTTTAATTTCTATAATCACATTTCAAGTTGCAATTCAGTTTGTACATAAGAGAAGCATTCATTTTATTTTGAATCCCGCGCGTGGATGTTTCCGCGAAATAATTTTAGCCAAACTGGTTTGTTCTCTTTAGAAAATTGCATTTAAGAATTTAGCGAGCTTTCTTGGCGAATTCTGTAGACCACACTTTTATTACGATTAACTCTGTCTAATTTATTATTGCGTAGTCAGTTTCTATCCAAAATATGAAATCATTCAGTTCCAGTCTATTCCGCGTTGAATAGTCATAAAACCAATAATTAAACCTTTTTTTCCGTCATAAAATATTTTGCCGTAATAAATCTTATACTAATTTGGCTCAACAAGTCGAATATCTCGCCAAGTGGGCATGTAATCTTAAAAAGAAGGTTGGCTTCCACTAACCCATGATTCACTGAATCAGCAAATATAGTCCGCTCGAAAAAATTAAAAAAACAAAAAAATATAAAATTCCATTTTCCGATCCAACAATGATTTGCAAATGGGCTTATAATAACATAAGGATTTCAAAAATGTATCGAAGATGCGGTTGATTAAACTTACCCTGTATACACGCGGCACTTGGTACATAACTGGTGTGGCATGACACTAGCTATTCTCTTGCGTCATGAAAATTCTACTAACTAACCTAATACATAGTGCAATATACAGGGTGATCCATTTAAACCAGTACTATGTTATTTAATTATAACTTTTTAATAAATCTCAACAAAATCACACAAGTTTATAATTATACATGTAGAATTGGAGAATCATTTTATCGGAGTAAATGTTGAAAATGTCCTCTATTTTCTTGTAAGCGAAGTTGAACGCGCTGCACTATATTCAGTGATGTTTCATGTAGAATACGAGTAGTAATATTGCCAATTTCGTTCGAGATAGTTTCATGCAAACCATCCAATGCTATTGGACAATTTTTGTAAACTCAATCCTTTAAGTAGTCACATAAAAGAAGTCAGAAAAAGTCCGGAGATCTGAGGGACCATAATTTTTTTTTTTAAAAGTAATCAAGTTGGTTATGAGTTTCATTTCAAAGAACCTATGGCCTCCTAGATTCCCGGACCTCCCCTGACTTTTTCTGGCTACTTAAAGGACAGAGTTTACAAAAATAGTCCAAAAACACTTAATGCTCTGCGTGAAACAATTACGAATGAAATTGCCAATGTTACTGCTTGTACTCTATGTGAAATATCACCGAATATGGTGCGGCGTGTTCAATTTTGTTTACAAGAAAATAGGGGACATTTTTAACACTTGCTTCGACAAAATGATTTTCCAATAATACATGTATAATTCTGAACTTATTTTGTCTTTTTCTTGTGATTTATAAATAAGTTATAAGTAAATAACATGGTACTGCTTTGAATGGCTAACACTGTGCATATACGATTTGAAATTTCTATGCGATATCTACGTGGTCCCTAAAATGTATTTCGAAAGTTTCGAAACATAAGGCTTCTATTGTGATACACCACTGTATCGTGACTTGTATCGTAATTGATTTGAGCTAATCTTTTTACATATGTATATAGGGACAAGGTGTTCGAAAAAGATATCACCATATCATCAAGTGCGCGTCCTCCATTTGTGATCTGTTTATTCAATATGATGTTTCGACTAATTCATACTTCCTTTTACTTTAATCAGGTTTTAAATAATGATTGCACTCATTTTTCTAGTCCTCCCCTCTACACAAAAAAAAGTAAACTGTCAATCAAAAATTTAAATTTTTTTTTTAATTTTCAAAGTTGAAATCGCCAAAACTTTTGAAACTTTTGTTCATGTTTAGCTACAAAATTACAACGCGCATGCACAGGCGTGTGCGCTTTATCATTACCACAGTATTTAGAAATAATAAAATTTATAGTGATAAAAAAGGAAATTATAAAATATTTAGGTAACTGTAAAAATATTCCAACCATCGATGATCTACTATCATAATTTGGCGATTAAAAATTCCTTTAGTGACAAAAATAGCTCCAAAATTTTGCGACTTCGATGCAAAATACATTCATTTTGAAATTTCTTTTCCACCAAATATGGCGCAATAAATCAATTTGAACGAAATATTAATATTTATATAATTTATCCTTCTTGGTTCACCCGCGCACTCTGATAACATTTATTAATTTAATGAATTAATTTTGATAATATTACTTGATTTACGATGCTTATTTTAATGTACACTATGATGTCGAAAATATTCGAACGCCTTGATTTGAAGAAAGGAAAATATTATTTATATCCATTGATTGAATTTACAGGACTATACAGAGGCTTAGATTTAACAATAATGGCTCCAACACCTATTCCGGAAAACTTCCTACGAACCGCCACTGAATAAATCCTTCACTGATCTTGTAAAGTTTTTGCAAAAGTTGCCATTGAGGAAGGTCCTGGCAATTGAAATTATCCGTCTATACTCTTCAATAAAAAACCTGAAGGGCGAGTTTGAACGCTTCATCTGATTTTGGCAAAAGCCTATAGCGGGAGGAAGCGACTTCACCATCTGCACCATGAGTATTCCTCCTCCGTCTTCTGCGTATGTGCGTGGACTTTGTAAATGCAAGCATGTCGCTGCTTAGATACTAGTAATGCTGAAACACGCTACAAATTAGATCTACTAGCATCTAACCGTTAGATGGAGGGGAAGGGGCTTCTACTGTCGCTGTTCTATGCTTGTGCGTGGACTTAATTTGTCAGTAGTCAAGCGAAAACAGTCTATAACTACTTCCTTTAAAACAGTATGCTATATTTCTCTAAAATATCTCCTCTAAACTACCTCCTCTAAAATATCTCCTCTAAACTACCTCCTCTAAAATATCTCTACTAAAATCTACCTATACTCTTCTCTAAAACAGTTTACTACTATCATAATTCACAGTCCATAAATACTTCTATCCGTTTTACTTTCCTTAAAATATAGTATACTATATTCTTCTAAAATTCCTCTACTAA
Organism: Dysdera silvatica; assembly: GCA_006491805.2. NCBI lineage: Eukaryota > Metazoa > Arthropoda > Arachnida > Araneae > Dysderidae > Dysdera > Dysdera silvatica. Next base: position 92,757,638 of record QLNU02014176.1, read on the forward strand.
AATACTTCTTCTAAAATATGCCCTCTACTAAAATACTTCTTCTAAAATATGCCCTCTAAAATATCTCCTCTAAAATACTAAAATTTACTATACTTTTGTAAAACAGTCTACTACTGCCATAATTTACAGTCTATAAGTACCGCCATTCATTCTCTTTTTTTATTTTTCGTGCTTGATTAAACAATTCCTTGCTTAAAAGGGCATAGCTGTCCCTACTTTAAATTCCCTTGTTCTCGTTCTCCTCGATTATATAGGAGAAGCTATTTTATTTTTTCTCCAGATGTTAGTCTTTTAGCTAATGGTTTAGCTAATGGATGGAAATACCGATAGGAATTTTTGCGAAGTCCACGCGCATGCGTAGAAAAACGGAGGAGGAGTGCTCATAGTGAAGATCAGCGTTTCTTGAACTTTTTTTGGTCACGGAGCCCTTTTAAATCCAAAACTATATGACGGAGCCCCCCAAATCCTATCACATAAACATTGGCAATTCATTATGTAAACCAGGGGAATTAAACTATTACGTAAATATCTTGGGAGGGATGGGGTTTAAATTTTGCTTATTTTTTATTTTTGGGGCAACAGGGGGGGGGGCTGAACTATGCTTACGTAAGTTGCGTAATCATAGTTCTGTTGTATTATTTTCGATGTCTTACGCATCGAAAATAATACAACGAGCACAGTAGACCTTGTTGCCAAGTGATAACTACCCTAACAGAACTGCAATAATTAATTAATTAAAACATACACCAATTTACAAATTGTTTTAAAAAGTGGTATTTGCAGCAGCAAATAAAATCTTACGGAAGCATGGAGATGGATCAGGTATTTGCATTCTTTTGCTTATATAGAGAAGAATATAAAACAGCCCAAAAATATATGCTTGAATTTAAATAACACTTGAACGACCCGTAAACAGTGGTAAGAGTAAATACGCTAATAAAATGCCTACCCTCTTTGTGAAGGATTAGTTAGTGGGAAAAAGATCACAACTTTTTAAAATTTTTAATTTTATTTTATTTGAAGCAATTTTTATAAAATTATGAAAATCCACATTACATGTAAATAAAACACCCCACTTTGGAACTAAAAAAACTAGATTAATAAATTTAGTTATGAAGACAGGATTTTTCCAATTAATGATTATTTTCATGCCAATGTTCTTCGCGGAACCCCAAAATATTACCCGCGTAGACTGAGAACTCCGGGGAGCAACGTTTAAGAACCACTGGTGTAGATGGTGCAATTGCTTCCTTCTGCTATAGTCTTGTGATTTTGGCTAGCCAAACCAAAAAGAGGTATCCTTAATCAATTCAGGAGATCGTAGAGGTCTGATATTCTCCGTTTTTTAATTGCTCCACAAACCCCTTAATCACCTAAGCTGCCACTCCTGTGATAAACGCATGACGGTACTTCTGTGACTGATGAGGCTGCCTCAAGAATTGCTCTGTAAAATCTGTAGAGTGACGTCATGTGAAGATACCGGGATAACTGACGGGACTTCCCCAAGAATTGTAATGTAAATTACCATAGCATGGCATTATACATTGAAATGCCAGAAAAACTGGTACAGGCGTGCGTATGCAAATAACGGAGCTTTGCAACCAATCAGCGTAACGCGATGCGGTCGGCAGCGCCTATATAAGACAAGAGATGTCTGGCAAAGCTGTTAGATCGGTTCTTGCCGCTACAATGGCAGGTTATCAAGATTTAAGTGATTTTGAACGTGGCGTTATAGTCGGCACAAGAGAGATGGGACATAGCATCTCCGAGATAGCGACAAAATTTGGATTTTCGCGTACGACCATTTCACGGATATACCGTGAATATCAGGAATCCGGTAAAACATCAAATCTCCGACAGCGGTGCGGCCGGAAAAAGACCTTGAAAGAACGGGACCTTCGACGACTGACGAGAATCGTTAAACGAGATAGACGTGCAACACTTCCTCAAATTGCCGCGGATTTCAATGCTGGGGCATCAACAAGTGTCAGCGTGCGAACTGTTCAACGAACCATCATTGATATGGGCTTTCGGAGACGAAGGTCCACTCGTGTACCATTGTTGACTGCACGGCACAAAGCTTTACGCCTCGTCTGGGTCCGCCAACACCGCCATTGGACTGTTGATGACTGGAAACACGTTGCCTGGTCTGACGAGTCTCGTTTCCAATTGCATCAGGCGGATGGACGTGTACGGGTATGGAGACAACCTCATGAATCCATGGACCCTACATGTCAACAGGGGACTGTTCAAGCTGGTGGAGCTTCTGTGATGGTATGGGGCGTGTGCAGTTGGCGTGATATGGGACCCCTGATACGTCTAGAGACAACTCTGACAGGTGACAGGTACGTAAGCATCATGTCCGATCACCTACACCCATTCATGTCCATTGTGCATTCCGACGGACTTGGACAATTTCAGCATGATAATGCGACACCCCACACATCGAGAGTTGCTACCGAGTGGCTCCAGGAACACTCTTCTGACTTTAGACACTTCCATTGGCCACCTAAATCGCCAGACATGAACATTATCGAGCATATCTGGGATGCCTTGCAACGTGCTGTTCAGAAGAGATCTCTACCACCTTGCACTCCTATGGATTTGTGGACTGCCCTGCAGGATTCCTGGTGTGAATTGTCTACAAGATACCTTCAGACATTAGTCGAATCCATGCCACGTCGTGTTGCGGCACTTCTGCGTGCGTGGACGAGGAGGCTACACGATATTAGGTAGGTGTACCAATTTTTCTGGCACTTCAGTGTATGACAGTAATGATGTGACTGACAAGACTGCCCCCAAGAATTGTCTTGTAAATTTCGTATCATTATGTTATATGATGATAATGAGATGACTGATGAGACCTCCACCAAGAATTGCCATGTAAATTATCATAGTATATGGCACTATATGATGGTAATGAGATGACCGACGAAACTACCGCCAAAAATTGCATGAAATTTATCTCAGCATGACAATATTTAACTGATATGGCTGACGAGACTGCCCTCGAGAATTGCTATGCAAACCATCATAACGTGACGTTATGGTATATCAATTCACCCACTGAAAGACGTTTTCAATATTAAAAATCGATGGATATATATATAAAAAAAAGCCAACAAATGTAAAACGTACTTTTTCCTACCCACTGTGAAACAATTCGAGACTTTTATAACTTTGCTTGGAGACATGGCATTACGTCAAAAACTAACAAAGCAAGGACGAACGTCAACAATCAGCTTGATGGTAAAGAGCCCGCCAGAGGCAACGTTGTAAGTCGAATAGCGTGTCTTAAATAGTATACTTTTGTAGCTTTTGTTCCCTCACACGGAAAATATAGTAATCTTTAGTGTTGTCTGACCGACATAACGCCTACCAAATAACTTTTAGGTAGACGAGACAAGGTCGTTAAGATTGGAAAAACTCACTGCTGATCATAAAGCGTCTAGGAAATATTAAATGACGCGAACAAGCTGCTTTTTTCTTGGTAATACCTCGAATCGGAATCGCAAAATCAGTGTCATTAACAGGTTTAGCAACTTTTGGGATAACGATTTGTCGAAGCTACGAATCTTCACCCTGAGTTTTCCTTTGTTGGCTGCATCTGGATTGCTTTTCATCTGAATGGTTCAGTATGATATCTCTCCTATAAAGATCTAGCTGTAAACCTTACAGTTTGTTCCTTGGATATGAACGAATGGGATTTTAATGGAGTTTCAAATAAGTTCATCAAACGTGCTTCCCTACGCAGCTAGGTGATTAAAACGTTTACTATTACTAAGACATACTAACACTAATCTTAAGATGATTATTTTTCGCGCCATGAAGTCTTTTAAATGCAGCACTGGCCTTGCTGCTTCGTTGATAAAAGACTTCTACGAGAAACGCACGATAAGACGTAGTGAACATCGCCACTGTTGACATTTTGAAGATTCGAGGAGAAAATGTTTACGTCTCTTTTAAGTACTCGAAATTCGTTCGATCAGAAGTTCTTGACTGTGGTCCACGGATCCCTTATCCACAGGGATCCCCAGAACATTATTGAGGTGACCGCGAGATCCCCCAGTGTTCCACAAAGGTTCGGAAAAATACTGAGATAAGAGCATTTACTCTTGTCTATCTCCAATGCTAAGAATAAATTATGAGGGGACGAAAAATTCTTTCCTTAAATAGTGAAAATTAGTGATGAAACACTAGAAATAAATACATATGATGCAAATTCCGGGCTTTAAACTTTGAGTTAATTCTTGGGGGTCCGCGAGAGCAAGTGATTTCTGGAGAAGTCCGCGGTCTAGGAAAGTTAAAGAACCGTTGCGTTAGATGACCTGTGTAATTTTCAGATTAAGACGATAGGGATACTGACTTTCATTCTATTGGCTAAGTACTTTTAATTAATTTTTTAAAAGTCGAATCCGTAGATTCACGTACGCACTAAATACGCACCAATATACGCACCAAATTTGCTAGCGATTTGATCTATAGTTCTTTTTGCAGAGAGCTCTAAACACACTCTTCCTGCTTAAGATCACTTTGCAAGCTGACTTAAAAAAAAAAAAAAAAAGTTTACAAATCTAGTAAACAGCATATGCAATCAATGTAAGAGCTGTATAATTGCTAGAGGGGCGATCATATGCAGTACGCAATTGTATTAAAGAAATTCTATGGAATGCTTTGATTTTTGCTGCTTCTACTTTTTACAACAAGCGGAGTCTTTAAACTTAAAAACTTCTATGCATTCCCAGTGAACTAAGGGATGGATTAAATTAGCATACGCTTAGGACATCAAAGAAAATGGTGCACCACAGGAAATACCCACCGCTAGGTTTACCATCGACCATACGGAGCAAAACTGCAAATGATGCAGTTGTACCAGGTTCCACAAAAAAAATGGGACTCCCACAATGAATGAAAAAATTACATATACGTGTACAACTGTGCATATATATATACACTCTATAACAAAAAAAATCGACGCACCAAGGAGGAGTTGTCCGATTGCGATAAAAATTGGTGGATGTGAAGAACATACATAGAAAAAGAAACGATTAAAATTTCAGAACAATTGAATGATTTATTGCAGAGTTTGACCGTTACAAAGGGAGGAAGTCAATAAGGCGTTGGTCCACCTCTGGCCTGGATGCAAGCTGTCACCCGGCGTGGCATAGACTGATAAAGATCCCGGATGGTGTCCTGCGGAATTTCTTGCCAAATTGTCTCCAACTGTCGGGCTAAATCGTCAACATTCCGGGATGGTTGCAATCGCCTTCCCATAGCGTCCCAAATGTGCTCTATGGGAGAGAGATCAGGAGACCTAGCTTGCCAAGGAAGTGTTGGGCAAGCTTGAAGACAATTCATAGCAACACGTGCCGTGTGCGGCCGGGCATTGTCTTGTTGAAACGTAAGTCCAGGGTGTCGCAAAAGGAACGGTAACACAACCGGTCGTAGAATGTCGTCTACGTACCGCTGTGCTGTAAGTGTGCCAGAAATGACCACCAAAGGGGTCCGGCTATCAAAGGAGATGGCACCCCAGACCATAACGCCCTGTTGTGGGCATGTGTGGCGTGCGATAGTAAGGGCAGGATCCCCACGCTGCCCTGGACGTCTCCAGACACGTCTGCGGTTGTCGTCAGGACACAGTTGGAAACGGGACTCGTCACTGATTGATTGATTGATTGTTTGGCTTTTTTATGGCGCAAGAGCATCTGGGCTATACTGCGCCAAGGACTCGTCACTAAAGACTATACGTCCCCAGTCAGCATAACTTGCACACCCATACTCTGCAACCATATATTGGGACATCGTGAGTATTTTTCTATATATATATATGGAGACACCGAACTCTTAAATGCTTAGAATCTCTAATAGTTTTAATTCTGCTGTGGGTAAACTCAGGGGCGGACAAAGACTTTCATTCGGGGGCGGGGGGGATCAAGGACAGAATTTGCCATGGTCTTGGAATAACACCCTTCATTTATCATGAAAGTTGGAATTTTTTACAGTGAAAAAATATATTTTGCGGGAGGGGGGTCAGACCCCTGTGACCGCCCTTGGGTAAACCAGATCGTATATAAGCGTATTGTTGTACTGAGGTCCGCTTAAGCTGTCGATCCTGTTTCATATGATTCTGAGTACATCTTTATAACGTAAGAACACAAACGAATAACGTAAACAGCTTCGTTTTTAAATTTCGTACACATGATTTCTTCAGTGTTGCGGAGCGCCATCTATCTTTGATTTTGTTAACTCAAAGATATTAAAAATATTTCGAATATTTTTGATAATACAGTTCGACTCGCATAAAATTGGAATATATTGAATAGTTTTGCATTTATCGGAGTTTTTTCCGTGTCCCGCCTCTAGAACTTCTTGATATTAATCAGCTGGCATTTATATATATGAAAGTTCCGGAATATTGAATATTTTTGCATCTTCAGTTTCGGCATAAACGGGTTCGATCAAAAGAATATACCTTGCTAGAAACGAAAAACATGGTTAAGAGATGGTCTGAATCTGGTGAATCGGATGATCCCGATATCCAAAATACAGAAAATTGTACAGTCGAACCCACGGGCGCCCATATGGGGGGTAAGGGGGAGCTCAAACCCCCCCCCCCCACTCGTTCAAAAGTTTGATTTGTCCGATTATGCTATGCAGTTATTTTAAAAAAAATTTCAGTCACATTTTAAAATAAGGTACTTTTTAGCTCATTACTAATTGTCAAGCAGTATCAATTATTTTTGTAGTTTTGTTTTTTTTTGATATCTTGTACATTCACTAAAATTCTCGACAGCTTTGAGAAGGAGGTAATAATTTTTCTCAGCCTGCTCTAGAAGTACTCGTTAATGTTTCCCAGCCTCCCCACCATATGAGTACTTCTAGTGGGCTGGGGAGGCTAGGAAACATTAACGAGTACTTCTAGTGGGCTGAGAAAAACTATTACCTCCTTCTCAAAGTTGTCGAGAATTTTAGTGAATGTACAAAAATAAAATACCCTACAAAAATAATTGATACTGCTTGACAATTAGTAATGAGCTAAAAAGTACCTTATTTTAAAATGTGACTGTAAATTTTTTTAAAGTAAATGCATAGCAGAATCGGGCAAATCAAATTTTTAAACAGCTGGGGGGGGGGGGGGGCTTGAGTCCCCTACCCCCGATATGGGCGCCCGTGGGTTCGATTGTACAATTTTCAGTATTTTAGATATCGGGATCATCCGATTCACCAGATTCAGACCATCTCTTAACCATTGTTTTCGTTTCTAGCAATGTATATTTTTTGTTGTTATGTTTGTATTGAATGTTTGGAATAAACAAATGCAATGTAATTTCAATAATAAATTTAGTTATTTCCTCCTTTTCTGGTCAAACACTCTTCGCACATTTCATACTCTAGCTTATTAGATCCGAAATATGCGGCTCTACCTTGGTCTCGATTGGATTGAATAACAGGGAAAAAATTTTACTGTGTATAACGTTAAGCATAGTACTGACCTTGCGGCAACGTGAAGTACAGTTGCACCATCCTTATCTCTGTCCCACAACGTACAGTCTGTATTTCTTAATAACCAAACAAGAGCTGGAAGTTTTCCCATGGCAGCCGCGTCGTGAGCGGGAGTGGCCCCCACGAAAGAACGGACATTGGCCCGCATGGTGCATTTGGTCACTAAAAATTCCAGGACTTTTACGTGACCTCCACGAGCTGCATAATGCACACAGGTGGCGCCAAAGTCATCGTGAATGCCAGTTAGTAACTCTTGTTTCTTTTTGAGGAGCTGCAGACCTTGGAAATCGCCTTCCCTCGCTGCCACCAGGGCACGGTGTATAAGAGGAACTTCGGGCATACCGGGACCGTAGTGGTGGTGAACCCAACAGAGGGGTGGTGGAGGAAAGAATTCTAAAAGAAAAAAAAAGCGGAAATATAAATGTCAGTGTTTGAATAGGTGAAATACATTGCGCAAGATATAGTTAGATTACAGCCCCTACAATCCTAAGCCGACGCAACAGCCGCCATTTTGTTGTGCACTTCCGGTTTTATAATACAATGTTTACCATTGGAAAATCGATAATTTTCTTCTTCGTACAGGATCTGTTGTAAATCTAAACATTCTGTGTTTATTCCTTCAGTGATTTGTACAATTCACAACGGCACACCCATTCATTTCACCCTATTTTATTAAAACTAACGCTCTTATAAATCACTCAACTTTAACACGGCAGTAAAAGGGATCACGGGATACGATGGCAACAAAATGGTGGATTACGCTAGCTCCCCTTTTTTAGGAGGATTGTTAGATGGAAATTTTCACAATAAATCATATTTACAAATAAGTAACGTCGTTCACAATTATTTCAACGCATGTATCCGTCATCTTCAGAACATATGATATTATCGCCTTCACGGAACGGCAATGAGAGATCTCTGATGATGATCCTTTCATCCGTGTTCGAATCGTGAGAACCGTAATATTCTAGGTTCTGAAAATGGCGGATATATATCCGTTGAAATAATCGTAAATGACGTTGCTTATTTATGACTATGGTCATTTACTTATTTATGACTATGGTTAATTATAAAAATTTCCATCTAAACATTATCGTAAATTCACAAGACAACGTAGATGACTCCTGCAATACATTATATTCCACCTACATAATACATCATTTAAGAGTGCCTTTGCATTTTCGGAACAAAAATTTTAATGACATACCAAAATTTTTAGCTGCATGCAAATTAATTTTCGATTAATGTGTGTATGCTGATTTTCATTTGACATCGCAATAAATAATATGCTAAATATTTATAAGATTTTGTGAGAAGATGTTCAGCAGGTAAACAATTGGTACATTCCATGTGGAATTCATCACATTCGTTCGTTGTTATCACAGCACATTACATTTAATACATTAGACAATACAACGTATTATATATATCTACGCGTGACAATTTTGCCAATAAACACATGCGGAAGTGAACCTTATAATTAAATTAAATGATTGATAAATTAAAAATTGCCAAATCAGAAATTGCTGAATTAGAAATTTTTAAGTTAGAAAATACTGAATGAAAAGTTGTCAAAAGTTTTCAAAATAAAATGTCTCAGAAGTTGTATAATTTTATATCAAATGGATATATTGCGCGTATCTACCTGAAAAGAGAACGACATGTCAGTGACCATGTGTGAAACCGGTCGTCTGAAATACTTTGTGCCTTATCCTCATCTTCAAGTTAGCATAAGCTGGGATCTATGTACTTGTGTATGGCCCACAGTTTATCTTTGAACCATGAACAGAAGGGGGAAAAGGCTAGGCTATGTTGCTTGGCCCTTCCTCTCTATTCTTCTAGCCAGGACCGAGAACAGGATTTGCAGGCACTTAGGCAGTTTAGCAGATCGTGCCCTCAATAAATCTCAACTTTCTCCTAACCATTTTTCAGGAGGTAAAACTAGCGGATTATCAAGTACATGAATTTTTAATAATTCTGATAAATCATTTTATACGAAAAAGAAAAACAAAAACGTTTCGATCTAGGCCACTTAGGACCCGAGCCCCTGGGCATTTGCCCCACCCTGTCCCTGGTTGTGCTTATATCCGAAGTAATGAATATAAACTGCAAATGCTTCCAAAGCATATAGATGGAGAAATAAGAAAGCAAGTTAGGATGCATGAAAATGAATATACACGCTCAGAACACACAGAAATGGAGGAGACGTGGATAAATCCTCAGCTAGCTGTGGATAGACAATGGCTGAACATGATGATCATGAAGACCAACATGTTTATATGGCAGAGAATATAAGAATGAATATACAATAATAAATTATGAATTAGTAATGAACAGATAATGGTTATAAATGAACTACACCGGTGGTTCCCAAAAATTTTTTATTCTTGGAGCTCTTGTTGAATCCAAGTTGGCCAAGGCTTCCTTTGCCGAACTCAGAGATTATGCTTATATCAAATTCAAACAAGTACATTTAAGTAAAGAAAAAATAAAATAAAGCAAGTATTGAAGATCGCAAGAACATTTAATTAAAAAAAAATTCAACTAATTAGTGGGTTTGATGAG
>QLNU02014176.1:92767805-92849796 GCA_006491805.2 Dysdera silvatica
GTATGTGCTGTACACTAAAGATGAGTTCGGGCTCATTTTTCGAAACCCAAACCCGTCAAATTCCAATGAATTGCAATTTGAGCCCCTCTGAAGCCAAAATACTTCGTGGAAATTCGAGCCAGAGCCCGTTTCAAGTCCGGATTCGGGCTCAGGTTGAGCCCGTCTCATATCTACTGTACACTTCCTGGGTCCGCTTTTTACATGGTGTTGCACTTTAGATATAATAGCAAATATTGCTATTTTACAAAATATTACACAGAACATTTCGTAAATTTCACCGATTTCACGAAAATAATAAAATGTGATAAAAGTAATATATATATATATGTGTGTGTGTGTGTGTGTGTGTGTGTGTGTGAACTTTAAGGAGGGGAGTGCTTTTCATCATCTATGCTTTATGTGGAGGATTTTTTCGAAGTCATTTAAACGTCAAAGTCATTTTATGAAAAGGAAACCTATATATTTTAATGTTGTTTTTAGAAAAAAAAATTCTATATAAACTACTTTTCCAATTTAGCGCACAGATATTTGAAAAGTAAACTTAAATTAAAAAAATCATGCTATTGACAACTAATTCACTACTTGAAAAACGAAAGAAATTAAGCATTCAGTACTTGAAGAGGGACTTTACACACAAAGTATACCGTACATGCGATTGGTTGATGGAGTCATGCTATCGATTTATATTCTCTAGAACAGGGCTGTCCAACATACAGCCCGCGAGCCACAATCCGGCCCGCCGACAACTGTTTAGACTGAAAAAAAAGTCCAAAAATATTTTGAAGAGTTTTTTTTCCAGAAATTGAGAAAAACTGCATAGGTGACCCCTTTTCATATCACAAGTGAACAATAAAACAATTCATCACTTGCGATATGGAAGTGAAAAATTAAACAACCGGAAAAAACTATGAAGAGAGATTTTTTTAAAAATGAAACTCGATGAAACCGCTGGCCTGCGAGATCCGTGAAAAATTTGTAAGTGTCCCGCTGCCCAAAAAGGTTGTACAACCCTGCTTTAGAACAATGGTGTTCAACCTTTTTTTAAGCCACGACTAGTATGTCCGCCGCTACCATATTTGCATAATAAAAGCATTTTTAACAGAGTAAAGAAATCGCACTAAATATAAAATTAAAAACTAAATAATATTAAATAATAGATACCCTTTACGAAATAAAGATATGCTTGTTCCTAGATTTGACAGAAATTGATTCATGTATTATCACTTGGATGCTATGGGATTTAGGATGTGGAATCATTTCCTTCCAGATATTGCTGATCTGAATAACATGAATCTATTCCAAAAAGGGTAAAATATTATTTATTAGATCAGTGTTCTGTTTAGAGTTCTTGGGATAATTTAGATTAATTTTTGAGAAGAGTTTTAGGATCTGATCCGATACAATTTATCTGTTTGTTTTTGGGGGGTTGTCTGTTGGTGTGCAATAATTGCATTTTCTGATTGAGATACTTTTGAAAGAAATCGTTAAAAAAGAAAAAACTTGCTTAACTGAGGACTACGTGCATATTTGTATTTTATATTTGTACTTAGAATTTGTATTTTATATATAATAATAATTATTATATTATGCGTGATTATAGTGATTATGTGGTTATTCTTATGTAGTTGTTTATTGCGGTGTTGTTATTATAAATATCATTGATTATTATTTTAGTGATTATTGTATTATATATGTTTATGATAATTATGTAGTTATATATGGTATATTATTGTATTTTATATATTAATTATATTAGAATTTTGTTGTATGTAATGTGTATTAATGTGTCTGTTTTAACTTGATAAATTATTACATTTTATGGTATTTTTTCGAAAATATTGTAATTTGTTACTAAACGTAATGGTTTTTTTTTTTGATAGTATGTAAGGGGATTGGGGCACATCAAGCTAATTGTTTAGCTTTTTTTCCCTTGATCTCCTATCAAGGAATTGATATTGTAATTGCAATTTTCCGTGTCTTGATAAATAAATAAATAAAATGAAATAAAATATTAATCATGAATATTAATATATTATAGATTAATTATGTATATTATACTATTACATTAATTATCTATGTTATATATATAACATTAATTATATATATACTAATTTATATTATAGATATAAAGTTAACAACCATTAGTAAAATATTGCAATGTGTGTAGCCATGTTGAAATATAAAAGCGTTGGAAACATTTGGTATAAAATTCCTTATAAAAATAATTGCAACTAAAAATAGTTTCGGCGACCCCCATCCCCCAGAAAACAGTTCGCGACCTCCTTGGGGGTTACGACCCTCAACCCCTACTCTAGAAAAATGAGAACACTGCAGAACTACTGCTCAAGAAAAAATGAGATAGTATACGCGGTACTAATTAGTAGGGAAATAAGACGGCTTGCCGCTTTCACTCAATCTCCTACCTGCTTCAACCATTCAGCTGCTAATTTAATGTAAATTATTTAAAAGTTAACACTTAAGTGTTAAGATGAATTATTTTATTGTGTTTTAGTTTATTGGGAGTTAAAAATGGAGAGTTTATCTGTAGAGGAAAAAGTTGAAATAGTCCTTTGTTACGGGGAATCTAGGAGATAACGCGCGACAAACAATTTTTCTGTATACTGAACGGTGTGTGTGTGGGGGGGGGAGAGTCCTGATACAAAAACTTCATTACAAATATTATTTTATCGTGTTGTAAAATAGTTTTCAGAAAAAAGAAGCGTACAGACTAAAATGGAGAGCCAAGGAAGATAATGAAATCGCAGTGTTAGCTGCAATGTATGGCCATCCACATGTAAGTTCTCAAGAATTATCCGTCGGTGCATGAATTTCTAAATGCAGTGTTCTTAGAATATTGAAGCAAAATAAGTTTCATCTATACTATATGTCATTACATCAAGAATTACATACTGATAATTTTCTGAATAAAATAGCGTTTTATAGATGGGCTAAAAACGGAATTTGAAATAATAATAATAATAATTTTTTTTCTGTGCGTATTATTTTAAGACGAATATACTTTCACAAATACGTAGTGGCAAAGTAAATCAGCATAGCATTCACTACTAGCCTGTTGAAAATCCACACCGGTTGAAAGAAATGGATCATCGGAGACTCTGGCCTGTTAATGTCTGGTTTGGAATTTTGGAAGATAAGATAATTGGTCATTTTTTATCAACGGCACATTAACAGGACAACTGTATGCAAACATTTTAACGGAATATTTACCATTACTGTTTATAACAGACTGTTTATAACAGACTGTTTATAACAGACTGTTTATAACAGACTGTTTATAACAGACTGTTTATAACAGACTGTTTATAACTGTTAATACTGTTTATAATTAATATTAGAAGAAAAGACCATGTGGTCAGTGGTAAATTCAGAGACTATTTAAAGAGGTGGGGGGACAATTAATGATTGATTATTGAAAATACCTCATTGGATCTTTACCTTATATTTTTTCAATGTTATATTTTTATTCAACAGGAGGGCGATCTCTCCCCGTCCCCCAAAAATATGTGTTTGTATGTGGTTCCCAGCACTACGGATACTCTAATCATTATACATGCACTGCTGGCATAGGAATGGAATTAGAGAGAGAGCTCTTACCCCCAATAATTTTAAATAAATTTAAATTTTATAGTGTTTAATTTTAATTGCTAATTTTTTCTTAATTCAAGCCCAAAATTTTCGCATATTTTTATAGTTGCATATTTATAGTTGAATTATTATTCACCTTCTACTCTATAAAAGTAACGATTTCAACAATTACCTCGCTACTTCTTCTCTCTCTCTCTGTCAATGAATGAATGAATGAATGAATGAATGAATGAATGAATGAATGAATGCATGTATGTATGTGTGCGTGTGTGCATACAGAGGCGGCTCCAGGGCCCCGCGTCGGCCCTTTTATTTTTGGCGCACTTGCAATGTAAAATGTTTGTCATTACATTGTAGACCCCTATTCAGTATAAACATAAATGTAATTTATTCGAATTTCAATAACGCTAAAATGATATTTATTGTTCTTACAATTCATTTGTTATACTTTTATCAAATTAAGATTATTGTTATTAACAACGGATCAGAAGAAGACAAAACTATTTACCATCTCCCATCAAATGGCTTAAAAACCTTGTTTTAAAGAGTTCGTTTTTCAAATTTTTTCGGGGGAGAGCCCCTGAATCCCCTTTTCTCTGGGTTCTATTCCATACTCATAGGCTCGCTGGTAAGGCCCCTTTCCAAAATATTAGGGCCCCGCAAAAGTAAATGGCCCAGGGCTCCGCAAAGTCTAGGGCCGCTACTGACTGTCTGCCTGCATGCATGCATGAATTCATGAATTCATTCGTTTATTATCCATATGCCTAGACATAATACAATCAAATGAACGCATCTTGGGATCTTAAGGCGTTTGCATATACAATACTTTAAAATCTTTCTTTTTTTTTTCCTTGATTTTTCCTTTTAAATTACTGGCAATTTACAAGAGATGTCTCACTATGTGCTTTGAGCTTCAGTAGAAACGCCAAAGTTTTATAATTTTTTAAATTTCCGCTGGAACCTCCGCGATTAAACGAATAATCTTCTTGACGGTGGTCATTCTTTATTTTCAGTTTAGGGTTCATAAATACTTTAATATGACGCCGCATGAGCTAGCTATCCATGTGCCCAATGGCGTAGTTAGATATTTTGCCGCCCGGGGCGAGTGACTGTCATTGCCGCTCTCCCTTAATGGGTTAACAAAACAAATAAATTTTGTTTTTAAAGGCTAATTGCCGCACCCCGAATTGTGGCGCCCGGGGCAACCGCCCCTCTTGACCGTTCACCCTTAGCTACACCCAAGTTTCAAGCACTAGTGGTCGGAAATTCCATTTCCATGCTCCAGTTATAAACAGGATAGTCGGCTTCTTAACCGATAGATGGCGACACAAGTATTCATGTTATTGTCTCTTTAAAAGCTTTAATTTATGAGGCTATCGACCCGTATTTTCCTGAAACAAATGCTATTTGCTTTTTTTTTTTTTTCATTTGATAAAAATGGAAGCCAGACGGTATTTCAAAATACAATTTGCACTAAACAGTTAACCAAAATAGCAGTTCCTTATGTTAGTTTAAATTATCCACATCAGGGCCGTGCTTACGGTGTTCACGGCCCTGGGCAAAGCAGATTTTAGCGGCCCTTAAAAATGTTTTGACTTAACACAACAAAACAAGATTGATCTGGGTTTAGCATTACAAAATAAAGTTCTTCACTTGTCTGAACGCTGTAGGTAAAGGTAAGATAATGAAGTTAAATTGAAAATAGAGGACAAAAATTAATTAAATAAAATACGAATCATTGTAATTTATTATTACTCTAATTATTATAATTATAACGAATTAATGAAAAGTTTCTCAACGAACAAAGCTGCTTGTTTTATAATATTAGAACTTACAAAGTAATTTTTCTAGCTTTTTATGCAGCCAAGTTTCGGAAACCAGAAGTCTTTGCAGTGGCTATACGCCCAGCACAATAAACATGGTAACGTACATAGCTACTGGCGTAACGTAGCTAACGTATATAGCTACTGACGTAACGTAGCTAACGTATATAGCTACTGGCGTAACATAGCTAATGTATATAGCTACTGACGTAACATAGCTAACGTACATAGCTACTGACGTAACATAGCTAACGTACATAGCTACTGACGTAACATAGCTAACGTACATAGCTACTGGCGTAACATAGCTAACGTACATAGCTACTGACGTAACATAGCTAACGTACATAGCTACTGGCGTAACATAGCTAACGTACATAGCTACTGGTGTAACATAGCTAACGTACATAGCTACTGGCGTAACATAGCTAACGTACATAGCTACTGGCGTAACATAGCTAACGTACATAGCTACTGACGTAACATAGCTAACGTACATAGCTACTGGCGTAACATAGCTAACGTACATAGCTACTGGTGTAACATAGCTAACGTACATAGCTACTGATGTTAATGCATTTGACTAATAACATGTGTATTTATTCTGACCACCATTTAGAAGCTGCCTTGTGGAAAGTAAAACGTCACACGTAAAAGGTCAATTGGCCAAATACTCTTTCGAAAGTACAAAAAGCTGCTAAAACTTTTTTTTTGTATTTGCATTACACTTTTTAGCGGCCTTGGGCAGCCGCCTAGCTCGCACCCCCCCCCTAAGTACGGCCCTGATCCGTAAGTAGAAGCGGATTTAGGCCATGGTGACATCTGCAAGACCAAACTTTGCATCCATCCTACTAAGCATTATTTTCAGATTAATTTCTTTTGGTGCAGTTTTAATTCATGAATCTTCTCAATATACTCATTCAATCTTCATATTATTACAAAAACAGAAAGCCACGACGACAATCAAAATTTCTTCACACCGAAAAAAACATGCGTTACAAGTGCTTTTCCTGGGAAGCCAAAAATTAAGTTGTTCTAACATGAGAATTAAGATATTACATGAATTTTAATAATTTGGTATCAGTCCCCCACGTAATTAAACATGTTCATGCATTTTGATGTAGTTTTCACTTTCTTAATTGCTTGCTTGTTATTCCATATTGTGGTTTTGTTGGAAGAAGGCTTTGTTACTTTGTTATATGCACTAACCTAATTAAACACAAGTAGCATAGAATAATTTATACTAGGATTGGGTAATGAATTTATTAAAAAATTAATAAGTTTGTTCTATTTCCATGGCGCAAGTAAATCAAGGGTAATTCCACGCCAAATAAAGTGAGGCAGACCTGTAGCCAATCCGGAAACAGCAAGGGAGCGGCCCCAATTGCCCCATCGAGCTATTTATATATATATATATATGGAATAATCCCTGGGTGCCCTTGCCCCATAAGCTCTTTGCCTTGCTCCAGTTGATCCTTTATCCTGGCTACACTACTGAAGTTAGGTATATTAAATAAGATCTGAAACTTTAAGTTTAAAAAGTTCCATAAGGTAAAACGTTTTTAATAATATCGAGGAAAGAATTAATAATGAAAAAACGAAAAAACGAGCCTGTTGAACCTACTATCTCTGTAAACATGTGTATTATTCGTATTATGTTCAACTCAAAGCCGATACTCTTTTTAATAGAGAAAACAGCTACAGCAGACAACAGCTCATCTACTAATTTTGAT
Source organism: Dysdera silvatica (assembly GCA_006491805.2). Taxonomy (NCBI): domain Eukaryota; kingdom Metazoa; phylum Arthropoda; class Arachnida; order Araneae; family Dysderidae; genus Dysdera; species Dysdera silvatica. The sequence goes on from QLNU02014176.1 coordinate 92,774,968, forward strand.
CTCAAGTATATGTTTAACGTAATTATTACATTTTTGGGACTTGTAGAACACCAGTTTAATTTATTGAAACCTTTTTAATAATTAATGGTTCGATAATTGGGTTGGATTTGTCCGCGTGCCGGGATTATTTGACTATTTGGCACTCCCCTTGGTACTCTGTGCTGTGGTGCCGTTCGAACGCCCTAAACTTTTTTCTCCTGTGCAAATTGATTTTTTATAAAAATTGGCTTTTTGAAATTGAGTGCACAATTTCAATATTAGCTAAATAAAAAAAAATTCAATTGTACATAATAAGCATTTATATGCTGGTAAATGTAGGAAACTAACTTATTTGTGTCAATGAATTAATAATCCAATTAATTTGCTTCCAAAACTAAAATTATTATACAAAAACAAAAAAAACCACCAATATTTTCTTCAACTTAGTGCCCCTGATGGAGACGAAGGTTGGTCCCATAATTGGGGAGGGGAAGGGTCAGATAGGTCAGAAATATTTTCATCGTAGGATAATAAAAAGTTTACATTATTCAACTGTAACACCATCGTAATATATTATTTTAGGTACATAACAGCACAGTACGTTCATTTTAGGGGCATATAGAATCATAATAATCGATTGCTTTTATTAATTATATATTACTTTTAGGTCGTCACTCGCATAAATATTTGGAAATTTTTAGACTGTCAGAAAATAGAAGCAGCTCGTTATTTTTTTTTATTTTGTTTTTCTTTTGAATTTTGTTTACATAAAAACTGAGATTAAGAGTGTGGAGAAAGCCGATACAAGAAGAATTGGATATTGGTAAGTCCATCGAATAACGAGTTTAATATTTTTTTTATGACATTTCCCAGCAATATTAATAAATTTTCATCGTAATTTCTTTCCTTTTCTCGCTGTCCACAATATTAATTATTTGCTATTAATAACCTTAAAAAAAAGTGTTGTGGTGTGCGCAACCAGGGCAGAACACTTTGTTCCTTCACAGTTCAATACATTAATTGTTGACGTATTCATGTATGTAGAAATTTTCCTGAATACCATACACCCTATAGTCAGAGTCGGATCATGAAAAATGAAAAGAGAAGTACAGGGCATTTGTCTACAAATAAGAATCGGAATCAACCCCCCCACCTTGAAGAATTTCTGGATCCGCCCTAGGCTTGCATCCCGTTATTACTATAAATATTTGATTGGTTTCAACGTTTTTGAAATTGAAGAGTCTTTACGGGAGCGTGACGCGATGCTTCTTAATAGTTTGCATGTTGTCACTAATTGTCGAAACACTAGCAGCAAAATATAAGAAATGATTTGTATCAATGATTCAATTAGCAAAAGCTTATTTATTTGGAATGATATTTTGCAGCAATATTTGTCAACAGGAGCTCCGCATAAAATCGTGATCGAACGAAAGCATGTACTAACTTACTTGTGTGATAATGATATGCAGATTTCCATATAACCTAAAGTTAATAGTCATAGGGATTTATATTCCAATAATATCATAATAAAAGCTGTGTCGACAATATCTACTCTTGCATTATACAGTTTGTAGAATAATTCTAATCGACTCAAATCATGATATACAATGTAAAATCTCTTGTCAAAAAAATGGGAATATAAAATGAATTCCTAATACAGTAAAAACGTAAGCGTCTCTCAACATATTCTTGATATGAATGAATACGTTTTATTTGTGATAGAGATTTCTGAAAGCCTTGATAGGGGTGATGTGGGAAATAAGACCTTAATCACAATAGAATAATTTTTACCACGTAGTACACACATGTAAATATTTAGGTAAACAGGGTAAGTTAAGCCAATTGTACTTAGGCTGACAGTTCATAAAAGGGACGAACGTTAAGGGCACTTTTCTACCTAATGAACTTAAATGAACAGTACGGAAAATAAAGTACACTGTAATTAGGAATTTCCATGTTTTCAGTTGAAATCACCGCCATAATGTCACTTGCAAGCGCTGGATACATCGTCAAATTCATGACATCATTTTTAAACGCTTCATATGGCGTTACTTTCGTGATGTCATATCAAGCGCTCGAATATATACCATTTTTTTATATATCACTTCTTTCAGTGTCAAAAAAAGGGAGCGTCAAAACTTGGAAAAATCTCTTGCGAAAACTGCAGAACAAAAATGCCCAAATCTCTACACTTAGTCAATAACAAATTCTAATTTATTTGCGAACAAATAATTTCAACGTGAGTATAAAGTTAAAAAAAAAAGATCATTAATGAACAATAGAGAAGGAAAGATCATTAAAAAAAAGAATCAATAGTGTATACCGTTCATGAAATTCTTTTCAATAATTAATGGCCACCAACTACCACACAACGTCAGAAATAGATCTAATGTACTTTGTGTTTTTAATGGTACAAAACACCCTCTTTTATGAACTCATCCACAGTAATTCGTAAAATACTTCAAACAAGGGAGTTGCAATACTGATAATTATGAACATTAAGATAATAATGGCAGGAAAGAAATGTTAACTGAACATAGGATTATCGCGGTGGGCTCTCCCGCGTTTAACTTTGGCTTAACAAAGTTGACCGTGACCGTGAAATTGTTCCGCACGCGAACACAAATGGGTTAAGCTAAGATCAACCATCACAAAGTATAGTAGTCACTTGAACGAAATGGCCAACATCGAAGGCACAAAACCGGCCAACAATTAACTAAAGGAAGTGTTATGTCCACCCGGAAGCGATTGGCAAACCTTGTTAAATAATTAACCGGGAACACGAAAGAAGTTTTCGAAGTGGACTCGACCTTTTCTCCAAAAATTTAAGATAGTGAAACCTGGTAAAGTGTCCACCTTGGTAAAGCGACCAACTGAATAAGGTGGCCACATTTTATAAGAGAGAACCGGTAGGGGTTTATTCATGGCTATACCGAAGCATATCGCGTATAGTGATCACCTGATCATTACAGTCTAGTCCCAAAGGTGGTCACTTTAGACAGACTCGGCTGCATATATTTTGAATAGCTACTTGTCTCTGACATAATATAATATTTTTGTTGGCGAAAAATTTTGGCGTCAATTCAAATTTTTTGAAATGTGCATTTGCTTGGTACAATAAAAAGAAATGAAATTTTTTCAGGGAAAAAAAAAAATTTTTTTTTTTACGTGAGGAAACGAAATAACGTTTCACCAGGAAGTGCCATAGAAACAGAAGTTTTTTGTCACTGGAGTAGTTTTATTATTAAAACAAATAATAACAACGTTTCGGGAGCTACCTGCTCCCTTTATCGAGTGAAGAAGGCTGAAGAAAGGAACAATGAAAAGTAGAAAAACAAACATAGAATACGAAACAAAAAGACAAAAAATAATAAAACGTTTATTTTTAAGCCGTGAGGTAATGAGGATATAGAGGAAATGAAAAATGAAGAAACAATTGATGGCGGGAAAATATTATTTCGAACATTTGTTTGTAAAAATCTTGTAATGATGTACAAAAAATCTTGTAATGATGTGTAAAAAATCTTGTAATAATGTGTAAAAATCTTGTAGTGGTAACATTCTGGAAGAGATTTAGATTGGTTTATGTCAATATGCCCTATTTCATGGCTTTCGAATGATACCAAAAACTTTTTTACGTAAGTTTATTTACACATGTGAAGCAAGTCCGGATTTAGGTTACGAGGCGCCCTGGGCACAAAGGTTTCTGGCGCCCCCTCTTGTCGTAACTAGGTGGCTAACTCCCCAGAAAATTTCTTCTAAGCATTGAATTATACGGTTCAGCCGCCACCTAGAAAAAAGTTAGCCGCCTAGACTTCGAAGCTAGTTACGCCCATAACCCCGGTGCTAGCAGAAATAAATAAAATTTTGTCGTTCCGCCCCCTCAAATGCAGCGGAAAATCGCGGAGGATAGGGAAGGGGCGACATTTATGATTAGCCTACCTTATGTGCATTATTATAAATTATAATAACAATATTTTTTATAAACACATTTTGTTTATTTGACGATTTTTCTTTTTGTATATTGGGGGAGGGGGGCAAGGGCGGATGCAGAATAAAATTTCAGGGAGGGCGCAAAGCTTGAAAATTTCACTTGTAAGTTTAGTTTTATTTTTTACTTGAAAATAATCATTTTTAAGTTAAAATAATTCTCAAGAGGGTGCATGCCCACTGCCTGGATATGGCCTTGGGGAACAAAGGTTGTTTTACGCAGTTTTTCAGATTTCGAAAAAAAGGGAGAAGGGCGCCTTTTCGAGGACAGCTGATCGACAAAATTCTACGGTATATAATTCACAATTTAAAAAAAATCCACAGCTTCTTGCGCCCTTAGAAATTTGGCGCCCTGGGCAAGTACAAAACGTGCCCATTTATAAATCCGGCACTGATGTGAAGTACACATCTGATACACAGAGTAACGCCAAAACTGAAAGTATTACGTCACAAGTGTGGGTCTGGAGTAAATGCTGCAGCATAACCCACTCCAAACCCTGAAGAAATCAAATAAACGCTAGAATGGCGCATCAATATAATTTTAAATTAGTTTGTTTATAGATGTCATCGCTCTTATAACTTTCCCTCCATCAGTTCCCTTGTTAAATTCATTATAATTTTTTTATTTCTCTTGTTTTCCCACTTCTTAAATTCCACAATTTAGGTCTTCTATATTCTATGTTATTCCTGCCTGTTTCTGTTCTTATTTTAGATGCAGGAAACATTTTGCCTCCTTCCAGCATTAATCCTTCATTGAAGTATTGTCTTCATAAGTAAGTTACATTTATTATTCCATTAAATCTTTTATTTTGGATCCTTCCGTACATTTTGTTCAGTATACAATATGCGTTTAATTTGCTTACTGGAATAATATCAGTTTCCTTCAATCCCACTCTTGTTAACCATACAGTGTTGCAAGGAATTTGTTCTGAGGTTTTTCTATTAATTTCGGGTTTGTTTTCCCCATATTTCCCCATACACAATTACGGTACATAAGATAACAACGAACATATGCGTAGTATAATTTAATTTTTATGTTTTTCTGGTAATACCCTTGCCAGGGCCGTGCTTAGGGGGTGCGAGCTGGGCGGCCGCCCAAGATTTTAAATAAAAAAAAAAGAAAAACATACTTAAGGACAGATTGATAAAATCGATTGAGATTGATCGACCGATTTATAAAATTGACCAATTCTCTTTCTTTCTCTCTTAAGCAAACATACGTTGTAAGTATGGGGCTTAAAATGCAGGTTGAAAACGACTGGATGAAACGGTGTTTCATCCATTCTTTAGCGAAGACTGAACGTTTCCCAGGACGCCGTATTTAAAACATTGAAAGTGAAGAAAAACGTAGTTTCAGACGTTTTACGCGCATGCGCCTTATATTAACAGGGTTAGGTCCTCGAATATATGTGTAAGTTGATGATACATCGTTATATGATTATCTTTCAGTCGCTAATGACTAACTCAGTGGTTCCCAAGCTTTTTCAAGCCGCGTCCCACTTTTATAGTAGCCAAGTAATCCGCGACCCATTTTTATAGTAACCAAGTAATCCGCGACACCCCCTTTTTATAGTAACCAAAAGATCCGCAACCCCCCCTTCTGTTTGCCGCCGCCACATTTGCATAATAAAAGCATTTTTAACAGAGTAAAGAAAACACATTAAATAGAAAATTATATTATATTAATTATATATATTGTTAATTATGTATATTAATCATATATATTATATTAATTATATATATTAATGCATATTATAGATATAAATTAAACAACAACCACGTAGAATATTGCAATGTGTGTAGCCATGTTGAAATATAAAAGGGTTGGAAATATTTGGTATGAAATTCCTTATAAAAATAATTGCAACTAAAAGTAGTTGTGGTGACCCCCCAAGACACCTGTTCACGACACCCTTTGAGGGTCGCGACCCCCAGGTTGAGAACCACTGGACTAACTGAACCAAAACTCCCATTATCGGAAAGCTTTCACAACAAACAGAGTTATTTTTCAGATCGTCAGGGTAAGAAGAAAGCGATTAACATATATTTGATATTCCGAAAACATGCAAACAAATTATTTTTTGCGATGAATATAGAAAGTAGCGTGATTTCAGTGACGTTGGGAGCGATGATTATTTAGATCGGTTTCTCATTGAAGTGTTCTACAGACAGATAGATAGTGGTGTTTTCAACTGTAGTATGTTTCATAATGTCCATGCACACGTGTGAAACTGATCAAGCATCCACAAGTTGGTGAAAGGCTCGGTTTTCGGCCATGAATCGAATATTATACTTACATTATGGTCAAAAGGACCCATGTGCACTAAACGAAACCTCAACCAATTTGGCCAACGTACTGAGTATTTTGTTAATATTTCTGTCACTTTCGCAACTGATTGATCAATTCATTCAGAATCAATAAACATTTCAAACTAAAATAACCTTTAAGAGAATGCCATTCAAGTAAGGATCGATGATTGGATATGACGATAATGTTTATAGTTTTTGCAGTTATATAAATAAAATTTAAAACAATTTTATGAAAACTGTACTTAAAAATTATCACAATTGAATTTCAAGCTTGATTCTTCGCATGTCAGACATGTGTGGACACTGCAGTAAACGAGGCAATTCGCATAATGACGGGATGCCGCAGAACTACATTAACTGATAAATTATACGCTCTTGTTGGTTTCACCCAATCGAATATTGGAAGGGAGGTGTCAACGAAAGCTGAGAGATTCGAACAAGAAAAGGACACTCGACATCCATTAAGTGGATTCACGCCCCATACTCGTCGGCTGAAGTCCAAGAGGAGTTTTATATCAAGAACTAAAGTCGTTCAGGATTGTATGAGAGTAAGTCGACTGGCTAAATGTGGGGAGGAACTTACCAGAAGAAAAATGGAACCGAGAGAGAAGATGACCACTGGACTCCCTTATACAACTGCTCCCTCATGAACCCTCTGATACAGTCTGGAGGATAGCGAGTAGGATTGTGGTTGAGGTACTGAAATATAAGACAAATCTGACAATGTGGGGTTGTCAATTGACAGAGACATGAAGTGGAACTGCGAAGAAATTCAGAGCCCAGCACACTTGTTGATCTGTCTGCAGTTACTGGAACTTTGTATCATGGACGACTTATTTCTGGCCAAGTACAAGGCTGTGATAGCAGCAAATTTTTTGGAAATGTAAAGTTTGATCTGGACACGGAAAGTCAGTTTCAAGCAAAATAAAAATACAATTTATTTTTCACGTACTTTTACTATAAAATTCGCTTGAAATTTTGTATGAAACTCGAAGATGTGTACATCATTCCGTACAACATTTTTTTTTTTATAAGTTCAACCTTACCAAAAATCTAAATCAAAGTTCTGAACTGGTTGCTATTCTTTTGTTCGTTAAATACGAGTCTTCGTAAGTTTGACTTTTATTTTTTAACATTTTTAGGGGTGATATTTCTACTCAGAAAAGATTGGGCCATGTTTATTTTTTGCTGCAGCATGCAGTAGCTGCAGGAAAAAGACTCCATTGTTACAACAGAAGAAATATATGTCACTTTTGCTTGTATGTTTCAAGACATTACGATCCCCGCTTCCCTTCTGCTAGCACTTAATTGGCAAGGTTGTACCTGTGTAAAAAAAAATTTCTTTGTCCTATGTTTTTTATGCGTTCTTATTTTTTCTTTCCTTAACTATTGTAACATGGGAATAATCTACAAATCCTCAATTAATTTTGCTTAATCCCAATACTATATCTTTGGAACAAGTGTTATTTATTTCCATTTTGTGCTGAAGAACAATCCGAGGGCTCTGTTGACGAAAAAGCCAAACAAGTTCCAGGAAGGAAAAAACAAAACAAAATTAATTATACGCTCGCTATTGGAAACCGTGGTGGCCTAAATTTAGGTTCTGGCGACAGGCACGAGGTGTCGCTGTTGGGGTCATGAGGTCGAAGGACAGCCAATCAAAGAAAGCTTTATGGAAACTGGACTTTCCATGGACCAAAGGATCAAAAACAAGATGGCGTAACTCACTCTTCGGCCGAACAATCTCATTCAAGAAACATCGCTGCACGACATGCGACGGAGTAGACATTGAGGAAAGGATAAAGGTTTCGTTCGTGTCTAGTTAGAGGGAAGAACTGATGAAGAAACACCATTTGACTTCGAAGTGTCAACACTTAAATGGTAAAACAGAAAAGGTTAATTGAAAACGCAACGCAGCCCGAACCTATTTATAACAACATATTATCCTACAACACTATCTGCTTAAATTGGTTTAACAAGAACGAATTGGATTATGCTAATAGGTTTTCGCGGGAAAACTAATATAATTTAATTATCAATAACACAGCTAAGGATTCATTGAGTTGCCAACTCATTAGACTCAGTAGACAGACGATTTTGTGCAAAGAGGCTGCTGCAAATTGGCTGTCATTGAAACACTTTGATCACATAAGAGGAGAATTGGGAAAACTTGTTGCAATAGCATTGAATATGTTACTGATCAAACATTGAAGACACATGGGCAAGTAACGTGAGCTGAAGTTCTTAAAACGTGGCATAATGGTGCCTGACAGAGCAGTAATGCCCGTACCAGAAAAATTACTGCACTTTAAAGAATACAGATCTACAACTGTTAAAGCATACAGAGTAAGTGAGACAAAAAGAAAGAACTAAATGCAAGATCCGTAGTCCTAAACCGCTACTCCATACCAGAAGAGAAATCGTTAGATTTATTTACCAATAGACAAACAACACTGATCCAAATAATAGGACATACGAATCGAGAACAATGTTGAACTGCAGTACAGCATCTGGCACGTCCCATATTGCATCAGCAAGATTGCAACAGCGGAATATCCATTAGAGATGTGCAGAATTAATCAATCAATCACTGCCAGAATCGGTGAATGATTCCATACACATCCAGGATGCATCAGTATGCTATTGTTGTCTACAACTAATAAGAAATGCTTTGAGTATGCTTTAGAATGCCAGAATTGGATTCGAAATGATGAAACAAGGATTACGATTCAGATGAATTTTATGTGCATATCATCATCATCAATAAAAACCATTATGTATTCACCGCAGAATGTCTCCATGCCTACCATAAACGTAGCATGAGGAAAGTATCGTAGAGAAAGTAGCCTAAGTTAAGTATGTTGGCTAGATGAGTTGGTTAGCTTTGCAATTTAATGAGAAGACTGAACCCCAAACCCAAAGCACGAGGCCCGGCACAAGTGATCACAATACACGAAAGCAGACCCTGTAGCGGTTTTAGACAAAAAAATTTGGGGCATGGGCGCCGTGCACATAGGCAATATAATAAAATCCAGTTATATTTCGGGAGCCATGCATCTGTATAGTCTCCATCTACTCTCATCAGCATAGTCTCTGTCTACTCTCGCCTGCATAGTCTTCATCAGTTGTTGTCAACATAGTCCCTCTCTATTCTTCTGCATAGTCTCCATCGATTGTTGCCAACGTAGTCCCTATCTTTTCTTCTGCATATAATCTCTGTCTACTCTCGCCTGCATAGTCTCCATCAATTGTTGTCAACATAGTCCCTCTCTATTCTTCTGCATAGTCTCCATCGATTGTTGTCAACATAGTCCCTGTCTATTCTTCTGCATATAATCTCTGTCTACTCTCGCCTGCATAGTCTCCATCAGTTGTTGTCAACATAGTCCCTCTCTATTCTTCTGCAGAGTCTCCATCGATTGTTGTCAACGTAGTCCCTGCTTATTCTTCTACATATAATCTCTGTCTACTCTCGCCTGCATAGTCTCTATTTGCTGCTATCGTTGTTTTGAAAACTGAAATCCCATTTATTACACTGCCTTCGCGCCAACACAGCAATTCTTTAGATAAACACTTTCTGAATGAAAACGCAAAACGGGAAAGCCCAATAATTAAAATAATAATTACCTTTGAAAGATAATTTTGAATAGCGTATCCAGACAACTGCCCCAATTTTAAAACCGGCGAATTGCCATGAATAACTGAACTGTCAGTTCACTGCCATTCGGTTCACAAAGACAAGATTGTCTGTTTCAGTTCGTAGGGTTTCAATTTCCAAACATTTCACCTGAGAGTTCACGGATATCTCAACTGAGTACGGATTAATCCTGACACCTACCTCTTTGCTCAAGGACACTTGGAATTTTGTTATTTACCTTTTTGTGCATCTACGACAGGTACCAAATGTAGCAACGATGGAAGGACGTCTCTAAAATCGCGTACTGTGCGATATGAAATTAATCCATTTTGATCAATTAAAATTTTATAATTAGTAATCAAATCTTCTTTGCATTTGAATAATGTGTAGGGAGAGGTGGGTATAGTAGACCAATGAAGTGATAAATACGCCTTCATCTGAATACAATGCAAGGTCGTGCAATCCACTTCATAAATGTCAGAGTATGGCCTGTATTAAAATACGTAATTGCTAAACGAATCTAAAAACACGCAAAAGTGCTGGCGATATATAAACTTATGGAACTCGCTTCCTTTGGCTCTGTGGTCTTTAAATGGTTTATCGTTGTCTGAACGTAATCTGAATATTTACCTGTTGGCCCTTAAATTTTGTTTCTCTTTAAGTCTATTTTCATTTATTAAGATACATTACATTAATATTGTCGCTGAATTGACATTTCTGGTGGCGGCGGGAATCTGTCAAACCTTTAGTTTCCTTTTTTCCTATCCCCAACACGGCATTTACATTTATGTGTTTGGGGGTCGTTATTTAAGGTTTATTATTGCTGTTATCTTTTATTTAAATGTCTTATATATAGTCTTCTGTTATTGTTAATGACTTCATTATACTTTTCTATGTTCTGTGCATATTAGATGCCTAGAAAATAAATTTTAATTTAAAGTTAATTTTAGAGTGCTTACGTCTCAACTTGAACTCGCAGGTAAATTTCGGGTCACAACATTCTCACGGTATCATCATATTGGTTATAATGCATACATGAATGCCCATATGAGTGCATACTTTTGGGGAGGGGTTGAGAAAAACTTAGGGGGCTAAATACAAATTTAAAAAAGAAAGCAGTACGAGGGGAAGCTGAATTACAAAATTAAAATAATAATTCAATGAACAATTTGGCATACTTATAGTACACATGCAATTTTCCTTTCAACATACTTTAAAGGGACAAATGCCTCTGTGTGTATGTGTGTGTATGTGTTATATGCAACGAATCTCTAACAGCATTACGTGTTTTAATAAGAGTTGCAGCGATGCATAGGTAACGTTTTCGTCCGCCGTGGAGAAAACCTGAGTTCGAATGCCGGTGGTATCAAACACTTGACGTTTTTCTACTGATTTGTAGTTCGGGGTTTGCAACAAAGATTTAGATTTTTCGAAAAGCTGCAGGCTCTGGCGCATCGGTACCTTAGGTGTTTCTCTGCCACAGAACACAAACTAAAAAAATATATTTTTATCGAGATATGAGAATTACATTTAACCAAGAGTATTTCAAAGTTTTAGATGGAATTCTTTTAAACAAGTAACCTTTGACAGGATTGTTGTAATCGTACAATTAGTGGTACAATTAGTTGTACAATTAGTAAAACAATCAGTGGCGCAATTAGTAGAACAATCAGTGGCGAAATTAGTAGAACAATCAGTGGTAAAATTAGTAATACAATAACTAATAATAATTGGAAGTTATACAGTGCAGGTAAATAAAACAGTATGAGTAAATAAGAGAGTATAAGTAAATAAGAGAGAGTATAAGTAAAATAATAGAATTATAAAATTAAATGGGACAGTATATGAGTAAATAAGACGGTATTTGTAAAATGGGACAGTATATAGAAGTAAAATGGATATAAATTAAATAAGACATGGTAAATAGAAGACGGTATGAATTAAAATAAGAGTATAAAATTAAATGGAGACAGTATATGGAGTAAAATAAAAGGTGAGGTATGGGTAAATGAGACAATTTTGAATTAAATGAAACCAGTGTAATTAAAATGGACAATCGAAGTAAATAGGACAGTAGAAGTAAATAAGGTAGTATAAGTAAGACATACGTAAATGACACTGCACTTAACGACAAGTGATAGCTAAAAGATCTGCCCTAAATGATATCGAGAAGGCTTAGGAAATATAAGAATAGATTATGTAAGAAGCATTGCGTTGGAATCACGATTTAACCCTTCCCACGGTTAAGGACATAACTCGCCCTTTATCCACTTTCTTTGGGTCACGAATAAGGATTATTATCATTTAATCTGTATATTAGCTAATCCGGGTTAATCCAGTGATAATCCGATTTTCATCTGAGATCGAAATGACCTCCTCTTCAGTTGATACAACAGCAGTGAATATATCACACTCCGACTGATGCCCAAAGAACAAAATCAAATAAAAATCAATAAATTTAAACTAAAGACGGTTTTTTTTTAAATGAAACTTACAAGATAAGTTTATCCGTTTCAATCTAAGTGATTTTGTTTTTTTCAGAAACATTGGCATTTCCTCTACTCGAACTTTCGGTACATGTATGGTTGCTCTTAAGATAAACTACCTAATGTATTCTCGATGAATAATATATTAGTATACACAATGTATGGTATACTAATATGTATACAAATGATTTTTCACAGTTTATTTAATGAATTAGAGCTATGCTGCTAGTAGCAAAAAAAGAGACACGGAGTAAAGGGATACAAATAAAAGAAGGGAAATCTAGGGGCAATTTTAAGCAATTACGTATTTTTTAGCCTAGCGACGCAAGAGCAAAAATATTGGACTGCGTCTAAAGATTCAAAAAATTTATATTTTACTAGAATACGCCTTTAATACCTTTTTGCCCTAGATTCGCCTAGTAGACGCTAGTGGAGCCAGCCCAGCCTTGCTAGCGAGATACATACAGTATAAATTAAGAATAGTCGAATTATAATTTGATACTCTAAGTAAGGTTTTGGGGCGCTTTTAAATGCTACCAAAAATGGTATTTGTGATTGTCGTTCTGATGTTAGTTCAAAGGAATATTTCTAATTATGCGATTAACTATTAACTATGGTATTAACGAGCTATGGTACAAACAGTTATTTTGACACTAGCGTAAGGTTTAAAAACACGACGTTTCGGGAGCCAACTGCTCCCTTTGTCAAGTGAAGGCAGAATGAAGAGTTCGTGAAAGTCCTAAGCTTATATACCCGCATGTTGGGAATCCCCATTTGACTGCTATTTGAATCTATGGTATGAATGAACTATGGTGCTTCTATGGTATGAATGAACTATGGTGCTTCTATGGTATGAATGAACTGCGGTTCTTTAAAGATAGGGTGCCTTAGCCTTATGCTTTTGAAGACGTCTATTTCACTCTATCTCATCTTTGTATTTGTTAAGTATTTAATGATTAATAATCGATTTTAAATTATTGATTAATAACTGATTTTGGATGATTGCTAATCGATTATGAATTGGTGAATGATAGTTCAATATGAATTGGTGAATGATAGTTCAATATGAACTGGTGAATGATAGTTCAATATGAACTGGTGAATGATAGTTCAATATGAACTGGTGAATGATAGTTCAATATGAACTGGTGAATGATAGGTCAATATGAATTGGCGAATGATAGTTCAATATGAATCGGTGAATGATAGTTCAATATGAATTGGCGAATGATAGTTCAATATGAATCGGTGAATGATAGTTCAATATGAATCGGTGAATGATAGTTCAATATGAATTGGTGAATGATAGTTCAATACGAATTGGTAATTGATATATTTTATTATCAATTATATTTAACTCAGTTAGTAGAGTATCAATCCGGCAAGTGGGAGGTCGTGGGATCGTGCCCCACCGAACACAAAAAACATTTCTTTTCTTTACGAACGTTTCACCATCTAACCACGCCATAACATCGGTGTTAATATTACTACGCCTAAAAAAGTTGATAAAAATTGTTGCTTAATTTCATGATAATTGATAGTTCAATATGAATTAATGATTGATAATTAAAAGATTAATAATCAATACGATATCGACTTTGCAATGGCAAAAACATTAAAATAAAGCAAATTTTCTCATTCGTTTTTACGTTCAATATTTTTTTTCATATGTTAATTACCAATGTAAAAACAAATACAACTGAATATTATTCAAGGTGACAAGGAATTTATAATGGTCGATCAATTAAAAATATTGTAGACTAATAAATTGGGTCACCTTGTATCGTTGAAGCAACTGGTACCACATAATTGTTTATTTTATTAGCATGCACGGCTCCAGAATAGTAAACGGCAGAGTAATAAGCCGTAAGCGACCTTTGAAGGAAAAAGTTTGGGCGTTGTCAGAAAAACTTTTTTTCGGTGCAAGTTTTTATCTGGTGCGAACTTTTCATCTTTGATCTTTTGTATTCCCATTTAAATTGCAAAATCACGACGTCATAAGGACGTGTGTACAGCTCGGGGCCTTTACACTGGTTTTACTTTTTCTTGTTCCCCATATTTGTTTTGAAAGTGACGACCTTACCGCTGTAGTGACAAGTTTCACTGGTTTTTCTTTAGAGCATAAATTTTCCTTATTTTTTAGCGGTGATTACCCGGTTAAAGCTCCCAAGGCCTCTCGATAAATTAAAGAACTTCCATTTGTTTGTACAAGTGGAATGTAATTCCGTAGCAGACAATGCAAAGCGGGAAAACTTTTTGTAATTTTCTAGAAGGGTTTTTCTTCAAAGGTTGAGCAGCAGTGCAACATTTCTACATTTCTTGTGAGCGCAAATAGCAGCTTACTCACGTAAATTTAAATTGCAGCGTGTTCACACGAATACAACTGGCTTCATGTGCGCATAAATTCAACAAGAAAAAGATTCAGGCGTATTCAAATAGCATCATTCTTACGTGAATTCAAGTAGCAGCATGCTAACGGAAATTCGAATAGCAGTATGTTCACAAGAATTCAAATAGCAGAATTTTCACATGAACTGGAAAAGCAGCATGCTAACATGAACTCAACTACCAGCTTACTCACAGGAATTCAAATAGAAGCATGTCCACAAGAATTTAAACAGCAAAATGTTGGCATGAATTCTAATAGCAGCATATTCACGTGAACTCAAATAAGAGCTTACTCACGGGAATTCAAGCGGTAGCATGTTTACAAGAATTCAAATAGAGCAGCATGCTCATATGAATTCAAATAGAGCATCATGCTTATATGAATTCAAATAAAGCAGCATATTCATGGGAACTCAAATAGAGCAGCATGCTCACACGAACTCAATTAACAGCTTATTCACATAGACCGATTTCACAAGACTATACACAATTTATATACAAATTCAAAGTGTGGTTAATTTCGTTGTTTATTACATTCTAGTTAGTTTTCTCAACGCGGGTAAATACGTTCACTTTAAGCAGAGGCGGATCCGGAGAGGGGGGGGGGTTTGGGGAGGGGATGTAAAATACAATAGGACCCACTTATAAAGAGCCCGCATTTAGCAAATTTCCGAAGATAGCGAGAAAATACTGTTTTTCTTTGGTATACTGATTAAGCGCAATGCAATTTAACCGCTTTTAGCGAAAAAATTTCTTTTTAGACACCGGATTTAACAAGCGATTAAAAAAAAATAAAATAGGAAATCAAACTTTTTGAAAAAACTTCGTCATTATATGTGGTTGGTCGTTATAATCGGCGCTAGTTATAACCAATTTTCTCCTCATTTTTATGGATTTGGGAGGGGAAATTTCTCTAATCCCCCCCACTCTTGGAGCCGCCACTGCTTTACAGATTTTTTTTGGAGAAAGGAAGAGATAAAATAAAATGTACTATTAAAAAAGAAAGTTAAACCCGTAAGCCTTAATTAGCACCGATATTTCTATATTGCCTAATAATGCATATGGTACATTAAAAATTGCTTTGATATTGACATAAGCCGCATTCGAGAATTTGATGAGTAATGAATGATAATTGAAGAAACTATCATGGGCAGGAAGTCCATTACTTTCATGTCACTATCACGGTCATTAAACGAAGAATGCGTCATCTATTGTCTTAAAGAATGTCATCAACCGTAACTGACAGATTTTCTGTCTGCTGTCACGTACAGAAGGTAAGGGTATTTCAAGAGTACCATCAATGAAGTCCGTAACCCCAGTACGTCAGCACCAAACTCACTTAGCGCTAAGATTAATAGTTAGTACCAATTAACTAGCACAATGGCTGGTTATCATTGAGGACTATCGATTGGTTTTCAATTCCAGGAAACTTATCGATCACGACCAGTTTTAACAAGAAATGTTCCAATAACTTTTAACGGAAGTATGCTGCTATTACCCTCTGTCCATTACCCCCGTTTTGCGTCTTTAGAATGAATTTTACTTTGCAGACGGAAGTTCCAGTTCTGCTGATAGACAAAGAGGGAATTTACAAACCTTTCCTCGTGCTTTTTAAAAAATATTAATTGAGAAGTATTTAAAAAACAATATTTTGTTCCCCTCGCCAGAGAAACACATGTCATTCCTATGCAAACTAAAATAGAGAGTCCCAGTTTGGAAGCACGTCAGGGTACGTTCAATAATTTAAAAAAAAACATGTATTTTTTTTAAATATTTAATATTTCCATCCTTCAATTTTGCATTTTCATTCTACTACAGTCTCTGCACTTTTTGCTTTCTGAAATCAACACCTTCTTTCTTGTTAGAAACGCACTTCTGAATCGAGCAAACTTAATTTAAATATAATCAAATAAAGCGTTGAAATTACGCAGTTAAAGCTTAAAGGTGCGTTTTCCTAGATGCGCATATGTGGCGGCGCAACAATATAAAACGCCGAGATGAAACTCAGAAAATAATGCCCAGTGGAAGCGTTTTGCGCATTCTAGGAAAACACCTTCATTGGTTTTCTATTATTTGAGTCAGTTTTCGACGATTTTCATTATTGCGCCGCAAAATATGCGCATTGAGGAAAACGCACCTTTATTAGTTTTCATCACATTTTTACTGCGCAGTTGCATGGGATGTTATTGATTTTTTTTAATATTTATTAAATGCGCAGTGCCTCACAATATTCCGATCACTCTTAATAGCAATTTTTACATTCCGAACTCTATGATAAACTCAACTCGCTCTGACATGGTAAAGCGTTTGATAAAGGTTTGAACATGTTCATTAATGTGTATTTACATGATCGGGGACAGAGTAGGGGGGCCCGATCTGCTAAACTGCATGGGGGGGGGCCCATAAAACCTTTCCCCAGCTCCACCCGTGGTAAATAATAATAATAATATATAACAACCTCCTTCTCCGTACATATTAGAGTAACCATGAAACCACTTAGAAGACACTGAAAAACAAAATTTTAAGAGAGAGAAAGAGCAAAAAAGGGTTGAAAGGGCATAATTCTTTAAGTGAGGCAACTTCAATTGTTCAGGATAAATACACAAAAGACTGGTCAACGATGGACAACGAGAATCCTTAAAAGGCTACCCGGAGGCTATTGAAGTTCGAAGAGTCAGTCCTTGGGAAAAGAATGAGAAGAAAGAGAAAACCAACTAAAAAAAATTAGAGAATTATACAGCCGAGGAGAGGCACGTATGGAAAGAACTTGGAATGACAGTCATCGGGAACTGAATAGATAACGATAGCATATGATAATGAGAGGATATAATAATGGTTGAATATATGATAATGGAAGGCCACACCTACAATTGTTGGTTTACCTCCAACCAAAATGGCGGCTTTCTGACGAAAACAACGCTTTCCCAACCTGTCTCAAAATGACGATAGGCGCGTAGATCAAATATGAAAAAAAAATATATATATATCAACAATATCGGCTTATGCTAAAACTTGATCCCCATCTACGATGGAAAGTTTTACATTTTCAGTAGCGAAGTGGCGAACAGACACATGAAATAGTAAATAACACATGAAAGATGAAAGATAGACACATGAAAGATGACAGATAGACATTTGAAAGATGATAGATAGACACATGAAAGACGACAGATAGA
The DNA here is from genome assembly GCA_006491805.2 of Dysdera silvatica. Taxonomy (NCBI): domain Eukaryota; kingdom Metazoa; phylum Arthropoda; class Arachnida; order Araneae; family Dysderidae; genus Dysdera; species Dysdera silvatica. Next base: position 92,792,934 of record QLNU02014176.1, read on the forward strand.
CATTTGAAAGATGACAGATAGTAGATAGGCACATGAAATAGACACATAGATAGACACATGAAATAGACATATGGATAGAGATGAAATAGACACACGAAACATGCGCTTGGAGACGACAGAAAAATGCTTAAAAATAAAAATTTCCGAACTGGACAAACGTTGAAAAAGAAGTTCGATAACACAGATATAGGATAAATAAGGGCTGTAGTTAGATTAGGGTCCAAGGGGGCTTAGGAAGGCTAAGGGTGGCTTAGCCCCTCCTAGGAAAATAAAAATTACAAATGAATGCTATGTAGTGGGTAGGGGCTACAGCCACCCACTACAGATCTCCAGACTGGTCACACAACTGAACGCTTGTCATGTTTAAACTACCCTATATTGTGATATCTTTCCATGCGTAGTAACAATTATATTATATTCATGCGTAGTAAAACAATTTATCTGTAGATCTATCAGGTCACACACATTCGCACCAAGAACGAAGTAAATATTTTTGCAGATTGATCTATTTCGAATGCCGCGGAAAACGAAACAATGTTGTGAAAATAAACTCAATTTCCATATGGTTGATTTGATCTGTTTTTGTATGTAAATATTCTTCGTTTTCTCCCGCCCCCCCCACACACAAAGAAAAATAAAAATAAAAAAATGATCTAAGCAGGTCACATTTTTGTAATTTCTTCATTATATTTCCCAACTTCAGCACCGACCCCACCCTCCTAGATATACATACACTTCATAAGAAAAACGTTTAATCATAGATTTGCCACGTTCATTTACGTTGCTTTGAAACCTTGCAAATGTGGCATTATATCTCTGAATAGAAAATTGAACAGGTGTTTCGACCAAGGCGATAATTGTAATGTAACACGCTAGCGTTGCGTTCATAAAATAATGTAACTGTATAATTGAAATGTATATTGCATTTGTATCTATTAATACTTCCTTTGTTGTAATAAAAGAAGGAAAGAGATCATGCTTCTTATCGTCACCATGAAATTGAATTGCTTAATAATTTATCTTCAATTGAAAGAAAAAACCTTACATCATATGTTAATCTTGTTGATCACAGAACTAGTTTTAATTTATCTAAATTCCATTTTTTTTCATCTATGTACGTTTATGGTTATACAGATGCGTGTATATTTATGGTTATATATTTGTGCATATTTATAGTTATACATCTATGTCTGTCTATCTATATTGCGTACACATACAGACAGACAGACAGATAGACAGACAGTATATAAAACAGGTTGGGGTGATGTGGAAGCGAATTGCTCAGGATAGACTTGTGTGAAAAGCATTTGGAAAGACTTTCAACCAGCAGTGGATAGAAAATGGTTGAATATGATGACGATATATATATATATATATATATACACGCGCGTATATATTAATTTGATGAAAAATACTAATATGAACTGCTTGGAAAGTTTTTCTAAGTATTGCAGGCGTCTAGATTTTCTTCATATCGTGTATTTTAACATAATTAAGCTCCAATGGCATTAGCTACAGAGATTTAAAGAACAAAATATTTAGTTTTATATTCAAACCAAAAATCTTTATCTGTTTCATGAGAGGTAACCCAACAGTCGTTGCTTCGAATCCGGCCTAAGGCATGGATTCTTGTTTCCCTTGGTTTCTCTTTAGAAGCTATATAATATAACAAAACATTTTTGGCATTTAAAGGAGCATTTTCGCTTATTAATTGATACGACACTGATTATCAATAAATGATTGTCGTTATAATATTCCTCTCCCCCCTTCCATACCATGAAACAGTTGCGCATGCGCCTCACGACGCATAGTGATGAGTTCCGGCGATGCTTATAACACAAAAACAGAAAAGCCTGTCCAATAGATTTTCTATGGACGAGAGGGAGTGGTAAACCGCAGCAATGACGCATAACAGGAAACTCACACAGTTGCATATAAATTCCCTCCATCAGGATTCCAAAATTTGCACTTTTTTTTCCCCATTTCGATTCTACGTAAATCTATGGCTCTGTTGTCTAGTTCGGAGGAAGCTGTCGTACCATTGTCCCCATTAAACCAGGACATGCATCATGTCAAGTTTGTCAAACCCCAGTCATTGTCGTCTTCCGAAGCCGCAGATGACATAACAGAGATAATGCCCAACCTATACATTAACAGTGGTAAGGTTTCATAGGATGACCTCAAAATCCTCCATTGACTAGCAGTCATTCACAAAACTAATACAGAGCAAACCATTGATGATAGTTTTAAGTAAGAAATAATACTTATACATTCAGATTTGCACTTTTATACAGAGGCGTAACCAGGGGAAGGTTTTGGGGGTTGCAACCTCCATCACATTGAATAATCCTCCCCTTATAAACTTTCTGCCTACGCTACTGCTCTTATATATTCAGATTTGTACTCTTATACATTATGCATATATTCAGACATTTACACGAACTTAACTTTCTGCTTCGTCTTAAGCGATGTACTCGGGTACAAAACAGCGAACAGTTTCCCGTTTTAAGTCCCTAGAAATCGCGGTAATCTCTTACATTAATGACTTCCACAAGACGGGGAGAAAATGCGTCAATAAGCAGAAAGAGACACCAATTAGACAGACATCATCGTGAGAGTTACTCTACTCGTAAAATTTGTAATGAATGAAAAGCTACACTTATATAGCGCTGCTTCTTCTAGTATTATCGCCCTTAATACTAGGTTTACCAAGGGGTCATTTTGACCCCTCTGAGAAAACTTTTCGTTAAATTTCTTCAAGAAAATTCTTGCCGTATTTTATGAGAATATTTTAATTAATTTTTACTTACATTTATAAGATATATATAATCGCAAATCTAATCTAAATATCAGAAGAACTTGCTATTAATTACACAAGTTCATCTGAATCAGAAAATTTGAATGAGCTGTTGGTGGAATCAGTTGAGAGTTCCGGAACAAGAAAAAAATGCCAAATAGACATTTGCAATGAAAACAAAACTCAAATTACCTGTGGCAGTTGCAAAAGATACGTTTGTAGAGTATGTGCGGAAAAAATTGCAATTTTTAAAAAATGCTTTACGTTAAAATATCAAAAATAAAAAAAATAATAAAAACTAATTATTATAACTGATGTAATTTTATTGAGGTTCATTTTTTCCACTTTAACTTCATAACAGATAGGTCAATTTATATTTTTTCTGCAGGTCATTTTGACCCCTTTGTCAGAAATAGGTGTACATGTCAATTCATGGTAAACTTAGTGTTTGTTTCTAGATTTTTCCTGGATTCTGGTTTCGCTGTCAGCCCATTCTTTCCTTTAAAGTCTTCATTCACCATTCTTGTACTCCCATTTTTCTAAGGTTTTCCTTCATTCCATTCACCATCTTTTCCTGGGGCGTCCTACATTTTAAATTCCTTCTAGATCAATTCTTATAATCTTCTTAACTATTTTAGTTTATTCCACTCTTTCCATCTAAATCTACTTTTCTTCGTTTCTGACTTGTATTCAATAAAAAGATATACTATAACGAACAGAAATACTTATAATATCAACTCTTTAAATGCCAATTTAATTTCTGTAACGTTGCTCTTAAAAAAAAAAAGAAAAATTTCCAAGGGCGGATGCAAGGGATGGGTAAAAGGGGCGTTCTTCCTTGAGAATAAAAAAATACACCTTTTATTATTAACGCTAATTTGTTTGTTTGGATTTTTTATGGCGCAAGAGCATCTGGGCTATACTGCGCCAAATTAACGCCAATTTAGAATTGGGGAAAAAATTCATGGTAGAGGTTTAAATTCGTTTACAAGCCTTGCTCCCCTAAAAAGTTCAGGATCTGCCCCTGTTTACTCTCCACCTCCACAAGTCTAAATAGAAAATATTTTTTATTATCTTTTTTTGGAAAAAGATTTTTTAAAACTATCTTCCATCGTTAAAGAGGCAGGGAAGGTAATATTTCCGCTAAAGCTAGCATGATGTCGATTACAAATTTATAATGTAGATATTCAAATTATAAATGAAGTATTTAATGGCTACTACTTATCCACAGAAGCATGTATCTTTCAAATAACCGTTAAACTAATGTAAGCAACCTACTTTGTGGAAAAGGAAAATAGTTATACATCAACCTAACGGTCTGATACATTGATGACTATATTTTACTATTCTTTTTAACGATCACACATACATCCACATATAATCCTAGTGTCTCTATGTTTGCGTTAAGACTCTCATCGAATTTTTAAACTCTTTGCTCAGTCAAAGCCGTGCATAAGTAGAGTATGGGCTGAGGTTACCCCAATCGAATTATGTTATTGCAAAATGAAATTTTGTATAAGAAAAATAAATTTTCTATCAACCTCTACTTCTTTTAAATCTTGTTAAAAGACCTGTGATCTATGGTTTATTTTCATAATTATTTTTTTATAAATTTTTTCATTCACATCTCCCTAGTAACAGCTGATACACAACCAAGTTAAATGCAAATTTACGACAATAAAAATAATTTAAAAAAAAAAAAGAAACAGACTATAAAATTAAACTCTGATGTCAATTCCATTTCAAGGGCCAATATTTCTCGGTCCTTGGTTGGTTCGCGGGCCGTAGTACCATACTGATAACATCAAGATTACCTATATACAGTAGAACCTGCCTGAAGTGACCACCTTTGAGATTGAACTGTAATGTGGTCACCATAGAGAGGTGGTCACTATACATGACAGACCTTGGAATGGGCATGACGGAGTTCCTACCAATCCTCTCTCATAACAAGTGGTCAATTTATAAAGGTGATCACTTTACCAGGTTCCACTGTATTAAAATATTCACATCATCTTCTTATATTACTCTTATACTCACGCAGCTTGTTTATTGGATGGTAAATAACAAGAAAAAGGAACATTTAGAATATATTTACTTATTAACATACTAGCGAAACCAAACGTTCTTTAATGAAATTTTTGGCACTGTTTATTTTTAACAGGTATGTTAATACCTTACTTTGGATGCTGCAATTATCAGAGTGTTTTTAAGGTAGACACCAGTAATTGTAGCCCTACCTTTTAATTTTAACATATGCATCTTTGAAAATTGTTCGCAAAAGTAAATGCTGTCGGATGGCTGTGGAAATGTTCTTGTAACATATTTAGAATGGAATTCAGAGCCCCTATCTAGATCAGTTTTTTTTATATCAGTGTTACACTACAAATCAATCAGTTTCATTCTCATGTTCCCAGGCATATGTATATATATTAAAAGGTCATTTTTGAGTAAAGTAAATCACAATCTAACGTCGATTTAACGATTGTAACGAGACCAATAAAAATGCACGTTAAATCGAAGAATTTGTTAAATCGGGGGAACACATTTATCGGAACCAATGACATATCTACGGACGTGGGGTAGGATGATGGATCCCGGACTCTTCCTTGGGTTGAAAATTTACATGTAAAATACATTAAAAGCAGCAACTATTACATTAAAAAATAACAATATTTTTTACATTTTCGACCCTGTCCACATCCTGAGCAAACATCATAAGTGCGCTATTGATCGGAACTGAAATAAGAAATTATCGAAAAGGAGAACAATAAAAATGCTTACCAGCATTCTGAAGAATACATGTTAATTTTAATAAACGTAAGACCCACGTACGTACGTAATTATTACTTTGAAAAAAGAAAATACCTAACTGAGGTTTGTTTTTGGTTTTTCTTGGGAGTTGGCATTTAACATTGCCTTTTCGATTTTTCAAATGCATCAAAAAGATAATCATTAAAGTCAAAACTAAATATTAAACTCTTTACACACTGTAAACCAGCATTCGCTTCAATGAAGTAAACTCCATTGAAGTTGATTTTCTAATTAAAATGTTACTTGCAGCTATAGGCATTAGCCTATAGCTGCAAAGGTTATCGTTAAATCGAGAACAGCAAACGTTAAATCGAAGAAAATGTAACACTGGACTCGACGTAACTCGATCCGGACTAATAAAAACGATCGTTAAATTTAGGATACCATTAAATCGTGTATCGTTAAATCGAAGTTAGATTGCATCTATATTTTTCATAAGCCGCCTGGCCACAAAAACTGCTAAGTCGAACCACGGGCTGAAGATCTTCTAGGCCATGATGCTAACTCATGGTTCCCGCAACACAATCAAGCCGCGGACCACTTTTTCCAATTCAATTGCGCCCGCGGACCACTTTTCCAATTCAATTGCGCCCGCGGACCACTTTTCCACTTCAATTGCGCCCGCGGACCACTTTTCCACTTCAACTGTACCCGCGGACCACTTTTCCACTTCAATTGTGCCTGCGGACCACTTTTCCACTTCAATTGTGCCTGCGGATCACTTTTTCCAATTCAATTGCGCCCGCGGACCACTTTTCCAATTCAATTGTGCTCGCGGACCACTTTTCCAATTCAATTGTGCCCGCGGACCATTTTTCCACTTCAATTGGACTCGCGGACCACTTTGAAAAATTCTTACGAGTTGGCTGCAAGACCTTAATAAAAAAGGGAACTGGGTCTTTTTTGGGGAAAATGTGTTTGTACAATCTTTCTTTGGTAAAAAAAAAAAAAGAAATAAACAGAAAAAGAAATAATAAAATCTAATAATACAGTCAAACCTCGGTAAGACGAATTACTTTTAATACGAACCGTTTTCTGAAGTTCTGCCCGATTGTAGAATACTACAAATGTACAATCAATTTCATTTTTATATTTAATTTTAATATTTAATAACTTTTAAGTTTTTTAATGATTTCTTTTAAATAGTGACCCGTCTTGCGGATCCACCAGTTTAGAACCACTGTGCTAACTGAATACAACCAGGAGTTAAAAGAAAATAGAAAACAAATAATAAGATATGTATCTGTTAAAAAAAAAAGTCACATTAGTTACTCAAAAAATATGCTAACGAATACTTTAATAATTATATTTTTGTAATTATTTTATCAGATATTCACTACTGTGATTACTCCCATTAAGAATGCAATTACATTATCACCTTGTATTAATATTAAACTAATAAAAATGATGCTTCATTAATATGCAATTAAGTTCTAGTAATTACACTGCTCACCGAATACGTTGCATGAGTGCATAATTGTATGCATCCTAATTCGTAATACTAACAGTTCGTATCCATTCTAATAACGTTACGCGTTTTAAATAATACTTGTAAAACTGTACGCTCCGATACGATCTTAAAATGGGTTAAGCTTAGTATGTAAGTGTTATATATATTATATAGGTTAAGCTTAGTATGTAAGTGTTATATATATTATATAGGTTAAGTGTATATATATGTCTAATTGTATGTGCCCTGCTGCTGCTAGTGCATAGTATGTACCCTGCAGATAAAAGGGGATTCAGCTATACACATAGAAACAAAATAATGATATTGAAGTTTGCGTAAATGGAAATATCAATGATGCTTTTTGAATGCCCATCATTTTGCACTTTTACTCATCATTTTGGGGGTCTGTTAAGGCAGTTACACGCAGGTACTTATTAATCATTTTCGCTTAGGAGCGTTACGAGTGGGAGGCGGCTTACATCGCCCTACGATACATTCGCAACCAACTACGCTTACTTGGGAGTCGAACCCAAACCCAAGGTATCTGAAGGTGAGGCACATAACCACTAGACCACCGGGGCGTTGTAAATGCAACATGGTATTATAGTAATGAAATACAGTAGAACTCGTATATAACGAGGAGCTTAGGATCAACGAAAATGCTCGCTAACTCCGTTTTGGAATTTAAATTCTAATCTTTGAAAATAAAGCTTGTGTACGAGTAACATATGTTGTATACAAATAACTAACATATATTGTACACAAGTAACTAACATATGCTGTATACAAGCAACTAACACGTTGTATACAAGTAACGTGTGTTGTACACAAGTAACATACGTTGTACACAAGTATCGTACTTTGTACACAAGTAACATATGTTGTATGGAAGTAACATATGTTGTATGAAAGTAACATATCTTATATGCAAGTAACTCATGTTGTATGAAAGTAACACATGTTGTATGAAAGTAACACATGCTGTATACAAGTAACACGTGTTGTATACAAGTAAGACGTGTTGTACACAAGTAACATAGGTTGTACATAAGTAACATGTTGTATACAAGAAACATAGGTTGTACATAAGTAACATGGTGTATACAAGAAACATATGTTGTATAAAAGAAACATATGTTGTATAAAAGAAACATATATTGTATACAAGTAACATAAGCTTCTATACAAGTAACATACGCAATACAACCTGCACATAATACTATTCAGCTTTAAATTTGCTGAAAATTTAATGAACAACGTATTATATTACCACTTAACTTTCAGTATAATAAGTTAAATAAAACGATTATGGCATAAAGGAACTTACTGTCTGTTCACGAAAATATATCCGATGGTACCGTTAGAAATAACGGGAGCTGACGTCACAAACCGGCTAGCCGCTTGCAACAGAGTAGGACTCTAATCTCAGATGTTGTTTTTGGTGGTCGCTAAAAACGAGTATAGAACTTGGGAGTCCTACATTGTTGTAAGCGGCTGGCTGGTTTGTGACGTCACCTCCCGATATTTCTAACTGTACCATCGGACTTCTTTTCGTGAACAGACAGTACATTAGTAATTATGGTATATGGTAATAAATAAACGGTATATAGTTATTTTGCTTCGTTGTGCAGTAGCTTTGCTCGTTAAATTTTCGTCATAAAATATTTAGAGCACTAGATACATAGTCATCAGCATGGGCGTACGCAGAAAGTTCATAAGGGGGGTTATAGGCTCAATGGGTGGGGGGGTCACAGAACTACAACTCCATGTATTCTTATGTTAAATATACAACATTTCATTGCAGTGGGGAGATACAAACCCATCAACACCCCCCCCCCTGCATACGCCAGTAGTCACCAGTACAATCCAATACCTCAAAAAAAGTGTTACTATAAACTTCACACTACGGATGGGAATACCCAAAAAATTCTCAGATTTCGAATGCTGGAAATTTTATTTCGTTATACTTGCCTCGTTTAAAAAGACATCACCAATCACTGATATTTTTTAATACATATTCGAATTGGTTTTCTTTTTTCTCTTTTTTCAATTTTCTAGATTCTACTTTAAAAAAATTTCGCCAAATTTTACTCGTTAAATCCGGATTTCGTTAAAGTCTTTTCTGCTAAATGCGATTATCAGGAACTCGCTAAATGCGGACTCGTTATAAGCGAATCTTATTGTAGTAACCCGAATACCAGCATATCACCAGTCTAATACAGATGCCTTTTTAAGAACGTTTTGTATAACGTGACGATAAGTCTGTATCGAATTATTCCTCCGTTCTCCTTGCAAACCTACCATTGGGAAACGCTTTGTCAGAAAGAGCAGCGTGCAGTATTCCAATTTACGTTGGGAAGGTTGGCTGCCGATGATAGAGTTGTATTCCCCATGAGAAGCAGGCAAAATCCGCTAGCAAGAAAACAATGCGAAGTACTGAAAAATCATTTAATGCTTTATTTCTGGCGGGGCTGCACGTAACGTTACGAACTACGGCATTTAGACTAAATTTGCATCGAAAGCTAGAACTCTCAGCCCGCGAATCAACGTTTTAAGTTGAAAACAAAACAGTACATAATGCATAGGCAATGAAATTGCAGTGCATAAAGCACATGGAACGGGATCAGAAGCAGTTGTTCAAGAAAAAGAATGTCCATGTCTGCTGTTGTTGCTAGTACAAAAGGCATGTTGAAATGGTATGTTTATTTCACATATGTTTCATACATATGTCTGTGCTTTTAGAAAGACGTTACATGAGCGCGTATTATTTCTTGGAATTTAAATCACCCAACCAAAACCTTGCTAAGTGCACAGCTCCTATTCAACAAACAGAAACTTTCTCATACTTTATAACTTACGAGGGATTTTTTAAATTGCAAATGATTTGGCAAATTACCAATAATTCTGAATTGTTTGCCATTTATTACAAAATTTCCTATGTGATTCCTTACGCGGACAAGTGATGCTTAGTGCGCAATCTAACAAATGCTTGGACTAGCAAGCAGCTACAATAAAAGATGCAGTCCTTTAGGTGCCGATCATCATTTACAGGAAAGTGACAAATATACGAGAAAAGATGTCATTTCATGAATGCGATAAATAGTCAGAAATATAAGGACTTCTTAAGTCAGACCTTTATGGTTTGCTTCTTATAATTATTTCAGCATCAATTAACGCTCTGTAGCAATGCACGTGTTTGTATCATGTTTCTGTGTCCTATGGCAGTACGAAAGGTCATCTGAGATGGTGTCAACGGTTTAACGTGACCTTTGAACTATGGCACGTATACATACAGTCAAGTTTATAGAGAATTCGAACCCAGTTAAGTTACCACGGGTCTGTGGCCGCAGATATTGGGTTACCGTGGGGTCTAGCAGGTCACAGGAGAGAGAAGGGATGACTATATAACAACGCGATGGAACATGAGAAACCCTCTGCAGTGTCTAGCACGATACGTAGCTATAGAAGCTACACTCTTAACAATTTCCGCGTTAGTTGTTACTAAAACATGGTGAAAATGCAGGCATTTTACCAAAATTTGGTACACTTGAAAATTCAAAAGTACCACTTATTGGTGAAAGTATGGTATTTTTTAAAAGATGGTTAAACGCCGAACCACATTTTCGTTCCACCTCCTAGCCAATCACTTGAGGCGAGAGAAGTCACGTGTGGCAAACATCCGTTGCGATTCTTTACCGATATTCACCAGTTTTTTTTACGTGCAAAGATCTCTCCAATCATTCAACAAATTAAGATCATTCCAATTTATTGGTTTATGGAATGCATATCCTTTATTTTTGATAAATTACAATGATTTATATAATAATTTCTGTATATATGAAGTTGATGTTTTTTATCATTAACAGCTAAAATGCTTATGTTTGGCCTAATAAAAATTCGTTATGATTTCGCTTGGTTGCTACCTTTCTGTAATTAATAAAAATTATGTGTACTCTCTGTATATGAAATGGGGTAGATGTGGCTTCAATAGCAGCCGAGATAAATAATGGGGGGCTCCAACACTCCTCGATACGTCTCTGACAGGTTGCATGTTAAAGGCAGATTTTCATATTGCTATACAGTGTCCGGGAAATTTTGGCCATATTTGGTTTAACCTAGAACAATATATTTGGTTCAAGCTGGAACCATGAATTTGGTTCAGTGTTGCCTTATTCGTTATTGAAAGTATATCCATATTTTGGTTCAACCTCCGGCCAAGTATTGGTAACATAGCTGGAGCAAAAATGTGGTGAAACGTAGTTCTTAACAATGGATGAAGCTGGAAAATCACCACATTTTGGTTCAACCCTGAACTGTTATTTTTAACAGTTCGTACGTCTACATCCATGCTGGCAAATAAGCTCTGCCAAAGAGAGCATTATCATCACCAAAGGGGCGCAACTGCATGCCAGGGGCGTTAATTACAAGAGGCGCAAATTATACGTCTAATTTTGGGCGCCCTTATACGACGTAAAAAGAAATATTTGTAGTTCTTCTTTTTTTTTGCTTTAATTAAAAAAATATTTCTAAAATAGGAAGAAAAAAATAAAAATACGAAGTTAATTAAACTTTCAGATCTCTTCTTCGGAGAAACCAACAATAGCAAAACTTCGTTTTGACGAAGTCTGAAGACAAAGCACGAAACGTTCAACAGTTTTTGTTTTCCCAGAAGAGTCATTCACTAATGGTGTGGAAAGACGGGAACGAAAAACAAGACAGGACAATGTCTTGAAAGAGACAGAAGTTTGTCTTGTTCTCCATGAGTCGCAATCAGGAAAGTCGTTCTTTCATCAAATCTCATACATTATTCTCAGAATGAGAAAGTGAGGACTAATAATATAGAATTAATTATAGTTCAACGTGTGAAAATCTCTTGCGAAAAACCGTTTCTCCTAAAAGCGAACAGAGTCACCTGAAAACAAATAAGTCACATAGTGCAATAATTGAAAGAATCGAAACGATGCTTTTGCAGAGAGTGCAAACTCTGAGAGTCATTTTCATGGCTCAAAAAATAAATCAAAAAAATTTGCTCAAAAAAATTATTTTCCTTTGAGCTTTTGCACTCCGAAAATATTTTAATAGGAAAGATTCTTAGGATATTTTTGGACTGAGGTACTTGTGAAGTTTGTCATATTACTCGAACAAAAGTTCACATTTCCTTGTAATTTATTTTTTTTATATTTATTTACTTCATTAATTCGGATCGTGCAACAATATGCGCAGTAATAGGTGCAACAGTGTGCGCAGTAATAGGTGCAACAGTGTGTGCAGTAACAAGTGCAACGATAGGTTTCGCTTTCTTTTTGGTTTTACGGCTCAAAGACTACAGTGGTCATGCTGCGCCGGGACCTACTGTTTTCCGAGGAATCCGAACCTCTTAAGGCCTAGGGAACCAAACCCCGGACTACAGTGAGCAGTGCGATCTTTATGAGATCTCTGAGTAAGCGTTCTTTTTGCACTGCTGGGAGTCGAACCCGGATTAGCGGCGCACTAGGAGAACGCGTTACCACACTGCGCCACCGCAGGGCGCAACGATAGGTGCAGTAACAAACGTAACAATAAGTACAGTAACAAGTGTAACAATATGCGCAGCAAAAAGCGTAACGATACATAGTAACAAGCGTAACGACAAGTGTAATAATATAGCTAACGAACATGTAACATATAAGCGTATATACAAGCGTATCAAGGTGGATACGCCAGTGGGGGGCGGGCACAAAGGCCTAATGTTTCTCTTAATAAAAAGAATATAATATTAAAATTATAATAGCGATCAAGTGTTTCATATAAGTCAAAATCAAGAAATTAAATATTAAAATCGAATAACTGAAACAATTTAAGCGATGATATCAATGCAAAAGATCGTGGACTTATGTAGCCTAAGAATTATTATATGCAAAACGTTATTAAGTTTTCATGCTTTAATATGTAAAAATATACAAGGAATATACAGCACATATAAAGGACATAAGGAATTCAATATGCCTTAATCTATAATATCTGACTAAGATGATACCCTGACTAAGGTGTACACCGTTTTACACTGTCATTGATCTTACAAATATTGTTACAAAATAAAATATAAAATATTGTTACAAATATACCGCGCCTTTAAACAACCCCTCAGTTCTTGCACTTCGTTTCAAAATAAATAATACACAGGCCTGCACAAAAGTTTAGACACAGAGGCAAATTATAAATAAAAGCGAGAATTTGCATTGAACTTCGCCGATATTGTATCTAAATAATCCTAGAACCAATAATAAATTGTGCAACTTAAAAGATTACCAAAAGTACTGAAACAAAATATCCCAACACCGTAATATTGGAATCTGCATGCCACAAATGTTTAGGCACATATGTCAGATTTATGCAAATTAACGGCGCGAAGTTCCCAAGTGATCGAAGGGGCGTTTCCCAGAGTTGTTATATAAGGCCTGAAATAATTTAGAATGCTTAGAACGATGCCGAAGTCAAAGCAATTTACGAATGACGAGATTTTGAAGATTTGGAGGCTGAAAACTAAAGGTAAATCTGTTACTCAAATTTCTGTTGCATTGAACCGTTCAAAGCGAGGCATTTATCGAGTGTTATCCCGGGGTGATCAGTATCAACCAAAATCACGATCTGGGAGGCCTCGAGTGACCAGCATTCGGGATGATAGACAAATACGAAGATTGGCTTCAAATGAAAGCCTGTCTGCAAATCAAATAAAAAACACGTTAGCAATGCGAGTGTCAAGAGAAACCATACGTAGAAGGATTGTAGAATGCAGGCATTTGAGATATGCAAAAATGCGCCGCAAGCCCTGCTTGCAATTACATCATAAACAAGCACGACTACAATGGGCAAGGCAGCACATATCATACAGTGACGAATGGCTGCAGGTGTTATTTAGTGATGAAAAAAAGTGGAACTTAGATGGTCCCGATGGCCTTTCGCACTACTGGCACGATCTTCGAAAACGCCCCTTAAGTCGGTTCAGCAGACGTCAAGGAGGAGGTTCAGTCATGGTTTGGGGAGCCTTTAGCTTCAATGGACAGACTTCTTTGGCGTTTTTGAATGGAAAACAAGATTCCAAGGCATACCAGGCAACTCTTGAAAGTCACCTATTACCTTTTGGCGAACTTTTATGTGGACGAAACTGGGTTTTCCAACAAGATAATGCGTCCATCCACACATCCAGGTCAACAAAAGAATGGATGAGCGCTAAAAATATTACAGTTCTCGATTGGCCTGCTCTTAGTCCTGACTGTAATCCCATCGAAAATGTATGGGGCATACTAACGAATGTTGTGTATGCCAATGGAAAGCAATATCCGTCCGTTTTAGAACTTAAAAAGGCTATAGAAGAAGCGTGGTTTAATTTTGAACCAGAAACCTTTCAAAATCTTGTGCTTTCAATGAACGACCGCGTATTTAATCTAATACGAAGTAATGGTGGCTACATTGATTATTAAAATTGTTCATTTCCTTATGCAAGTGCTAAAATTTATGTTTGTGCCTAAACTTTTGTGCCACATATTTTACTTATTTTAAGTTATATATTGCAGCAAGTTCGCTACTGATGTGATTTCTGTTCTCAAATTTTTAATTTGCATATTACATGTGTTCATACTTCGTAATATTAAAGTTCCTACTTCTTCAGTTTTAATAGTATTTTGTTATACTCAAATTTGTGTTGTGTCTAAACTTTTGTGCAGGCCTGTACTGCCTTAAGCCAATTAACTCGACATTACCATTTATTTTTGCATTGATTTTATCACGATCGTGCCAAAAAATTATTTGATGCAAAATATAAAACGGCGCCTCCTACTCCCCATAAAAATATTAATTTATTACACTTATTTTCTAAAACAATTATTAACTACATTTTTTTGATTCTAGCACATAAATATCCACTTGCACGCACAATGAATCTCTATATTGCCCCCTCAAATTTTAATTTAAGGCGCCTGCCTCGTACGCCATGCCCTCGACACGGCTGTGGTTTTTCAGTTATTACACGTTTCGCTTTCTTTTTATGGCATACTCTTTCGTTTGCGGAGGCGAATTTAAAATTTTCCGTGAAAAACAAAACAAAAACAAACAGGTAACTATTATTCAGGGTATCGAATTCAAAACAACATATTGTTACGAAACTCCACTTTCGGAGATTACAGATAATTCTTCAGGTATTTTACACGTTTTTGTTTAAGAATGAAAAATGAATAAAGCTTTAAATTAATCATGAATAAAGCCTTAAATTAATCATGAATAAAATTTTAAATTAACAATGAATAAAGCTTTAAATTAATCATGAATGAATAAATTTTAAATTAACAATGAATAAAGCTTTAAATTAATCATGAATAAAATTTTAAATTAACAATGAATAAAGCTTTAAATTAACAATGAATAAAGCTTTAAATTAGTCATGAATAAAGCTTTAAATTAATCATGAATACAGAAGCCTTAAATTAAGTATTTGGCTAGTGCAATGCTATCGGTTCGATATGGCACAAATCATTTTTTCCTATAGTTGTTGCTTGCATTTGTATTTGTATAGTAATTTGCAGAATAAATGAATGATGGGAATTATCTATGAACGAATGATGGGAATTGTCTATGAACGAATGATGGAAACCCTTTATGAATGAATGACGGGAATCCTCTATGACTGAATGAATGAAACCTTCTATAAGTGACTGAACTAAATTTTCTATGGATGAATGAAATATATGAATAAATATATGATGGGCATATTCTACGAATGAATGAATAAATGATGATAATCCTCCAATGTATGAAGAAATATGTTACAAATTCACATTTAGATCATAGAAAACTTTAAAGTAGAAATGTGATTTATTTTATCTCAGAGGATATCAAAATGTTTTTATATCAACCTTTTCATTTCTGGTCATTTTTTCCTTCAAAATAGTAGAATGATTGACGTCTTCGTTGATCAAATGTCAATCATTGTCGAATAAGGCGGTCAGAGAGAGAAAGACCGAGGGTATTTACTAACACAGATGCTCCACATTGTTTTGGATGAATATATTTTATATTTTGTTTGTAAACAACAAAATAATTAAAATCATACTACTGACCTCTTTTTATTTATTTTTTTTAGATTCATTAGTAATCACAGGTAAACAGAGGCGTTTTGTGAGAAACTCCTTTCCCTTGTGTTTGACAGGAAGGGGTTGAAATGTGACATCTTTAACTGATGTGTTTCCGGTCCAAGCAGACTCGTTTGAGCGAATAGAAATCCTGGTTTATAAAAGGAGTTAAAAAAAAAAGAGTCTGGCTTAAAACGGGGGAGAGCATACATTTGGTGCAGTAAACTCCCTATTTATAGGTTGCAAAGTGAGAGGGGCCCTGTTCTGTAAATCCGAAAATTGAGTTATTCATAGAAAAGGAGTTACCAAATTGAGGCACCATAATCAGAACTAGTAAATTAATTGACTTTAAAATGATATAATTATTACTTAAACAGGAAAAGACATGCAGTACCAAAGGTGTGTGTCATACCATTATAAGAAATTAGGTGAAAAAGTTAACCACTATAAGAAATATTGTAGTACCGTTAAAAAGGGAGCTGCTTCAATCATCAATTTTTTAAAAGAAAATAGGAACCGTTTGGGGTAATAAATAACATCTAAGGACAGAAGACACCCTTGCGAGCGCAAGATCGTCAGAATTATTGTTAAGCCAGTAGCTAACAAGGATGGGAAACGTTCAATGCCTATACTAGGGAAAAACATGTAGTTCATCTTAAATTATTGAATATATATCATTGACTTATAGTATATCATTGGTTTTCAATGAAAAAAAAGCTCTCACACGAGTCGAGAAATGCCTAACTGCGTAGAAAGCGTTTCTGTAACTTTTCTTCTCTGACATTGGAAGCTTCTTTTTTTTAAGTCCCCCTTTACGTCTCATCTTGATTTCTCCAGCTCTGCCTCTATGTCTTCAATAATTTACTTTATAATCTATTTCACCTTTTCATAGACTAAGTTGAGGGCTGACTACTTTCTGAGATTTTGTGATGTGTCCTTTAAACACAGGTTCCTTTCTTTTTCTCTTTCCTTCAAAGCAGTCTCCATGTTTTTTCCTTTTTATTTTTTTTTTCAATTCATCTGAATGTTGTCCATTCCTCATCTGCGAACAGGGGCGCCAAGAGCCAGCACGGGCCCTCCAGGCTCACTTCAATGGGCCCCCTTCCCTGGACAGTAGTATAGATATTTTTTTCTGTTTGGGGGAAGGGTGAGCCCCAAATGAACAAAAAGTATGAAATAAGAAAGCATTTTTTTTTACTTACTTACTTATTACTTAATTATTTTACAAGATCACTGCTGAAAAAAGAAACTAACGTAAGCTACTGGTTGTTATTATTATTTTTTTAATAATCGAGACAGGCTAATGAAGAATAATTAAAAAACTGTACATTAAAAATGTACAAAATCTTATTAATCTGGATTTAGAGAACAATTTTTCTGGCCTTCCGATTAGCAGGGAGGGGATCGGGCCCCCCACAGCATAGGTCCACGCCAGCGAGGCCCCTAGACCTCAATTGGGCCCCCCCGGGATGCAGCTCTCTACTGCCCCCCTTCTCGTCGTCCCTGTCTGCGAATACAGAGCAACAGCAGCCATTTATACTACTTCTATAGTGTACAATTAATAACAACATTTTTTTTCAAGATTATAATTTAAAATTCGAGTGAGTGTAAACGGTAGTATTTGGCATTGTATCGTTGCATATAACAATAGCATTCATGCTCTATATCGTGAATCAACATACAATCGTTTCATTTTGTAAATTAACAAACAATCGTTTCATTCCGTGAATCAATAAACGATCATATGCATAAATAAATAAATTATCAAAATTTATTAAAGATATTAGCATAGCAGTAGTGAAATCGCCATCATTAAATTTTATTGAGTAATGAGGATATGCACATTTACTAGACCACACCGCTCATAGATTAGCTTATATATATAATTGATTATTATTTATAATAAAAATAAATATATATGCAAGCTATATCTCCCATCTTCTAAAACTGCGTGTACTTGTTTTTAACCCGCGCGTGAGATAGAGCTCTACTACTACTACTTCTAGACTACTAGTAGAGTAAGTAATTCTTACTAGTAGATCTAGTGAAATGATCTAGTACTTTGAAGTCTAATTAAAAGCTTCGCGCCGATTTTACGATTGTATGCTACGATTCGTTCTAGTAGACACGAGCTGGAGCGAATCAAATTCTAGAATAAGAATTAAATCTGGTCTGCTCATGTTAAATGCATTGTTTTCTAGTAGATGAATAGTTCACTTACAATTTTAGATAGCGTAAAATCATAGCAAGACCGTGTCTACAGAAAAGTTTTGGATTATCCCGACCCCTTTCCATTTAAGCAATATTATTAGCTGAAAACTAAAATTTATTATGAAAGGAAATTTTATTTTTCTCAGAGTCGTCTTCCTATCGTAAAAAGACCCCTTTATTGAAATCATGTGCCTGGGTCTGATAGATAGATGTCAGGAATATAGAAGGTGAAACCAAAAATTACAAACGGCATTTTTGGGTCATAAACTACATTATACATAATAATAATAATAATAATTAGTTCATAATAATACAGATAATCTTCAATTTTATCACTGTTCAATAACGCGCTCGAAAACTTAAAAAATTTAAAATTTAAATTTAAAAAAGCAGGACAGCTTGATTATTAAAAATGACGTCATTATACACCCCCAGAAACAACTGGTTAGTTCTTGTTGCTCATACTCAAGCTAGAAATACTGTATATAAAAGTTAATATTAATAAAGTCTTTGGCGTAATTTCAAACTATAGTTCATTCATTTGCTTTAAGAAGCAGTCCAAGCACTGCCCCATTTCAAAGCTTGTCTGTAGTAAAGCTTTGTATGCGCTCGCAGAGGGAAGGGTGATCGGTCGTCTGTAGCTCAGTTGAAAAAGCACTTAACCGGATACCAAGAGGTCGTGGGTTTGGTTCCCACCAGGCACCGTGAACTAATTCTTTTCTTTGCGAAAAATTTATTGTCTAATATAGTTCATTCATTCGATTGAATAGAACTGTGAAACCCAAAAGGTGATACGAGTGCAACTTGTATTGAACACATTGATAGGAGATCAACTTCGTTTCCACATGATATGCAACGGTCTGAGTGCTTTTACCATTAGGGAAAACTATAATAGGCGCAGTTATAGCCCAGACGCTCTTGCGCCATAAAAATCCAAACAAACAAACACTGTAATAAAAATTCTCTTGTCGTTTTGTGGGGGGGGTCGTTTGCATAACGTCTGAACAAAGGTTATTCCCGGTTAAGCTTTAAAATATTCTTTTTATAAGTTTTGCTATCTAATAAAAACATATTTAATTATAGAAACGACTTTTTGTAAATTTTTAATGTTTATTTAGTATATTTATGCTATATATTTTATATACTAAACTTTATATATAAATACATTATGAAAGAACTATTATTAAACTACTATTAAAAACATTACAAAAGAACTCAACAGACGTATTAAACTTGGCTGGAGTGCATTTGGAAGAAACAGTTTTATCCTGAAGGGGAAATTGCCTTTGTGTCTAAAAAGAAAGGTCTTCAACCAGTGTGTATTGCCAGTCCTCTCTTATGGATCAGAGACATGGAGTCTAACAGTTGGAGCAATACGAAAGTTACAGACAACGCAAAGGAGCATGGAGAGGTGCATGCTTGGAATAACTAGGAGAGATCGAAAAAGGAACACTTGGGTGAGAGAGCAAACTAGAGTAGAGGACATCATTGTTAAAGTAAAAGGGCTGAAATGGCGATGGGCTGGGCATATTGCAAGAAGAACTGATCAACGATGGACAACAGAAATTCTGAACTGGATTCCAAGAGACCACCGAAGACCTAGAAAACGTCCTCAAACTAGATGGGTGGATGAAATAAGAAAACAGGTTGGGGTGACGTGGAAGCGAATTGCTCAGGATAGACTTGTGTGGAAAGCATTTGGAGAGACCTTCATCCAGCAGTGGATAGATAATGGTTGAATATGATGATGATGATATATATATATATATATATATATATAAATATACTATACTTTATATATAAATATACTATACTTTATATATAAATATACTATACTTTATATATAAATATACTATACTTTATATATAAATATACTATATACTATATAGTATATGTCTACCATAGTCTACGATAGTAGAACCACCGTGAGTCATCGAGAGTTGACTGTGTTTATAAAAGAATTTATAGTGGCATGTTGCATATTACGAATCCATCATAGTTTTAAAACTGAAATTTCCAAAGTTGCAAGTCTGATCAATTTTTTATCTAATTTATTACTAAAATTTTTATTTTTATCGAAGTATTTACTTTCTTTTTACGGTTAAAAATAAATTTATCTGATGTTGCAGTGATATGTTAATTTCACAAAACTGTCCTAATTTTTTTGTTTTATAATTAATAAAATTAACATCTAAGTTATGTTCCATATTCAATTGTTTTTCTCATCTTCATTTCCAGTGCTCTTTATTACCAATGTCCTAATTCTTATGTAATACCAAAATACAGTACGACGCGAAAGTTTAAACGCATGGATACTTTTTTAAATAAAACCGGCAGTAATTAGACAACTGCAGCAAATCTTTTACCCGAGATATCAAATATGATTAGAAAAGCGCATGCCATCAAAAATTTGCGAAAATGGAAACTGAAATTCAAAGATCACGAAAACTTTAAATTGGACTGCTGCAAAAGATTAGTCAATAATCAGATTCGTTGCAAATTTCCAAGAACAGGAAATTCGCCGACCAAAAGGCAGAAAGAGAGCTTTTTTGTTTTTTTTTAAGTGCAGTAAAGAAAACGAACAATTTCAACTGAAAGTGAAATGCCGAAATCACCACAATTCTTGAGTAAGGAAGCAAATGAAGATATGACACATGAAAACATAAAGCAAAATTGTTCTGAAATCGCGGTTGTTTTCAATCTGACGAAAAGTGGTATTTGACTAGCACTCGCACAAAGTGAGCAAAATGAGCTGAAATGTCGTTTCTTGCTGAAAGACTACGAGCTACGAATTCGTACCAAGGCAGACGGATTCATACTATGGCTTCAAGTGAAATGGATTTGTCTGTAAAAAAAAAAAAAGAAAGAAAGAAACAGGGAGGGAGGGAGAGAGGGACGGAGATAGATAGACAGAAAGAAAGAAAGAAAGAAAGAAAGAAAGATATTTTAGAGTTGTGTTATTGACTCGAGTTATAAAGGCAAGCTGGCTCGTAAATTTCACTCGTTAACATACGTCTTAAATGGATGAACAGTTAAGTACAATTTACAGTATGGAAAACCAATGGCAGCATTTCGATGGTTCAGACGATATGGCTTTTCAAACTGCTAGGACGACTTTGTGACTATTCCCAAAGCATACCAGTTGTGTGTATGTCCAAAGACATACTATTGGTATGTCTTAGAAAATAGCCAAAAAGCACGTATAGCAGGCAGCATAAATTGAGCAGCTAATTAAATATAAGTAGATGAACTGAACAAATATAAAATGACCGACTGATCAAATGTAGACTGATCGGCTGATGGAAAACAAATGATCAGCCAGTCAAATACACTCGCAAATTGATCAAAACAACTTATTGATATAACATCTTGAAAAAAATTATTTTAAGCACCTACCGTACCAGAAAGGATATTTAAAATGCGAATAGAAATGTTTATTTTAAAAGGAATATATTTTTGTATATCATCTTAATGCTAACGACAAACTAATTTTCACTAATTCGTGATAGATCGTTATCAATTCGCAATTAATTGCCTTTAATTGGAATTTGCTAAATAATTTAAAGTTCAAGAATTATGGGTTATTAAAACTGTTTATCATGAAATTTTGACAGGAAAAAAAAGCATAATTTCAGCAATTTGGTTCAAAAGAAGTCACAGCTTATAAGATATGCCGATAAATTTATCTGTGACACTAATTCCCTATTGTGTGAATATAATAATGCGAATAATGGGCTATTCGCAATAAACTAATGCTTTCGTAATCAAGAAATCTGTATCTAATCATGCAACAGAGCTGCCTCAAACGACAACAAATAAAAAAATAAAGAAAACGACGAATCCGCTAGATTAAGATTAATCTAGGGTTTAAAACACAGTCTCAGAAAAACCCTGAAATTGACGAATGAAACTGGCATACACGTCAAATTATTATATTACCTTGCAGGCATTAGAACTTAAAGACGGTGAAGAATTTTTCCTTAAAGTAGGTCAACGACTGATTTGTTTTCTCTAAAGAGGAAAAATTAGAAGAAAAAAATGTTCGAACTCTCCTTGGATTCATTTTGTTCGTAAAATGACGATGTGGGTGATCGTTCCTTGATGAAAAAATTAACACAAAAAAAGCTACTACAAAATCGGATGAGGCAAACCATTTTAGGAACATTGATTCACATTAAACAGTGTACATGCTTAATGTCTCTAACGATTTGCACAAATCTTCTTCTAAAAATGACAAAATAATGGAACATGCTAAAATGGCTAAATTCAAAATATAATTTCTACTTTTTTAATCATTAAAGCTAAAAAAAACTGAACAAGACCTATCAATCATTTATGGTATATAATATTAGACGAAAGTAAACATAAAAGGCATAGATACGTTTAAATACTTATCTATGACTAGATAAGTATTTAAATACTTATCTAGACTTTTAATAATAATAGTAATTAAATAATAAAATTTTTATTTGTTTCTAATATACCTACATATCATGGGTATAGAGTGATTATTGTTATAGTGATGTTGAAAATGTTATCTATGATTAATGTATAATAAATGTAATATTAGTTTTCATCACTTATTATATTATCATTATAATGTATATAATAATTGTCTTCCATATTTTATTCTTTCTCAAACAGAATCTCATTGATAGTGGGATAAGTTTTCGGACACATGTTTTGATTCTAATTTTATGAGAAAACTATATAATTCGGGGTACACTATATGATTATACTATATGATTCGGGGGTGGGGGGTAGCAATCATAATATAATAAATATAATAATAAAATAGAATCAACACAAGGGTTCCATATGAAGAATCAACACAGGATTTTTCTGTATAGAAAATCCATATAAGGCTTTTTCCATATAAAGAACCAGCTTCAGAGGATCAATATGGAAGATGAACACACAGAGAGAATCCATTTAGAAAATTCATGTGATGGATCAACTTCCCAAGGTCGGAATTGGATTTCATGGGCTTCAGAAAAAGATCAAGTTTTTGTGTAAGGCATGTAAAGTTGATTTATGGAACACATGGCGCAACATAAACTATTTATTTCCATTTTCTACTCATTGAATGACCAGTTATACTTGGTCAGGAGCATACCATGGTCATTTCAAACATGGCTGCATGTCGAAGCGTGTTGATGGAAGTTAGATGCACATGAAGGAACTTCGCCATTTCCTCAAGTCACACTTTCGTGGCAGGAGAGGATCGTCCCGCTTTCAGTTTCAGTTCACGCGAATGCATTCAATTCTTGCTGATTCCACATCTTATGGATTAGTGAACACAAATGAACTGATTAGTGAACACAAATGAACTGATATCCAACTGAACATGTGCTTATTTGTTGCAGATGAGGGCGTATGCCGTTGATGGGTAGGAGTGATTATCATCTTATAAAAGATTATTCTCGAACTATATATATAATATTAAATGGCAACCAGTTGTTACTGGTATAAGCGTATCTTAGAAGAACAAACCTGTAAAGTGGTTTCAAGTTAGTTTATAATTTCTCACATAAAAGTGTTCGCTATTTCCTCATTTTATGCGACTTGTTTTTATATACCCTCCATTGGTGCTTCGTCAATTTCGGCAATGTGTTTTGCATGAGAAACTTTGAATTTTTAAAATGCTACCTTTTGTAAGTGAAATTACTGAAGCTGTGTATTTACGATGCTAAAAAGAAAATCTGTTAATATTACAAGAAATATGACGTGAACGGTGCAGTAGGAAAAATAATGTTACCCTGAAAATTTGGTGTTCTCAGACTATGACGTCAACAGTTATAGAAAGAGACAGTTCGTTATGAAAACTTTGGAAGATGTCGCACATGACAGGAACCGTTTTAAAACGTCGCAGTTTTCAATTCATAAAAAACGTTCTCAATGTTATATTTTTCGACGTCGATAATGTGCACACTTCTATGGTGAAAATCTTCATCGTAATTTGTTGCGCAACAAGATGTTAGAAAGTTCATTATAAACATGTTAATACTACATAAATATTATATTTTCAAAGTAGGTTCAGCATATCTGCTCTCATTAATTATTTTTAATCACAATTTGAACATAATGAATGCGATATATATTCTCTTATTAAAAAGGAAAAGGGCATTGATTGAAAAATGTATCTCTAAATACAATATACTACACAATACACATGTATAAAAAATCGTTCCTACGTATCAGAGTTTTCTTATGGAGCGGTCGACTTCCATATTTGGAGGTTCTACTGTAAATGTACCAGTTAACGAAATTGGCATTGCAGGTGTAACTGACAGCTATAATTAAACCGGCCTAAGTCTTAATATGTTAATCTGTAACTTTTGAAATGCGATAAGCGTGGTAAGTGACTTTAATTGAAATTTGAAACAGAACAAAAATGCAACTGCCCAGTACTCAAATCTGGAAAACGAATCACATAAGTAGAAATTCAAAGGCAGTATTAAATGGAAGAAACTGGATATTTATTATAAAGTAGTTGTTTTAATTTTGAGTGGTTGACATTTTTTTAATGTCTTAAATCTAAATATTATAAATATAAATATAAATATTTAACCTTTTAAGTTTGAACTTTCAAGTTCACCACAAAGTTCGCAGTAGTGAAATTGACGACTTAATTGATCTTGGAGAACTACGCTGACGTTTCTTTTCTGAAAACACAGCCACTATATTTCAGTAGCACCATATCGACTTCATTCTTTTTAAAATCAATGTCTGTTTATTTAGGAGGGTAGTTACGGGGATTACCCATTGGTGTAATTAGACTTGTCTAGGCGTGTATAGCCCCCCTCAACTGCTCGACGTATTATTAATTTTATTATCCTGGGGGAGGAGGAGGGGCCGAGGTACCTATAATTACACTTATGGAGTTACTTTAGTTTAGAGATACGGTGCAGTGTACGTTTGCGACCTAAAGTCTAAGGCAATCCAACAAATTAAAAGTAAGATTCAAGAGCGTAGCCAAGGGCGCCAAGAAGAGCATAGCCAAGGGGACTTTAGCCCCTCTCCTCAGAAAGAAAAAAAAAGAGAAAATTATGGACTATTTAAAAAAAAAAAAAACTTAGAAAGCGTGAAACTAAACCAACGAATCAATCTCAGATCCTCCACCTGAAGTTTCTAGCTACACCCCTGGTAGCACTAAATAAAAAGTTCTAAAGCCATAACCAGAAAAGTTGACAGATTTTATAAAAATATTTTTGCAAAAAGATCATACCCATAAAACAAATATCTGGGGAAAACATTAAAGGGAAATTAATTTTTGTACAGAATTAAAACAACAAATCATAAATAAAAAAAATCAATTTCATAAATTTCATCACAAAAAAACTTACTTAAAATGACACAATATTAAGAAGATTGCTCTTCCATATAGATAATTTTGATGGATAAGGGACTATATGCAAATATGTGTGTGTATCACCTGACATCGTTCATTCTTTTTACAATTACAATAATTGCTTTTTACAATTCTCCAATTGCAAGTAGAATATTCGCTTTTCTACTGAAAACTTAATAACACGTTAAGCTTTAATATATGTTGCACAGATACTTATTGTAAATAGTTAATTATAATCATGATTTTAAATATTATTATTACAAAAGACATGCCGTGGTGTCTTCGTATGTTGACTAATTGGCGATTGTGTTAATTCTGAGAAGGTAATAATATCTTATAATCAGTTGATGAAATCTATATATTTAATTCAAACGGAAATACTTCGAATACATTATATAGACTTGAAATGGAATAAAGAGATTTGAAAGCACATCTTAAATCATTTACGTGGTAAATATGTGTGTGTGTGTGTGTGTGTGTGTGTGTGTGTGTGTGTGTGTGTGTGTGTGTGTGTGTTAAAGAAAAAAAGACGAAATGTTTCACTGCAGTGATTTTCCTTTTTTTCAACAAAGTAAGTTGCTTATCACAATTGCAAGCATCGACATTTTAGGCACTCAGACTGGATTCGAACCTACGGCCTTTGAGTTGCCGCCCTGATATTTTGACCTCTAAGTTACTGAACACAGCCGTGCATGATTTATTTCTCGATTTCACGTTTGAGAGGCAGGTTGTAGGGGAATTACTTAAGAAGATTATAAAAGCGAAAAGAAGTAATCGTTATACAGAAGAACCCCGATTCCCCTGATTTCGTTGATCAAATTTCGGGTTAACAAAAATAGCTTGTTGGTGACACTTTTTTTTTAAATTTTATTTCTGTTTTAGTAAACGCTTATTTAATGTAAACATTTAGTTAACATTAAACATTTAGTAAACATTTGTTTAATGTTTAGGAAAGAAAAATACCATATTTATTTTTTGGTGCACCCCTAAAAGGAAAAACTTATACAAATGAGTGTGTGCATATATATATGTACACCTTGTGACGTTGTTCATTACTTCAATATAGTAATTCACTAATATGTAATAATACACGTTTCCAGTAAATGTTATAATAATTTCTTGAAACTGAAAATTTGCACTGAAAATTTAATTTCTGAATCATCGATTTTTGGATAATCTGAATTCTATCGTAATAAATGTAAAGATATTTATATAAAAATAAAAAATATATAATTTTAAGCAGACCGTATAAAAATAATCATCGATAAAAATCAAATATAATTATAAATAAAAGATGAAATAATTATAAAACAATAGAATTATTGCCATATCTTAAGGACTAACACCAAGGTGTGAAAAACATTTAGAGATACCATCGTTTTTGGAAAGATCTCCCACTTTAGACAAAATTGTCCATGTCAATTTCTACAGTTAGATAAAATAGATTCCCATGCCAACATCACCACTCGCTCCCATAAACGTCAGCGTATGATAGACGAATTATAATTAAATCAAAAGTACATATTTACATAATAAAAATACAGAATAATAATAAAAGTACATATTTACATAAAAACGTATAAGACTTTTTTTTTTTTTTCGCTAATCATGTTTGAATGCCTCTGAAGACTGTAGCACTCTATAGGTTTCCCTCAGGCTTCGTAAATGACACGAATGTATTGTTTTGTCAATTTTTATCTTCAAAAGACTATTGTATTAGTTTATTTCGCTTTTTTAAATGGTTGTGCAGCTTTGTGCCTGCTTTTTGAACCGGAGGAAGGATCCCGAGAGTGAAGCGCGTAAATTTCTTGGATGGAAAGATCTCCATTGGCGCCACGGCTCGCTGAAGGTGATTGGCGCAGTACAGGGCATCTAAAATACATGAACATTAGTTCTGCTTGCCTCGCTCTTTACGCATCAATTCCATTTCTGTTCCTATCCGCATAGCAATGGATAAACTAATACTTAATAATTCGCACTCATTTCCTTTCTCTAATTCTTGTGCGTAACGCCTAGGGACGGCGGGGAGGGGAAGGGGAGGGGCTCAAGCCCCCCCATTTGATATCGAAACACATATGGGCCGTATCGCAAAATCTTCTTTAGAGGCGCTTGCTCCTCCCTCAAATGGCTATGGGGGAGAGCAAGAGCCCCCCCCCCATGCGTTTTGAATTGCTACACTACTGCCTAGAGGCATAGTGAATTTGAACGAAAGCTTCGCTTTCTTTTTGCTTTCACGGCTCAAAGACTACAGTGGTCATGCTGCGCCGGGACCTACTGTTTTCCGAGGAATCCGAACCTCTTAAGGCCTAGGGAACCAAACCCCGGACTAGGGTGAACAGTGTGATCTTTATGAGATCTCTGAGTAAGCGTTAAATTTGAACGAACGAAATATCATTAAACTTCTGATACGTTAATCGAGCAGGGATTAAAAAAAATGATTGAAAACGTGTTGTAGAGTGTGATGAGAGCTATGCATATATAAACAATCGGTCTGACAGCCAACCAATAATCTCCAAAAATGCGTCCAAGTGGACTAATGGTTACGTTGATAGCCTTCGGATTGAGTTCAACTCCCTGGTAAGCTTGAGTGGTCGTAAATGTATCGTGGGATACTGCCAATCACCTAACGTAGTGCCCCTGTGTCAATGTATATGTATTTGCTATATTTAGTACATAAACACTGCCAAACATCAAATGGTTAGGGAACTAAAAATGTGGGCATTTTCGAAATGATAATAATAATCTCTAAAATACAATTTCTCCCTAAAATAGCAGACAAGAAAAGGGAAATGCTAGGGAATAAGCGTATCAACTTCGTCTGTACGTATTAGGTACAAAAATATCGGAATATTCTTATACTCCGTTGCAATAAGAATTTGAATTGAAGTTTGGTTTAATTAATTTAAAAATTAATTGTGTTGCCTTAAAAGTCATTTATATAAATTAATCGAAATAAATCAAAACGTATAATTTATTTTTTCAGAGAAAGTGTTGTTTTTTATATCCGTGTTTTTTAATGAACATGACAAAAATCCTCGACTAAAATTTCGATTGCCAAATTAGCGTATTTATAGCTAAAAGGAGCAAAATCCACTAAAAAGTTACTAAACGTATGAACGATCATAAATAAAAATTAATAATCCATCTCACCAGATTTTTTCATAGCTTTCATTTTCCCTCTGTTAGAAATAATCCATCAGCAATCGGAACGAGAAACCCATATTCCAAAAACGGTTGAGTTCACCACTGTTGCGTCTTCTTTAACGATGGTCACACCACCACCTATCCTTCAAACATTTCACTTTCGTCACAATAAGCTTTCTCCATGCCTTTTAACGTCACTCAAACAAATTTCTTTTTCTTGAATTGGCAACAGCATTTCGGCTCAATTTGCAGACGATTTTGACCAACTGACAATAAAGCTAACGAAAGTAGACAGTTCAACAAATCTGGGAACTCTAGTTCCCCGACCGGGTTCAATCAGGTTGCAAGTGTTTCACCGCCAGAGGGCGCTAAATTACCTGGACAAGTAACGTTTCGTGACAAGGTGGGTAATAATTACCTGTTTATCGCTTCTTTGGCGTTGTTAGTCAGGAAAGTCGCCATTTCCACATCAGATATGTACAAGGCTGTTAGACATCCTCATTCAAACGTGATTCCATTTAAAAATTACAACGAAACGAATTATTTCCCATTAAAAACCAATTCATTTTCTTATTATTTCCTTTAATTTAAAACTCAATGTATTTAAAATGATATGCTCTGTTAACTAATCATACGGTATATCACCAATTTCTTTTTATTTTAAAATTTGTTTAATCGGCAGTTGTATACATAATTAATATTTTTTTTATTCTCTTGTAATGGCGCTTCCAATCACTAATATGGTTTTAAAATATTTAATAGTTATTTTTACTTTAGTGGCCGTTCAAGTATTACGTAAGCATATTTTGGCCATTTTATACTCCCCCTTGTAAGAAAAAATAAGCAAATGCATCACTCCTACCATCATGCTTACGCAAGATTTTGGTTGTTTAAATTGTTGGTACAAGTTTTTGAAATAAGAATGCAACGTGTGATGCAAATTATAATACTTATTTACATTTTTATTGTAATATTGAGCATTTATTTATAAGTTCGCTATAATATTAAACGCTTATTTATAAATAGAGAGTAATCACAATAAATTATCTCATTTAAAAAAAAAGTTTTAACACGCTATTAATTGCTATTTTTTTGGCACAAGAAAGTATTTTGTTACATTTTTATTGTTAATATTTCTTACGTTGTAAGCAAATAGTGTAATATATAAGAAATGGATTTAATAAAATACATTTATTAAAAATATTTCATGATTATTTAAAAATATCCGGGCGGGGCGCGGGAGGGGCTCACGGGCTGCAAGAAAGTGTTGAGAACCACTGGTTTAAATAATTAAATATTTAACTGTGATTACGTTTATTTTATATTTAATATCTTCTACTGCAGTGTGTCCTGCATAATAAAAAATTAAGCAAATGTCAAATCCCCCCTCCGAAAGATACTTATGTAATACTTGAACGGGCCCTTATTAAGAAAGTTTACGGCATTTAATCGTACAGATAAATCATAAAAAAGCAATATTGATAGAATTTTTAACTAGCAGAAATTAATAACTAATTTAAGATAAAAAAATAACGATTTTTTTAGCCATAAAAAATTATAACTATAATATTATTAAAGCACATATAAAGAACTAAAGCATTATCCGAAACGAAATTTATGCAACATAGGAAATAAAAAAAAAATTGTTAAGAATTTTATATACGTTTTGAAAATTTTACGTTGATAAAGATATGTATAATAAGTTAATAAACTGTTGTAAAACTGTGATCGAAGAAGCCATGTGTAATAATTGGTCCTGAAAATCAACATATAAAACGACCTTTTAAACAGAAACCAAAATTACGATTCGTTGGCGACTTCTATGACACCTGTATCTCGCCAAGAGTCCGAAAGAGAGACAACCATGGACGGAACCATGCTTGGCTGAACTCAAATCACAACGGCGCGAAGATGAGCCTTGCGCCGGCGACTTTGACCTCAAATGCCGAAGAACGAAGTCAAGCCATCTCAGTGACGAAGAGGCCAATGTCAAGGTCTATCATTAAACCCTTTGGCGAAAAATTAACTTCATTTAGTGTAAAAATATCTCTCCTTTGGCGGCCAACACACCTTTCACCAGATGCCATCTTGTTAATTTGAAGCACCACTTCTTACAAGTTCGGCCTTTAGAAATGTACACGTGAACGTCTTCGAAACTGGCGGTTGTCAGCTTTTCGGTAAATGACATCTTCTGTATTGCTTTTCATGGATTAAAACCGCGTAAAGAAAGCCGTCACAAGATAATGATAATAATTAATTTAGCACGTAATATCAAGTTGTAAAATAATTGCACACACGGACTATAATCAGAGATATTGACCAGGTTGTAAAAAATAATACACCAAGAACAGTGGAGTACGTAAGGTGGGCTTAGGGGCATTAGCGCCCATATGAGTACTTCTGGGGGGGCTGAGAAAAATTATTACCTTCTTCTCAAAGCTGTCAAACATTTTAGTGGATGTACAAGATACTAAAATGCTACAAAAATAATTGATACTGCAACTACAATTAGTAAAGAGCTAAAAAGCACCTTATTTTAAAATGTGCTTGTAAAGCAATTACATAGCAGAATCGGGCAAATCAAAATTTTGGATGGCTAGGAGGGGGCCGAGCCCCCCTCAACCCCCCACATAGGAGCCCATGCTTAGGGGTATCGAACCCCTCCACTGGATATCAAAGTGTATTTTTCTGTTTAACGCCTTGTCACACGAGCTTTTTTTAGAGCTACTGGTGCACCCCCTCCCTCCATAATTTTTGAATTTTTACGCCCCTGAGCAAAAATTAGCCAATGAGATCGGCTTAGTGACTACCACATATCCCTATTACCATTATGAGCCAGAAGCTATGGCAGAGAAAGAAAAAAATCCGTACAAAATGTAGCGCGCTGCGGCAATAACAGCTATTAATAATACAGACAAAATCACATCACACGAATGACCAGGCCATAGGCGTAGAGCTATATAGGGCCCCCCCCCCCCACGAAGAATTTTGAAAACTCTACATAGATGGACCTGGTATAACCCCAATTAATAAAATTAGCAAAACTGCATACATTATAGGAACATACTTTAATGTATACAAATTTTATTTATGCAAACTTTACTTATACAAATTTTATTTATACAAACTTTACTTATACAAATTTTATTTATGCAAACTTTACTTATACAAATTTTATTTATACAAACTTTACTCATACAAACAGGAGTACTCCATACAAACAGCATACAAAGTGCGCAACAACAATTATCAAAAATATTAAGACCTCAGCTTTGAAGGCGAAAATATGTGACATATGGTTAACATTATACTCCACATACGTTGCAAGCCTACGATCTAATACAACCACTATGACGTTCTAGCAGAGCCATATATTTGTTTCCAAGTATAATCGATTACTGTATATATATATATATATATATAGTTCTTCATTTCTTAATATAAAAATACTGAATTTCGCTATTATTGTACTTTACATGCTACGATATGGGCAGCACAAAGATATAATATGGCGTCTTAGTAGCTCCATACCACACCATACAGAAATTTTAAAAATAATTGAGAGTAGTCTCAACACTTATATTGACTTACAGGCGGCAACCATCTTCAGCACAGCCTATAAACGTAAAATAAGCTATATATAGAATGATAAAGAAGAATTGAGTACTTAGCTCTGCCCGGCTCCCACCCATGCCAGTTTGTGCTGGCGGGCACAAATAATGATAATAGTG
Organism: Dysdera silvatica; assembly: GCA_006491805.2. Classification (NCBI taxonomy): domain Eukaryota; kingdom Metazoa; phylum Arthropoda; class Arachnida; order Araneae; family Dysderidae; genus Dysdera; species Dysdera silvatica. The sequence continues at coordinate 92,825,536 of QLNU02014176.1, forward strand.
GTTTATTCAACCTCTAATGCGTTGTACGGTTGATTATTGTGAATGGTTGTATTGTGTATACTAATTTCTTTGACATGATACAGAACTGCTCCTATTCTAATTAGTAGCATAGAAATCCAAAAATTGGGGGGTCATGTAACATGTAAAATATAAATGGGAAAAAAAGAAAAAGGGAAAATATAAAGTGCTATACAGGGTGATCTAAAAGTCTTTCTCTGTTTTAAAACAATATTAAATAATAACTACGTCACTTGCAGAAATAAAATTTGCAGCGTTTTGAAGGTAAGCATCTAAAGTTTTACATGATGTTGATGAATGCATATCTTTGTGTATGCATTAGTTCCATGGAGAACGTCCAACCTGTAAGCAATTTTTCGCGATGATGGCTATATTAAGCTCATGTCAATATTAGCAATAGCGATCCGTTCATATTAAGTCTTTTAAATCAAGCACTGTTCTTCGACGAGCAACAAAGATTTAGTTGATCATTTTCCATGCACTGAAAATCTAATTTCGCTACGTTTCTAGGCGTTTTGCTGCCCTAGGCAAGAATTGAAAAATACCGCCTCCCCATTCTTCCGCCTATATTCCCTTCTCTACCACCACGAACCTCCAGCCGTACAACAATGTAAATCTTCTATTATACTTTGAATCATTAAACCCGTTAATTATATTTATATTTTAAACTTATATTAGTTATTTTGTAATGTTAGGGTATTGTGAATAGTAAAACAATTGCTACATGTTATAATGGTTTAATTTCAATATTTTATATTTTTGAAAACTGAGGTATTAAAGGAGTAATATTACAAAATACGACGTGTAGAGAGCCAGAAGGCTTAAATGTATTAGAAAAATGTAATGTATAAATAATAATATTAATATATTATTTATATATTTAATATGATATATTATTAACATATTAATAATATAAACTACAAAAATTTTAAAGTATAAAAGAACTTGTGTGCAGAATTAAACAATGAAACATGTCAAATATTTTTACATTCTTCCAAGTAAAGACTTTTTAAGTAATTGTCCCGTATGCTTTTGAAAACAATTATATGTTTTAATTTTTCTTCTTTTTCATTTTTTCTCCTCATTTGCTCAGTTTTTTCTTTGTTTGATTTAAAATTAAAATTTTTACGCTATTTTGCCGCCCTAGGCAGTCGCCAACTCTGGCCTAATGGTAGAAACGGCTCTGCATATACTGTCTGTCGGCCAAAAGACCTCCTTTCTTCCACCTACGTCTGCACCTGTCTGGTGTGGAAACGAGCCGTAAGCCATTTCCAATAGATAAAGACAAAATACATATCTGAACAGATAACAACAGACTCGTTGGCACAGTAACAGACAGGCGCAAACCTAAGTAGGCGGAAAGAGTTCTCGTAATAGACAGATGATATACAACCTAAAAATATAAACCTCAGTGCTTAAAAAATAAGCGTTGAAAGCTTTATTGCCCATCGAAGAAAAGTGAATGACTTAAAGGAACTACATGGTGATGGACGAATTCCAATGGATGATATAATTTGAACGCCACGTAAGGTCCGTTTGAAGCGTCATTAACGTTTGCAGCGTTTTTATGCCGAACTTTAGCGAATTTTTCGCCAATTTGAAAAAAAACATTTTCGACGCTAATTTATTTTTAATTAAACATCACGTATATCTAAATGACATTATATATTTATAAAAAATTAAACACATTTTTAAAATTTTTGCCCTACAGGATAAAAACATAATTGTATATGAGACTACACCATGTTTGGATTTAAAAATAAATACACATATGTCCAGAGCCGTATTCAGGCTGAGATTATAGGGGGATTAGTCCTCTCTGGAAATGCAGTCAGACAACCCCCCCCCACGCTTGGAAAATATTTTTCTCAAAATAAAAGAATGTAGAATTTTATTTTAAATGTTTTGTTTCAAATTGTGCGCGACAATGAAAACGTTCTTCACGCCAGCATCCAAAACAGCTTTCACGAGATAAGGTGTTAGACGTTAAAATTGAGAGTTTATAGCGACGTTAAATAACCAGAGCCCCGCATCAGGTCAACCAGTTTGTCTGTACAGCGAATTTACATTTTACGTCCATCTTCGTTGTTGCGTAAGCAATTATACGAATTGAATACAATTTTTGATACAGATTTTAAGTCATTGGCCCAATAATACAGAACAAACAAAAAAACCCGCGAAATTCCATTTCCTGATCTGCATTGCCCTGTAGTGAGATAAAGCACAATTTTATTTTTTTTTCACGCTGTACACATTTGGGAATTCGTAAGCAATCGGTAAAGGACTTACTTAAAAATGAACATTTCTTGTCCCGACAATTTTTTTCCCTAAAATGCGCCGTTACGGCGCTATAGTCATTTAATTGCTTCCATCCACAGCGTATAAAGTAGCAAGAATTGAATACGAAGCGCCATTTGACGACTTTTTTAAAATAGCTTAATAAAAACGGACTTCTTCGACTTAAAAAGTCGCCAAATGGCGCTTCATAGCCAATTCGTGCTACCTTATGCGCAGTGGATGGAAGCAATTAAATGACTGTAGCGCCGTAACGGCGCATTTTAGGAAAAAAATTGTTAAGACCTTTACTGATTGCACATGCTTACGAAGTCCCAAATGTGTACAGTGTGATGTAAAAAAGGCAATTTTCATTCTTTATCTCACTAGAGGGCAATACAGATCACGATCAGGAAATGAAATTTAGCATTATTTTTTTTTTTTTAGTCTCAGCTGTATCATTAGGCCAATGACTTAAAATCTGTATCAAAAATTGTATTCAATTCGTATAATTGCGTACGCCGCGACGAAGATGGACGTAAAACATAAATTCTCTATACAGACAAGCTGGTTTCTTTGCGAACCGTGTGAGTTCCACCAATACTGTTTATTTAACGTCTTTTCCAACCCTGAAATTTTCCAAACGTTATTCTGAAACACCCTGTATAATGTTTTTACATAGGTTTGAGTCTTCATATACTTTATAATAAGGATTGGGGAAATTATAGAGAGGTATACTAAAATTTATAAGTTTCAATACAAAAATTACGTTACGAAATTTATTGACTTTAACTATATTAGCCTGCTTATATAATTAGTATTATTAACCCGCGAGCAGGCCATTAGAGGAAAGTGAAAACGCGTGAGGGGTGCTTTGCACCCCATCTGATTATATAGCATTATTTCATTAAAAACGTCCAGTTTTACAGGGAACAATAAGTGGAATTTTCTCTTTGTCAAAATACCCCAAAAAATTGTGATTCTGGAGGCATTAGGAAAGACTTTGGCCAGTTTCAGAACAAGGGTGGATTTCTTTTTCACAAATTGTAAGTTGTGGGGTGCGAAACACCCCGCACACCTGCTCGCGAGTTAAATATATTAATAAAATACATCAAAACATTTACGAATTTTAAGCCCCTGTAGCTTTCAGAGTCCTCTATGACTTTCTGAGGCCCCCCCCCCCCTGTAACTTTCAGGGTCCCCTCCCTTCCTTGTAACAAGCATCTAGCTACGGGCCGCATGTGTCGGTTTCCTTCTTAAACGAATTCGTTTTTGAATGACAAAAACAATGAATCTACAAGATACGTTTTGAACGTTGTTTATCGCTATGACGTGTAGGACGTATGGATCCAGTTCACCGAATGAAGACAATACGAGCAACATGTTCATCATCCAAGTTCATCCACATGAGGCAAAACGATTGGCGAAGGGTCAATTTCGAACAAGTATGCCGAAGGCGTGGCGACCGATCGCAAAAATTGGAGCCAAGATTACGTCAAAAGGATTTTCCGGAACTGTCATAAATGTCAGTCAAAGATGACATTTTATCTAGAAAAGGGAAACTATGACCAGAAAAGCAGTTCTCAAAAATCCTTACTGTCTTTAAATTCAATGGTTGCTGTTATTTCCATGTCTGTTACAGATATATGTGTCAGTTACGGGAACAAGCAGCTAGACAGTGATTTTGAGATTAGATAGATTAGATTTGCTCTGTTTTTTTTTAATGTGTTAAAAAGAATTTTTCTGAGTTGTTTTGCTTAGATAAACGGTGCGTTTGCGTGTGGGCTTCCGAAGGAATTTTATTATTTATATGATAATTGAAGGAACCGCAAGCCACGCCGTGTAGTGGAAAGAAAAGGGTACTAAATATTAAAGAAAAAAAACATCGCGACATAGACTGACATTTCATATAGCAGGTTAGGTAAAAATATTCTTAAAATGTAATTTGTACATAAATTTAGGAGCTGTCTAGTATGAAAGTCTAGTACAGAAGTGTACGCGCATGAGGTCAATAAGAGCCGCATTCCAATTCATCATATATTATGAAGAGCCACACCATAGTATTAAACAGACAAATTTAACTAATATGGTTACATATTGTACACAAGGCTTAAGTGCGGTGTAAATTATACTTACACAAAAGTATAATTAAGAGAAAGGAAATACAAAATAATTATTTCAAAATTTAATAATAACTCCAAGAAGGACCTATCGATGCAACAGAAGATCTACTTTTGAAGCGATTACGTACAACTTCTATTCTTCATTAACCGATTCACTTTCTCAGTTAGTCAATTTAACAAGATTCGCTAAAAAGTTTTGAAAAGGAAAAAAAAAATTTAAATTTTCGACGGGAGCCGCACTTAACTCAACGAAGAGCCGCATTTGCCCACTCCTGATCTAGTATGTCAGTCTAGTAAGCTGTCTAGTATGTCAGTGTGTAAGCCGAAAGGAGGCATGAGTCAAAGAAGTTAAAAACTCCTGGTATATGCGATTCAAACATTTAACTCATGTTGAATAAACTAGCAATACGCGTTCTCGTTTTTTGGCGATATAGATTTGAGACGGGTAGTGCCAAGTATTCAAGACTTCCATCTGTAGGTTATTCAGATATTATATATATAGGAATTTCCTGTTTATTTGGTATGTGTTTAAAGTTGTGTCTTTATGTAACTCAGTGTAGGTGTTGGAAACGATGTCAGGTGCTCCCACACTTCTACGCAGTGGGGTTGGTATTAATTAGGCTTGTGCCTGGAAAAATTACAAGTACAATATCAGCTCTTTCCATACGTGACATGCCTTTGATTGCATATCTGAGGTCTTGGTATTTGGTAATTTTTGTTGCGTATGTGGTCTGAATATTGCTCGTGTTTGGAATGCTATATCTATAATATTTGAAATCTTGTTAGTTTCATTGGTTAGAGTGATGTCTGGTCTGTTGGGTGGTTGTTGTCTCTTCTCAGTTATTAGCGTCCTATCCCAGTACAGCTCATGTGTTTCATTGTCTAAAATACTTTCAGGTACTTATAATAGGGTTATTATTGTTATTTTGTTGCTCACAAGTATGAAGCGCATCATGTGCTTCCTTTGATGCTTTCTTGATTTCGCTATGTTTCTACTTCTGTAGAATTTCCATTCACTCATCTATACTGCTTGCACAGTCCCATCCCTGAGAACACAGCTCCACCAACTGTTACCACATTTCCCAACATTTTCTTGCGCAATCATCAACAACAACAACAAAAATATCTAGTAAAATTTGACATTGGTCGGAATATACGAAATACAAATGAAGAAGGTGAAAGACATTTACCATCTGCTAAAATATTCGCAACGTTTCGAGAACTATTATTCCCTTCACCAAGCAAAAGTGTCAAGGAAGTGTAGGTGTTCGGTATTTGTACCCCAACTTTGGTTTTCCCCAAAGCTGTCCCGTACCCGGGTTCCCTACCCCCCCCCCTGACTGAATCTGGATTTTCTAAAACTATCCCGCACTCGGTGTCCCCCGTCTAAAACTGGTTTTCTCCTTCTAACAAAGAAATGCGGTAAGTTCAAGCATCGATTTTGCGATATTTATCGCCTTACTACGCATTCGGAAAGTCTCCCAAGACTCCAGAAAATGTCTACAGTAGCGAGAAGTTTTATTTTTATGATGAACTTTTGTATTTTTCCAATCAGGAACCTCTCTTCCAGGCATGCCTGGGTGAGAGGTTCCTGATTGGAAAAGTACAAAAGTTCTTCATAAAAATGTAACTTCTCGCTATTGTAGACTTTTTCTGGAGTCTTGGGAGACTTTTCGAATGCGAAGTAAGGCGATGAACATCGCAAAATCGATGCCTGAACCTTACCGCATTTTTGCTAGGAGATGGGGGAAAACCAGTTTCAGACGGAGGTGGGGGGAGGGATTACCAAGTGGGGAACAGTTCTTAGAAAATCCAGATTCAGGCAGGGGGAAAACCCGAGTGCGGGATAGCTTTGGGGAAAAGTAAAGTTGGGGTATAAATACCGAACACCTACACTTCCTTGACACTTTCGCTTGATGAAGGGAACAGTAGTTCTCGAAACGTTGCGAATATTTTTGCAGACGGTAAATATCTTTTACCTTCTTCATTTGTATTTCGTATATTCCGACCAGTGTCAAATTTTACTAGTTATGGTAATCAATCAATCTGGTCAATCTTTGTACGCTGTTATCAACAACAAAAATGTTGATTTCGCTTTATTTTATTCGTAATTCTTCGAGTGATGCAAAACGGAAAAAGCAAAGAAGGCCAACTGTGTTATAGGGTTGTAATCAGCACCGTAGCTAGACGATGTTGCGCTCCTGGTAGAATTGTCCAGATTGCGCCCCCCCTAGCGCCCTCTGATAATCCAAGGTATGCGCCCTTTGAGAGGACCCAGTCCGCCCCTGCTGGTCGTAATTAGCGGTGTGTCAAGTCGTTCAATGACCGGCTCACTGAGCGGGTCTTCTTGCTTAAGACAGATGGGCAAAATCGGTCATTCAACAGTTCAGGGAATGATTTGCACATGTGTAGTCTTTTATCTCTAACTGCTCAATAACAACAACCTGTAGTCGTAACAGAGCCGTTGAGTACACAACAAAACCGGATTCTTACGATGGCTTTAAGATCAGGATTACAATGGATCAATCTTTAATCATATTTAATCGTGCTAGTTGTAATTATACTTAATGAATATAATTGAACAGTTGATTAAATTTTATTAAAGGATATAGAACTGAAACTGAGTGGTTGTAATTCGCTTCTACAAGTAATTTTTTATGCAGAATCTAAAAGCGGATTAGATTAGTGTCTAAACTCAAAAAAGTCTTTAGAGACTGTAGTCAAGTACAGTTGACTCTTGATTTTACGAACTCGTAGGGGCCCCCCCGAAAGAGTTCGCAAAATTAAAAGTTCATAAAGTAGAATTAGCATTCCTTTTATGGAACACTTTTAGGGACCAACAAAACACTTTATAAAAGAGCGTTGTTCTTAAATAGGAGGTTCATAAAAACACAAACTCACTGTGTAGTTATTTTACTGATAAGTTACAGGAACTAAAAAAGCAAAACTGCATGTTACCCTATTTTCTTTTTTTTTTGGGGGGGGGAGGAATTTTTGCTCACAACTCCACCAATTCAAGTAATCTGCAACGTATAACAGATAGGAATTATTTGCAAAGAATTGGAAAAGAAACTGAATTTTGTTTTACAAATGATAATTATTATGCAAGAAGTTAAAGAATTCAACGGAATCTTTAAAACTTTTTGTATGTCATTTGTAATGTGGTTTTGTTAAGCAAATAATTAAAGATTAATTAAATCTGTTAATTAAACATTGGAGTTTAAGCATGCCCAAGGGCGTCATAACCATTTCGTATCGGAAAAGGTATAACCGTTATAGAGAGAAACTGTTATATATAATGTTTTATATTTAAGATCTAACTTTATTCAGTATACATATTCTTTTCTTGTGTTACGACCGCACTGTATTGTAACAGCGGACTAATGCAGACACGTGGGGAGAATGAAAACCAAAAAAGCAAAGCCGTAGCATGACACTGGAGTAATTGAGAGTTGTCTTTTTCACCTATTCAGTATCGGTTTCCAGTCGCTTTATGACATGACATTACATCCTGTTGTCCCACTGAAATATCCCAAATCGTTCCGCGCATTTTCCCCTTCTTTTATAGCATTTTCTGCGAAACAATGCGTTTCCGAAAGCACCCATTTTCAGCCGGAAAGGCGAATCACAGAGCAGTATTCCATACCGACAGGAGGCAGCAGGAAGTTACAGGAAGAGATTAACTCTTACTTGATGAATGGGTGCTTGCATGAATAAATACCACTTTAAAAACGTATCCTAAGCGCTCTTCAAAAGGCATAATGATTGTTTAACCCCGCCATTTTGCAAGCCGAGTATGGTGTGTGCCCTTGTTCAACAACTGGGAGGACTGTTTACTCAGAGATTCGCTTTTTTGAGATGGAAGTTCATGGTGTGAGAGTCAACAGCAGCTACGTCAATATGAATTCGACAGCGTATTTAAATGCCTTCTATTAGCAAAAGCATGCAGGTTTCGATTCTGAGCAAGTCAATAACGGAAAGATATTTTAATGCGTAAGAAACGACTCTACTGTGTGAGTAAACGGTAAAAATTGTGGCGTTAAAATATCTTATGCTTCATCCAAAGGTTATGTAAGATACGATGTGGCTTTCTGATTGCGATCAACGAAAGAGTTCACCACTACATAGCATTTCAATCACTCACCAGATGGCACTACAGTAGCCAGTGATTATAGATGGTTAATTGGCGCTCCTTACCCAGAAGTATTCGCATGGGCGCCAATTCATCATATGTATGCTATACATCGGCGTACGCAGAAAGTGTATATTTAAGAAGGGTTGGGATTACGGACAGTGGCGTAGAAAAGGTGAGCTCAGGGGGCTCAAGCCCCCCCATTGAACATCAAAACATATTATTTCCTCTAAAGCCACTTGAGAACCCCTCCCCCATGCATTTTGAATTGCTACGCTACTGGTTACAGAGAAGCAGTTGCTATAGAGCTATAATTCCGTATATTTATATGCATATATATAAAAATCAAAATCGTATCGTGATGGGGAATTATGACCCCTAACAACTCCTTCCTCCTGCGTATGCTAGTTATGCTGAATATTCGTCTATACACCACATCTTGCTTAAATATCTGTACGATATATTTTCTTGAAACATTTATACATTATATTTTCCAGAAACATTTATACATTATATTTTCCAGAAACATTTATACATTATATTTTCCAGAAACATTTATACATTATATTTTCCAGAAACATTTATACATTATATTTTCCAGAAACATGTATACATTATATTTTCCAGAAACATTTATACATTATATTTTCCAGAAACATTTATACATTATATTTTCCAGAAAATTTTTATATTTTCCAGATTATATTTTCCAGAAACATTTATACATTATATTTTCCAGAAACATTTATACATTATATTTCAGAATAAACATGTAGACTCAACATTCAATCGAATTAATTCAAAATTGTTGAAGAAAGACGTTTTCAACGTTTTTCCTCAATTTCATTCAAAATTGGTTGAAAGAAGCAAGCAAATTAAACTTATGAAAATTTTCAGTACAACTATATTGCACTATGTAAGAGATGTGTTTGTTATAGCGTTACATACTGAACCGTTTCGACTTACACAACTTCCAGGGCTTGATTCGATTGGCCTCTATAAAAAGCATATCACTTTAAAAATTCTTTATTCCAATTCCACATTATTACCCTTTGTCTAGCGCTCGTGTCGAAAATACATTTGATTCAGATGGCTCTTTTATTTGAAGAGGATTGCAATTCTTGTAGCATAATTAAACCACGTAAGACCTAGTCCCTGAATATGGCGATAAGCAGCACTTCTTTCTGCAGACCGGAGACTCATTACGTCGCCAGAAATGCAACTATAGTGCTTGTCTATTGTGATGGTTCATTGTCCTCGGGGTATCGAAACGTGCGAAACTTCCACGATGTCTCAATTTAACAAGCAACTTTTCGGCGAGATGGACAGCAGTTAACAAAGAGCAAGTGCATAAAGGTCATGGGCAATAACGACCTGTCCTCACACATGTTTGTTTCAGAGAAGACGGTACAACTGATCCATGAAAATGACCAGCCCAACACGGAAAGTATTGAAATTGAATAGTAGGTTACTACATAGGTAGGTGGGATTGAATATAATGTTCGACAAATGAAATTTGATTACCAGCTGCAAGTGTTTTAATTTATAAACTTTATTTATGGTATTTAGCGAGGCAGTCCATTTTTACTCATGGCATATATGTACCCAGTGCCGGTAGCAGGCTGTTTGGCGTCCCATGCAAAAAACTACTTGCGTCCCAACTCCCCCCCCCCACATAAAAAAAAACATGATTTAAAAATTTCAGAAACTGACCTGGTGTTGAAAAATATGAAATTCTTGAAACTGATAACCGTAGAGCTGTTGTAGCATTTATCTTAAATCGAAAAATGAAAAAATATCAATTACGTTTTATTATTCGTCGATTAAAGGAGTAGTGATCATAAATCTCTGCCCCTTAAAGATTAGTACTGCGCTTCCAAAGATCAGTATTGCGCCGATCCAAAATCCGTATTGCGCCGATCCAAAATCCGTATTGCGCCGATCGAAGATCAGTAGTGCGCCAATGAAAGATCCGAACTGTAACTTTCAGTTTATTTAACACGAAATACACACAAACGCAATTTAGCTTGAGCTGGAACCAATTTTTACAATGTTTTCAGTGGGGGAAAAGGTAAATACAGTGGCATCTGTTAAACTGGCCACTTCGGTAAAGTGACCACTTCAGTAAAGTGACCACTTCGGTAAACTAACCACCTAAATAAAGTGACCAGTTTTTTATAAGAGAGAACTGATAGGAACTTAATCATGTCTATGCTAAAGTCTGTCGTGTGTAGTTATCAGCTGTCTATGGTGACCACTGCAATCCAATTCCAAAGGTGGTCACTTCAGGCAGGTTCTACTCTATATCAGTGGCGGCTCGTGACTTCAAAAACGGGTGAAGAACTTGTCGATGATGTGAAAAAATGGTTGAGTTTCTATTAACTCATTTAGTAGTTCCTTTTCAATTGAAATTTTTAACAAGTTTCTAAGTCTGTCTTCTAACATCGTATTACGTAGACTGATTTTGATTCTGTTTAAGCAAGAAAAACTCCGTTCTACGGAAATGCTAGTGGACGGAATAGTCACTATTAAGCAAAAAAGTTTATAAGCTTCTTTAAAAATGTATCTGTTTTCTGTTAAAATTTCCATGAATGTTTGTAATTTCATATCTCTATACTGCTTATCCAGATATATGTGTTTTAATTCATTTTTCAATCTTTGGAAGTCAGTAAATATATTGGGGTAGTACACATTTAAATTATTTATTGTTTTTGTAAGAAATTTATTGGAATACTCTATAAATTTTGAAGTATCCATTAATGTAATAAAATGAAGCTTTTCCATATCTTGAAAACGTGTAGTAATTTGTAAAGAAATAGTATCTAATATTTCATAAAATATGAATTTTATATTTTGCAAGAACTTTATTTTGTGTGAGCGTCACTTTTTTTTTGTCCCTCACGGTGTTCAGTTGGAACTGTTGTTTTCGAAATCACTAATTCGAAAATTTCTATGAACGTATCCTCATTTAGTTTGCTGTTTAAGACCATTTGCGTATTTTTAATTTGTGAGATGCAAAAATGAATGTCAAATGACTTATTTTGTAGTACATTGAAGAGAACATCCGTAAGTCCAAAAATATGGTTAAAAACAACAACCAAAAGTGAAAATTCAAAGTCGTTAAATATATTTAAATAGCCGACACTCTGCTTAAGCGAAGTTTGATCGGAGGTTGGATCGTTCATAATCTCAGTAAATACTTCTTTTAAAGAATCCCATTCTTTATTTATAACACATTCAACATTTTAGAGTTTGATGTCCATCGCGTAATAACAGAAGTAGGAATTCGTTTTCAGACGACTGTATCGACTACGTGAGTTCGTTTGGCAGAATGATGAAAAAATGCAGGTATGCAGCTTACAGTTGCAAAAAATATGCGACACTGTGAAATGCTGTTGCAGCTTTGTTGTAGCACTAAATTCAGACGATGTGCCAAACAATTAATAAAAACTGCCTGTGACGCTACTTCTTTAATTTTGGACTGAAGACCATTTAAGTGCCCTGACATTACGCTTGCTCCATCAAAACGTAATCCTATAAGTTTTGATTTATAGTTAAATTTTTCGAGGCATCTTGATACAAGGTTAAACAATGCTTCGGCAGTCCGATTGGAACTGACGTCATAAAATCCCAAAAATCTTTCCACTAAATTTTCACCAGCAATAACATACCTAATTATGATACTACATTGAGATTTTTGGACAATATCTGTGGAATCGTCTACTTGTATAGAAAAAAATGCAATCCTTTATTTCTTTTTCGATATGTTCATTGATATATTGCCAAATGCAGTCAATTATTTCATTCTGAATAGTCTTAGAATTGCCGGCAAACATGGGTGTGATTTTTCAAAAGTGCTCATGAATGTCCACAGGGCTTATCGAAATAAAGGTTTCTAACAATTCTTTAAAATTCCCACGATTATTGGAGATTACGTCTTCGTGATGACCACGAAATGCTAATTCTTGCTTCCCCAAGTAAAGAACAGCACGAATGGGCGGGCAATTGAATGAAACGTCTATTAAGCTGCACATTCTCGTTGAAGCGTTTAATATATATTGCCTAAAGTATTCTTTTAAAGCATCCTCGGTACCACTTAAATTTTTCTTTAGATTTGAAAAACATAATGTACAATCCACACGATCAAAAGAACCTTTATGTTTGTGAAGAGCACGGGTAACGTTACCAAAATCATTGAAACCACTCTTATTCCACACATTTGATTTAACACCAATGATTAAACATGGCATACAAAAAAGTTTATTTAAATAATAACTCCCACACAGCCATTCAAACTCCGAATATCACGAAATCTTAAAATGCCGATTATATACTTTGTCCTTTTTTTGCAACTTTACTTAAATTTAACACAGGCATGGGCTTTTCCTTACTTAAAAAATCTTTTTTATCATCGTTATTCCAACTGGAGAATGGGGTTTCTAATAAAATACATACCTGGTCATTTAAGGTAAACGTCATATTGTAAAGGAACCTATTAGGTTTAACCTAACGAATCAAGTAACGGAAATATTGATTTCCTAGGCGGTTTGAGAACTTGTAGCATAGTGCGCATATCTGAACTTTGGACCATATAAAAGATGGACACAGCAGTGTCCCCAGTTTAACGGCTGCTCTTCGAGCGGCTCCACATCACGTGATGTTAAACGTAATTCATTAGTCACGTGAGGAAAGTGGAAAGGACGTCTCATCCTTCCTAGCAAGCTTCTTCCTATTCTTCTAGTGTGTTAAAACGATCATGGTGCGGTACAGTGTAGCATATAATTGCAAGGAAAGGGGTGGGAAAGAAAGGCGGAATTTACTCATTTCACAGGCTTATTAATGTGTATATATCTTCTGTTCACATTGTAAATGATACGGTTCCCATTATCACACATAAACATTTCATTCACACATAAACACACACAAATTACCAAGAAAGGCATCAGCTTTAACCCAATACCAGAAAATATGGAAGAAATAAGTCATTAAAATGTATAAAAAATAATATATAGCAATTATATAAAAAAATCGACATATTTTAAATATCGTACTTTTTTTAAATTATTGAAAATATATTTTTACTTTGTCAGTTGGTTTTAAAATATAGGTATTTATGATATAAAAGCATATTAAAAATTTCAGAACTCTAGTGCGCATAGATCTGAAGATAATCTCTGCGCAATATAGAAAAAGTGATTTTGAGAAAAAAAGTGTTCAAGTTGGAACTTGGTAACAAGGTAACATGTAATAGTTATTTTTATTTTATACAATAGTGCAAGAAGTAATTGAAGAATTTTGATGCGGTTTGTTTTAAAACACTGCCAAAAATCGATATTATTTTTTAAACTAATAAATAAAAAATCGATTTTTTAAAGATTTAAAGGTCCTGTGTCCCCTTAAGAAACAAAAACACAACGAAATTACACGCTTCTACTGTTACCACTCAACGTGCCTCGAAATACTTCAGGGTAATTAAATAATTCTAACAGATATAACACTAAACTGTTTGTAGTTTGAATCAAAGTTTTATTCAATTCTTTGATTTAATTTTTTTTCTTTGACCAGTAACAGCCCCCACAGAATTTTTTTTACCTCTAAAAACCTCTGTGGTAATCAAAAATCTCAATTTTTATTTCTGATCAAGCCATACCTCTGTTTTGGTAATTTTTACCTTTTTCCCCATGCAAAACCTCTAGATTCAGAGGTAAAACCTCTGATCTGGCAATACTAGCTGACATGATGATGCGATAAAAATTTCTCTTCTGATAATTCTTGCTTTAGCCGTAAATATTCCATCGCCATGGTAACCATGTTCGCAAAACATTTCCGTTTTGAAGCGAAGCTCTGAATTTCTATCGTCGCTTCATTCGGCCCTTTTTCTCGGCGAGCAATATTTCGTTGGTGCGTTTAACGCGTTTAAAGCGCTGACTTAAAAACGTAGCCTTCTGTTCCTGAATGTAATTCCAATTATATTAAAGGAATTAAATTCAAAAAAAAATAGTGGGCTCAAAATAAAATTCTAAATTTTATTTTTCTAATCAAATTTTAAATTCGACAAAAAAATAAAAAGGATTTGGAATTTAAATTAAAAAAACTGTTCAACCGCCCAATTTCTTTAGGTGAAGTGCCGCTTCACTCGCGTCACCCGACAAGCCGCCATTGCTCTATATCACTTACGTGAGGAAGTTACAATACACAATTATATAGCTGCAACGTACAAGATATAAAAGTACCTCATTCAAATAAATATACTATATCATATATTTTTTTAAAACAAAAATATATATGGGGTATTGAGAATCACAGTGGTGTTAGAGTCAGTATAAAATCGACGTCGCGCTATGTAAAATACAGTGTTAGTACAAATGAATGACCGCAATTTAAAAATTTATATTTTCAAAACTATTACACATAATAGAATCGATGATATATGAAAAAAAGAAAGAAAAGCATTCCAAGTTCTAACATTACTCAACCGATGGCAGCTCCCCCTTAACACGCTACGATTGAACTTAAAAATGGGGACAACGACAGAGAAAAGCTTTTGTGTATTAGATAATGCAAGGTTTTTTCCGTTATTTCTGTGCAACATGCATTTCAAACCACATGACCACTGTGCAGCACGCATTTGAAACAGCATGCATGCATTATAAACCACTGCTGCCGAAAATACTCAATGAACTTAAAGAACGTATCAGTGCAGCACTAACAACTATTGATAGCGGAAAACTGCAAAATGTCTGGGACGAACTAAATTAGATATTTGTCGTATTACGAAAGGTACACCATTCGAATATTTGTAACTGAAAAAAAAAAGGGAATGTTTTTCTTTATTGCTATGTATCACTGATTATGTAAAGTAGTTTCGAAAATATAAATTTTTAAAATCCGGTCATTCATTTATGGTAGCCCCATGCTCGTATCCAGAGGTGGAGGGGGGGGGGTCCTAGGGACCGGTCCCCCCCGAAACTAAATTTTTAATGGGACTTGGCTACGGCCTTGCATGCTGTGATTGTATCGATATGTATTCTGTAAAATATTTTGAAACCTCCCCACGAAATTATATCCTAGCTATGGATGGTTATGGATGGCTTGCCATGGATAACCCTGTATATTAAATGTTAATATCAACGTTATAAAGCATAGACAATTTATCTGCAATCCCTCTCGATTGGAATAATATTTAAGGAATAGACGAAATTTTGATACTATGAAGGAGTGACGTTATAACCGATATATGTTTATATTCATAAAATGTGGACGTACCATCCGAGTGGTTACTGTAACAGAGGTCGTTATAGACGAGTTTCACTGTATATGGGTTTAGATATGTTCCGCTGAACCTTGAACACTACGCTCTGTAATGTTGATCCCAATAATTAATGTATTTTGCGTATATAAGCCAATTTTATTAACCACATAAATTGACAAAAAAAAATTATTTCAGTACTCAGTATAAACAAATAAATGTTGAAACGCAATTACACTGAAATGGAACTTTATAAATAACAAAAAAGAAATTGAATATATGAGCTTCTTTGTGACGACATGCTCGGTGTAAAAACGTGACGGAAAATTGTTACAAAAGTCATGACAAATTTTATAGGTTTAAGTTTTGGGGGGGAAAAAAAATGATCTCCAACGTTCAAAAATGGGGAACGTACGTAAAATTAATGAATATATGCTGAAATAGACAACTAGACCTTTAAAGGTAATAATACGTGTGATCGATGAGGACTGCGTGTCACTTTCGAAACCAAACACGTCGTCTGTCTTCGAAATTGATTAACACCTGTTCGTATTTCTTAATGGCCATTTGCGGTCGTTAAAAAAGGCTATTTTACAAGTTTAATGTGTTGCGAAGCGTGGAAACGTCATCTTCAGGCAACAAAATAAGTAAACACCGTATACAAAGATAACAAAGGATCATCTGTAAGATCGTAACCAACAAAATGAAAGGACGCATGTCTGTTGAATACAAAACTCTTTTAAAACCTATAAAAGTAGACCAAATTCCTTTTTCTGAACTTTTAAATCTGGGCCGATTTTCGTGACTGGGTTCAGAATTGCTTTCCGACGAAAATCATCCGCTGAAGGGCAAATTGAGAGGATAGGAGTTGTTCAAGTCCAATCTCTTTGCAAATGTTTTGTTGAAAATCGACTTAACATTCAACTCGGCTGTACTTCATTACAATGTTCAGTGAAGTGTTGAAAAAGCGGTCCTGATTTTGATAGCTAGTAAAAAATTTCCCTTTTTGCGTTTTTCTCATCGGGTTAGAAAACCAGGTTAGACCAATCCGTCTCCAGCTTTAAACGGAAACACTTTGTATTTAGACCAGTGTGGGATTCCTTGCCAGAGGACACTTTTTTCATGCGGAAACAGTTTCTCTCTATATATGTGTAATTGACGAAGCATTCCATCCTTTTTTTTTATCTGTCTTCTTCTTCCTTCGAAGTCTTTTCACAAGTGGGATGTTATTTTCAAAGAAAACTAAGTATATGAGATAAAATTCAATCAATAAATTATTAATTTCACGACGTCGATGTTCAAAATTAACTATTGACATAATTAGTGCCCTCGCACGACATTGAGAGGGGTTGCAGCAGTTTCTTGTCTCTTTGTATTTAAAATATCACACTTAACAAGGTGGCGGATAATCCAAAACCGATGACAGATGTCTATCTGTCACAGGAACGCATCACTTTAGTAGTGATGGTCGACAGTAATTAGTGAAATATAATTTTTGAATTTAAATCATCAAATTCAACTGCCTTCGCAAATCTTGTAGCAAGCCCCGAACAGTATTATGTACAATACTCCAATATGTTAATGATAGATGTATGCATGCCTGTCATCGGTGCGCGGCAACATGATAGTTATGACAGACGATAATTAATGAAATGCCGTTTTTAAAGTTGTATCATCAAGTTGAATTATCAAATTAATCTTCAAATTAAGTTATGAAGTTAATCATCAAATGAAATAATTAGTTAAGGATAAGTTATCAATATTTACTTTACCAATGCGAACAGTTTTATATTTGTTTTTAAATAATATAAATTTATAATATTTTTCATTTCGTTTAATATCATAATTTTGGTAATATTATTTTTATATCTTCTTTATTGCATTTTGAATTAGTTAATTTTAGGTAAATTTTAAGCACGTTAATGTAATTATCAAGGGAGACATGATATAATTATTAATATCATATGTATTAAATATACGTGGCTTCGGTATCTCTCGGCATTTTTGGTGTTGCAGTTTTAATAGCCAGCAGTGAATATATTTAGCTATTTATATTAAATACTTTTCTTAATGACATGTAAATATTTTCAATATCATTTTTAATATATATAATCATTTTTAATAAAAATTTACTGATATTTGACATATATATTTGTCTTTTTATTCTTTTAATTGATTGTTAAACATCTATAATTGTTTATTACATATATTAATTTGGAAAAACAATATAGTGTGATTATTATTAGTAGTATAATGATAAATTATTAATTCATCATAATTTAGGTACTAAAATATTATATGAATGAATATGAAGGAAGGAAGGAAGGAAGGAAGGAAGGAAGGAAAATTGGACAAATAATGACATTAAATAATAGTAAATAGCACTATTTAAAGAGACTTAATTGTAGAGAAAACTTATTTTTCTAAGCTGCTTAATCAATTACAATAAACTCAATAATAACGTTCCAATTAAAAAATATTTCTGTTAATGAAGCTGCTTTGCAGCAACTATTACTCAGCAAATGCTTCATCAAATTCCTCACATTATGAATAAAGTCTATTTCCGTTTAACTATGGTTTTTTCGTCCCTTGAAAGTCGTGCACTATGAAGTGCACTATGAAGAAAGTGCACTATGCCAACAAATCTATTCAGTTAAACGATACAATAACGTCTTCAAATATTGTATAGGACCAAAGAACAGTAAAATCATATAACTTGACAAGTTTCCTTCTCTTCAAAATAAACAATTCCTGTCTGTCTGTCTATTTTTAGAACGTAATACAAAAGTCTGAGCAAAGAAACTTCTTTGAAAAACGATCTTTCGTTGCTTTGATCTTTTTTGCTTGCAAGTCGATTTTGTTCGACAATTTCCAAAGTAATTCATTGTGCAGACTACAGAGAGTTTACTATTTTTTTTTTATTTTACCCCTGAGGACAAAGCATAATGCTTAAGCATGGAACGGTATGTTAATGCTAGTTCACCAATTACGCGAGCAAGATAAACAACATCCTTAAAGTGTGTCATCTCATTTAGCAAAATGAGAAGGAATATTAGAGACCAAAATATTTTATCTTGACAAAAATTGGTCACAGAAATCACCATAAATCTTTGTTTCTTATCAGAGAAGACCATCTTTTTGATGACGGCCTACATTTTGTTGACACAGTGTTGTTGTTATTATTTTCTTCATAATGTGGCGCATGCTTCGCTAGTTTTGTGATGAGTTTGGCGTGCAGGAATTTAAAGGGTTCATTCTTCGAAAAAGAAGTAAAAACGTCTACAAAATCAGTTTTGGCATCTTTTTCTCTTCCAAGGATGAATCCTTGAATATTGAAGGACTCGACAGATTTTTAATATAAACAGCCATAGAAAAAACTCCGGAATTGTGGACCGCTACAAGATTTAGTTAGTCTTGATTTTCAGATTTTCGGACAGTACTTTTGCAAGTAGAACATGAGCGACACTAAAATCGACATGGAGTGTTAAATTTTGTCGAATTATTCTTTTGTAAAACAGAATATTTCATGATTCAATATTAGTATAAATAATTTCAAAATATTGTTTGTTTGGCTTTTTTATGGCGCAAGAGCATCTGGGCTATACTGCGCCAATTTCAAAATGGCGTCCGAATTTTCAACTGTTCATGTATGAGGTTCATAGGAAAGTCAGAATGCGAGCAATAACTTTTGAACCAAGACAGATATTGCAAAGAAAGTTAGATATTAGTTAATAAAATGACTATGTACTATCAGACGAGATGAACAGCAGCGCTCCTGGTGGCGAATTGAGGAAGTTAAAAATTTTATTTCCAAAAATAATAAAGACAGCGAAAAATATTTTCAATTAGAAAGTTATAGAGCATCCTTCAGTTAGTAAGAAAAGACATACGGCTCACATACAGTGTGTAAACGTATTGCCACAAAGTGAGGTATTTCAGAAATTTTAATGTATCGCTTTCTGTTAATGCTTTCTGATGTTTTAAAAGTTGAATTGAAGTTCCTATAGGAGAGAGAGAGATCATAATTTCTTTCCTTTAAGAACTTCAAATCAACTTCTAAAGCGCCAGAAAGCATTAACTCACAGCTATGCATTGAAATTTCCTGAACACTTTGCTTTGTGGCAAAAGTGCTTTGTGTACAAAGTGAGCCGTATATCTGTTCTTATTAGCTGAAAGATGCTCTACAACTTTCTAATTGAAAATATTTCGCTATCTTTATTATTTTTCGAAATAAAATTTTTAACTTCCTCAATTCGCCACCAGGGGCGCTGCTGTTCATCTCATCTGATAATGGTAAGTAAAATGACTATACACTACCTAACTTTCGATCCAATATCTGTCTTGGTTCAAAAGTTATTGACCATATTCCGAATTTCCTAGGAACTCTATAAATAGCTATCATGCGCGTTCTTGAGTTCTTAATTTATGAACGACCAACAATTTGAAAGAGTTCAAGGTTTCTAAACTCTTTAGATTTCTGGACATTAATGTACTTCAATCAGCGAACCTCGAATCAATTTTAAACGGCCAATCGTCTTTAAACTACCATGGCAAATGGGACGTTTTCGCGTGGACGTTAATGCGTCTGCGGGGTATAAATAAGGGTTGTGTTTTCGCAAGTTCAATAATTTAAAATGCGAAACAAATTTAGTGGAATTTTAAAAGAGCAGTTGATGCTTTTGTTCGCTTCCTGCAGTTGTCTACAGCGATGAACAAGATCTCGTTATTTGAACAATAGGGAGATTAGCACCAGCGTGGTTTTCGCAGAGAAAGTAGCCCCCGCCCTCTTTCCCATTACTGCGCGTCATTACGAAATAACCTATCAAGAACCAGTTAGTACGTGTCGAGAATACCGTTTCTAATTTCGGCATTGTCAGAAAGAAGGTTAAATTTTTAAGATGGAGAGTCAATCGTCGTATTGATTTTGGAGATACCGGGGCGGATCGAAAGACAATAATGAGTGGTTGTTTTCCTAAGAGTACACTGAGTAACACAAACGCACATTGAATAACGTTGAAGTGAACAATGTATCAATAAAACATTTAAATGACAATGAAACTGACAATATTACTCGCTTAAAAAGCAGAATATAATTTAATCAACAACAAATTTTCAGGTAGTCAGCTGTATAGCAAAACGATTATTTATTGCTAAAACTTTACGTTTCGATTCGAGCTGTGCGAATCATCATCAGAAGAGGTTAAATTACATGAAAAACTTTTGAGAAAATTGTAGAATATACATAAGTTGCGGAAACAGTATAAATACGTTGAAATAAATTATTATGAAATTTTAGAGACGAATATAAAAGCCAAAACAGAAGAAAATAATTTGATAATCAATTTTGAATATCAATATTTTTTTTTAAGCTGCACATGAGGACTAGGCGCATAGCAATCATAACAATGATAGGATTTACTATTAATAGGGGTAATATTTAGGGATAAAAAAAATGCCGTGGGGAATATTGTAGGGAAATAGAAATTGATCTTTTTTCGCTTCGGTGGTTCTTTGAATTCTGCTAGTATTTCTATTGCGACCTACTGAAATAGATCTATAATTACGAGGACAAAGGAAAGAAGTGCCAGTTCTAAGGGACCCGGGTCCCTTTGGTCCCTAAATTGGGGGACCGGGTCTCACAAAATTGTTGTATAATAAATAAATGCAAAATATAAATGAGGGTGAAAATCGTAACATATAAAATATGTTAATTCTAATTATTTTCTTGTTTCTTATTATGCCACTCGGCTGCATTTAGGACACCGCCAATATTTTTTCATGTTTGCTCCCCTGCCACTTAAAGTAAGGGTCTATGTCATACTTCCCAGCCCTCGTCACTTTCATGCCCATTTCCATTTCCAACAGTTCGTCGGAATGAAATCAAATACAACTGCCTTCCGAAGCGCGACATGGAAATAAAACACGCAAGGAACTTATACCAAACCACGAAATACGCGTGGCTGTGCAGTCCCAAGACGTAACAAAGTCTACAAAATTAAAAACAGTTGTTTTCATGATTATATGAATTATTTGTTATGCGGTAAAGCTCCGCTATGATGGACCCGGCTTAAAACCAACCTCCGTATATAACGAACGAAGGTTTTGGTCCCGTCTTTAATGTTATCGGATATAACGAACCCTAAATATAGCGAATTGTAAAATTAAAAATTCGGTGCCTTGAGGTTCGCGATAGCCTGGCTCGAACATATTTTTCTACGGCGCAAGGATAGTAAAGGTTCCGCTGCGCCCGGACCTATATTTTCCAGTGAAGCAGCAGAACCTTTATTGCCATGGGAACCAAACTCCTGCGAGCAGAAAAGCAGCACACGTGCCACGATGTCACTGGCACTCGGGTTAATGACACGATGGACGAGTGCGCTATCATCACGCCACTGTAGGGCAGTTTCCGAACCTATTAAGACTTAGGAAACCAAACCCCGGACTACAATGTGTAGGCAGTCGGTTTTACTTTCCTGGCAGCGTTGGGAGTTGAACACAGATCAGCGACTTACTGTAGTCACTGTGGTTACTGTGTGGCGCTTACTGTGGTTACTGTGTAGTGATTACTGTGGTTACTGTGTGGCACTGTGGTTACTGTGTGGCGTTTACTGCGATTACTGTACGCGCTTACTGTGGTCACTGTGGGGCACTTACTGTGATTATTGTGGGGTACTTACTGCGGTAAATGAACACGTTACCACTGTGCCACCTCAAGGTCCATGAAGTACAGTAAAACCTCTCTTAACAACCACCTCTACTTAGCGACCACTTACCTTAACGACCACTTCTTCTGGAAACGGATCTCCATCCCCCTCCCCGCATAGACCCAATGCTAAGTTTAGCTCTATTCAGAGACCACCCCCTAAGGGGCCGCTTTTTCACGGAACCTACGGTGGTCGCCTTAGAGAGGTTTTACTGTATTTAATCATACAACATGCGTGATTATATAAATTACATAATCATACATCAGTCATAACTGTATAGATCATGTAGTTACATAGTATTACTCGTAATTATGTAATTGCATAGCTAGGAATATGAAATGGTTTGATCGTTAAGGGGGGGCCTAGATTCTTTAGGGACTGTAGAGCTTAAAAAGAAAAATACATTCATAGCTATGTAATTAAATTATTCTGATATAGTTGTATTCCAATATCTGTGACCATGCGTCTCTGACGGAATGTACTAACGATAATTAATATCGTTTTGGTTTAGTTTCTAAATAAGATTTGGTTTTGCATATTATTTTCTTCTTTTTTCTTCTTCTTTTGATCCTTAAGGGGCAAATGTACGATGACAAATGTAAGAAGTGAAATGAAAGCAATGTACGATGACAAATGTGAGTAACGAGATGAAAATAATGTACGGTGACAAATGTGAATAGTTACATGGAAATAATGTACGATGACAAATGAGGCGTTGAATACAACAGCAGTATAAATCACAGAAATGAAATTTTTGAGTCCGTGGAAGTATCCTCTGGGGTTGCCTTGTTGCTTGCAACACTAGTATATGACCATAGTGTAATAAGTTGTTGCAGGATAGCACCACGTTACTATTGGCCAACACGAAACTGGATGGACGCAAATCCTTTCTTATCTCATTTTAAGCAAAAATGGACTTGTACCATTATTGTTTTCAAGGCCTCAAATGTAAGTATGACATAAAAGTAATGTACGATGACAAATGGAAATAATAATATGAAAGTAATGTACGATGACAAATGGAAATAATAACATAAAAGTAATGTACGATGATAAATGTAAATAATGACATGAAAGTAATGTACGATGGCAAATGACAAATGTACAGAGGCAAATGTATAAAGGCAAATGACAAATGTACAGAGGCAAATGTATAAAGGCAAATGTAAAAAATGACAAATGTACGGTGACAAATGTGCGCTGCCAAATGTACAATAACAAATGTACGATGATAAATATATAATGAAATATGTACGATGACAAATGTAAGTAATAGTTTGTTACTTTACGGAAAATCCGAATTTAATCTCTAAGGTACCAAGTGCTTCCGGATCAATCCGTACTCCGGGATTTGATTCAAAGGAATAGAGATTCGGATCATCCGGAAAGTTGCGGATCCTAGAACAGCATGATTCTTGCTGTCATTACGGCATAAACCATAAACAAATCTATGGGTACGAAGAACTTTCACAGAAGATCTCCGTTCTCCTGGCTATTTTTTTTTTTTTTTTTAATTTTTCAAGTTTCCTAATTTCTTTTCTCTCTTGCTTTTCCTTTCTCCTCGAATTCTGTTCTCAAACGGCCCTGCGAAAGCTCAATGGCAAAGCGTTCACCTAATGCGTCGTGAACCTGGATTCGACCCACAACGGTGAAAAAAAAAAACTTTTCGTTTTTTTTTCTCACCAAAGTCTGGGGTTTAGTTCCCTCGGCAGAAGAGGTTTGTATCCCTTGGAAAACTGTAGATTCCAGCGCCGCACGACC
>QLNU02014176.1:92849896-92870136 GCA_006491805.2 Dysdera silvatica
AAAAAAAGGTTTTCAATTATTTTCATGGAAAAAGTTTCTACTTTTTCAAAATCTTATAACAAATTGTGTGCAACCAAATGAAACTACGTTCCACCTAAGGAAATGGGGAAGACTGGAGGGAAAATAATACAAATCCAGTGATGTGCTTAAGTCATTTTCGCCAAAAAGTTAGGTGGTGTTGCTCCTTAACAGTTCAGCCCGTTATGTGCAGCACTTTCGGTCACTTCTTGATTTACCCATATGCCATATGGGCACATTCAATTTGATGTTCCATTTCTGTTTTGCCCATATAATTTCTCTATTCAAAATAATTTAAAATTTTTCGAAGAGATGATGCTGTCAATAGGGTAAATGTTGAATCGAGTAATCTGTTTTGGCTAGTTCCAAGTGGATGTTATTTGTATAGAAATGAACGTTTACTTTCAATGGTCTGTGCTGCTGGCTAGCTGATTTAGCATATTATGCGTATTACTGGCAAAGATTCGGACTTAGAATCTGTGACAGAATCTAAAATATCTGTAAATGATTCTGGAAGTTGAAAAAGTTTTATGAAACTCCATATTGTCTAAACGGCCATAAAGCAGCAGAAAAATTCCAAAAACGCCATAAGCAACCTGGCGGTAAGCCACTGTAGGCCAATTGCCAGGTTTGGAGTTCTCAGAAACACTGCACTAGATTCCGCTAAATCTAGGGGTAACAAACCGTGTATTAGCACCCCGAAAAATTACAGTGCCAAAACATCCCATGAACATTTCCAACAGGGCAGCATGTTACTTTGTTGGTTTCGGTGACACTACAGATGAATCCCCTGTTTTGTCGCCAACTCGTCTCCAAAACTAATGCTATACTCTTAAAAGGGAGGGAAAGTTTTGTGAAGCGTTAAAAATGTACGCATGGTAGCTATAGTGTCGTATCGTCGGTTTGTGACGGTGGTGGTTTGTGAGTTGTAGGGATAGGATGAGCGACCATTTAAATGTTTTTGTAACAGATTGGAATTGATGGTATGTTTGGGATGGAGAGCGGATATAGGAGGAAGACGTTTGAGAAGGTATAGAGAGAAGAGGTTAGAGGTATGGAAAGAAAAGGGGGAGAGGATATAGGGGAGATGAGTGGAATGTGGAGTATCGCAATGTCGACGATGAAAAGCTGTTGGACATACTCCGTACTGTATATGTGGAGGCGGCGTCACAAAGACGAAGTGGAGGAAATGACTCCAAAGGCAATAAAAAATCAGACGCTTAAAGACAGCAGTTTTTTTGGTTAAAAAAATCTGAAAAGAGTATAATAGGTAGTAAACTCAGTATAACAGGTAATTACTCCTTAAAAAAACATGGCGGCCGGGAAGCGAACGCATGATGATGTAATCCGAGGAGGCTGTAACACCTTGGCGACAAATTACACTGGGGACACACGTGTAGTATAGCTCCCGTTTCCAGTTGCGTTTGACAACACTGGAAAAAAATCTGTAAGTGATGGACTATGCAGTTTTACCAAAAAATAATAAGGCGCTAGACAAAACCCCGCCTACAGCAACTTTCCTTCTCATTTCTAGGGGGAAATTGAACTTGTGGGACGGTATCTATACTACCACCAATAATTTTAATAAAAAAATGTCTTCAACCTAAAACAGAAATTAGAACGCCTAAATAAACTCAATGCCACGCGGTGATGTAATTCTGCACGTCTTCCCACAAAAATACTTTTCGAATGTTCTCATGCATGTAAATGAGGCTTCAAGGAAAGACAGCAATACATATACAGTAAAACTTCCGAATAACGGACACCTCGAAAATTGAGAATCCAGCCGCTATTCGGAAGTGCCGGGTTTTCATAACATTTTGGACTAGAAATTGAAAAATGTCCGCCAAAAAAAGTGCACGCTGTTCGTGAATGTCCATCATGGAAATTTTACTGTAATTTGGAGGATTGGGGACAGATCTCACGTGACAAAGCCAACTTCCTGGTGGGAACGCCTCGAAAACGACTGATATTGAGAACAAAGTCTTTATTGAAATCACTAAGAGTTAGCCTATATCAAGCTCTGGGGTGAGGAATTGGAACAGTGTCTGCTAAACAGGGGTGTCCGTTATTCGAAAGCATGCATGTTTTACTGAGGTGTAGATTAGACAGATCTGAGGCGATAAAAGGAACTGCCTTGTGTAGATGCATCGGAATCGACGAATATCAAGAACTGTATCTTTATTGCAATCACTGAAAACTTTAAACGATCTAAAATTTCACATTAATTACAAAAATGATAATAAAATACGTACTTCAAGCACACACAAAACCAGCAATGAGTCACTACTAAACAGAATTCACAAACGAGCAACCGCTATCAACCATTTGCAAATTAATGTTGCCAATTTTAAATTTACGTGTGTATATTAATTTGAAAAAATGCCGGTTAACTATGGTTCTTACCATACCAGTTTTGTAATAAAAATAATAACGATAATAATCTATATTTATTTATATATAACTATTTTTCACACTGTCGAATATAGATAACACTCAACCAAGAACATATCTAATTCGTATATGTGTTGGGCTTTTCGATTCTGAAGATCCATAGTGGCCGTATTGGGACCTGGGATTACTCAAGTTTAAACATTAGTACAATCTTGTTGTATGATCTTAACTTTGGGCCCAAAACTGTCATACAATTTTATGTTTGTATATTCATAGCTAAATTATTATACCTTTTAAAAGTCCTGTATTCTCAAAAGTTGCAATCTCGGCGCTTGAGCCTTTCTTTCCTAATTAGTTCACATATGTACAATTAATGAGAACATATACACACGTTGCTGAAACGTACGGACGTCTAGAGACCATGGGGAGCCCCAGGAATTAAATGCAGGGATGCATCCAAACAAAATTCCAATAGAATTACGTTGTTGAAATCGGGCATTAAAAAATGTTAACTAGAACGTTCAACAGATGGCGCTATCAGTCATCGGTAAATCGGGCAGCTTTCGTACGGAGAGAACGATGATTGGGCAAGTCCGTCAGGTGGTGTAATTGGATTCCCCTTTCCGGAGTTCGGCTTCAGCTCTGGTGGTGTGCTGACGTCTTTCTGCTGCGATCCGGGTCCGGCGGGCCTTAGTTCCTGCTCGTACGACTTCGTCGCTTGTGGTCGGATTTGACTATGTTGGAGTGTACGGACGTTGGCGATACCACTGGATGGCGGTGGATTGATGTTTGTTCCCGCTATTCTAGGACCGGGCTCTGCTCTCCTTTGCGACCGGTCTTTGTCTCCAGAATCGTGCGGGCGTCCTTTGTTCCGTTCCTGGCTGTTAGCTACAGTCTCCGTCCGTTTGCGGCGTCGATAGACTTGCCTTGGAGAAGCTTTCGTTTGTCCACGGGTGGAACACCGGCTAGACGCTTGAATGAGATAGGTGGCGTTCCATGCACTCTAGTTACAGGACCCACTCGTTCCAGCTCCCTGCTGTTTTGCGGCACTTATTCTTCCAATCGGTCTATTTCATCTGCTCTCGGAGAGGATTGATTGATCGTCGATTGGTTCTCAGTTGACGTTAAAAACCTGTCTGTGATTACAGTGCTTCCCTTCGGTGGCAACCCTTCCCATTAAAATTATGCACAATCGACGATGATTTCCCTTTCCGAAACGTCTCTCTTTTCTCTGTTGCTTTTACTTCAGTCTTTCTGCATTCGTCCTGCTGTTCAACCCATACTGGCTGAGTGCGTAGTTATTTAGGAGCGTGCTTGTTCGAGTTAAATATCAGCTATTTTCGCTTTCTGTGAATGTGTTCTTGCGTGCTGTATTCTGTTTATTTTGTGAAAAGAAAACAATTAAGTAAGATAAGCGGCATAAGACTTTTTTTGTGTAAAAAACGCAACTGATGATATGACACTCGATCCATTTACTAATACAGATCATCAAGAAGAACGTAGAGTCGAGGGATTTCGGCTCCCGCTTGATTCTAGTTCTAATCGACTGGATATCGGGTTGTATTTAGATTTTGATTCTCATGCTGATGACAAACTGCATCTGAAATTATTAAGAGAGCCTTAGACTCCTAGTCAGACGTATAATTTAAAAAAAAAACGTAAACCTGGACGCTAAAATAGCATTTCAATCCAAATGGCTCACAACCTACCCTTGGTTGGCATACTCAGCTATTGCAAAAGGACCTCTATATAGAGTTGTAAAAAACTCGGGAATTTTGGACACATTGAAAACTTTGATGGGAAGAAACCAAGATAAGTAGAATAAAGGAGATAGTCCCGTCCGCGCCTTACTTTCTATTGATCGATCGTGTCGAATCGACCAATAGGAAGAAAGGACTACCTCCTTTATTCTAGCTATCTTGGTTTCTATGCTCAAAGTTTCCAATGTGCCCAAAATTCCCGTTTTGGTTTTTTTTTTGTTTTTTTTGCAACTCTACCTCTGTGTCATGCCTGTGTCTTGTTTCAACCTCCGGCTAATCGTGGTCTACAAGGAAAATTTATCGTTTTCCCTTTCCTTAAACTCCAGCAAATAAGCATGAACATAAAGTCAATAAATGGCCACTTAACTAAATTAACAGATGTACTTCAATCTCATCGCAATATTGCCTTGATAGAGTTCACTGCCATCTTCGAGAAAATGAAACAAATTGGCGAAGAGCTAGATATTGTATTCAAACGTCATCGAGTGGCTGCAAGGCAGACTGATATATCGAATCCACCTTCCACAAATGTAAAAGATTTTTTCAGAAGATTTATCTTCATCTCGTACATGGACTCTATTATTTCTTCTCTGGATGATCGTTTCTCTTCTACGCAATCGAAAGCATCTTCGCTTATGCAGCTCCACCCACATGCTTTAAAAAATTTGGATAAAGCGTCATTTTTGACTGTTGCAGAATATATAAATAGCGTTTACGGAGATATTTGACTAAGCCTTATCACTGAGGCAGTAACATGGTATGAGATGTGGAAAAATAAAGCAATTCCAAACGAATCTCTTGAGTACACAGATTTTATTCATCAAGCAACACCTTTTACCCAGCAGCTGAGTCAATCAAGATTGGCCCAACTCTTCCAGCAACAACATGTAGTATTGAACGCTCATTCAGTATATTACAGCACGTAAAAACTTGGAATCGGTCTACGATATGAGACGAAAGACTAAGTAGATTGTGCATGCTCAGTGTTCGTAGGAAAAAAGTGCTAGAGAACGCTACTGAATTCATCGACCAAGTGAAGAACGAATCTGGACAGCAACCAAGACGATTCCAGTTTTTGTTCCAACGTTTAGTTTTGCTAAAATGCATTGAATTACCCAAAGTTCTGTGATAAACGTTAATTAATATTTATTCATGTCAGTTCTTTTCAGTTGAATATATTATATTTCACATTACACTACTTTTTTTCTTGTGGATTCAGTTGTTTTCTTCCCCCTTTTTCATAAGCCAAGAGGGTGTACGTGCATCTCCTTGCACCGCCTCTGGGCGCGCATGCTAGAGGCATAGCAGTTAAAAATTTGTTTATCTGTTTCTTCATTTTTACTTTTAAAATTTCGCCGGTACTCTCGCTGTTGCAGTGGCCACCTTATTGCAAGAAGAACTGATCAACGATGGACAACAGAAACTCTGAACTGGATTCTAAGAGACCATCGAAGACCTAGAAAATGTTCTCAAACTAGATAGGTGGATGAAATAAGAGAACTGGTTGGGGTGACATGGACGCGAATTGCTCAAAATAGACTTGTGTGGAAAGCATTTGGAGAGACCTTCATCCAGCAATGGATAGATAATGGTTGAATATGATGATATATATATATATATAAATTTACAGTCTATAATGAAGTTCCCAATTTGCGGTAGAAATATCTGATGCTGTAAATTTCCAGTATTTTAAACACAAAAGGATCCTGTTGGGCCCTAAGTCCGGGCTTAGTACGAAGTAAACGATCAGAGATAATTTTTTGAGCATTTGCATATAGAGATTATATGTTTTGGGAAATTTACAGACGTAAATTTCTTTGCGTCATATTTTTATATTAAATTTAAATAATGATATCGTCGCCTTAATTATGAAACCTCGTAACTCCAAATGACTAAATTTTGCAGGTGAGGCATAAACAAAATCAATTTCTATGCAAAAAAAAATTTTTTTTTTCCGTCTAAACATTACTTTTTTTCAGTACAAATACCCAGTACAAGATTTTACAAAATGCTCTGCAATACTGTCAATTATATAAAAATAACTTACCTCAAAAACAGGAAAAAGCGGAGTTGTGAGTTTTATAATTAAGGCGACAATATAATACATTCATTAAATTTTAGGCAAATTTAAAGCTAAATATTGTTGTATGTACGTTGTATAAAAATATGTTGCCAGTACATTGGTGAATCCAGCGAGGGGCGGAGGGGGCGATCGCCCCCCCCTCCCTCAGGGTTAAATAGAAAAAAATAAAGACGATGAAGAATATTTTATGTGTTGTTTGTTACTACCGTAATAAACTAAAATCTTACACAGGCGTCCAAAGTCTCTAAGTCTTGGAGAAATGCGATC
Source organism: Dysdera silvatica (assembly GCA_006491805.2). Taxonomy (NCBI): domain Eukaryota; kingdom Metazoa; phylum Arthropoda; class Arachnida; order Araneae; family Dysderidae; genus Dysdera; species Dysdera silvatica. Next base: position 92,856,419 of record QLNU02014176.1, read on the forward strand.
AAGACGTTTTTCCACGAATCTACAAGCTATTCGCCTTTCAAACTACGTTTTCAGTAAGGGTTACTTCAGCATAACGTAGTTTTTTATCGTTGAAGCGCCGTTAAACTTGGCTTCGAACGCGGATGACAGAAGAGACTTTTAATACACACCCACAAAAATATTCATATTGATGTAAATAAAGTGATTGACAAATTTTCAAAGAAACCAAGATGACTTGACTTTGCACTTAACTTACTAAACTACACAATAATTTTCAACACCCACGTATAAATATAAATAAGTACTATAAATTACTAAACTCCTTTTAAAAAAGTGGCTTTGTTATATAAAAAGTAAAACACCATAATGCCTGAAGTTAATGAACTTGTTCTATTAATTCATTTTAAATTGTCAGTTTGAAAGATAGGGAGATGGAGAAGAAGATATAGTCAGGGCCGAATTATCGATGATGCAATTAAATTACTTATTTACGTAAATTGGGAATTGCATTTATTTACGTAATAAATACTCGATGATGCAAATTAAATTACTCATTTACGAAAATTAAATTACTACTACATGCAAATTAAATTACCATTTACGAAAATTAATTGATTCACAGCATGCAAATTAAATTAAATATTTACGTAAATTAAATATTTACGTAAATTAAATATTTACGTAAATTAAATATTTACGTAAATTAAATATTTACGTAAATTACGTAATTACTAAATTACGTAAATTTAATTAAATATTTTCGTAAATTAAATATTTTGGTGAGTATAAAGGAAGGCTAGTAATATAACATTTACCTAAACTATTTAACAGTCCAAAACTAAAAATTTCCCAGGTGAAGATCGACGAAACCGCCCCCCCACCGTAAAAGCATCCTGGATCCGCCCTTGCATATATATTCATATGCATATACCGTAATGGGAGTTATGGCTCCCATAAACCCTCCCCCTGCGTATGCTAATGCATATATTACAACATGATTTGTTTGTTTTATATTGCCAGAAGCTGCCAAGAGCATGTTGCAACAAGTTTATTATTTTAATGTTAGAAGAATCCGAAGTTCGAATTCCAAATCCTTGTTGTTCAGAGAGTGAATTGTTTATTTGTTTGCTTGTGGTTTTACTGCTCAAGGATTACAGTGGTTATGCTGCACCGGGACCTACTGTTTTCCGTGGAATCCTAGTCTCCTGTATCTACAGTTTTCCGAGGAATCCAAACCTCTTAAGACATAAGGAATCAAGCATCGGACTACAGTGGGCAGTGCGATCTTTATGACATCTCTGAGTTAGCATTCTTTGCGCCGTTGGGAGTTGAACCCGGGTTAACCGCGCATTAGGTGAACGCGTTACCACACTGCGCTACCGTAGGACCTCAGGGAATGGAACCCACGATTTCAGAGCGATAGCAAATTATGTTGCTGTTCAAGTCCCCACAGAGATTGGACGGTTTTAGAATAGAGCACTTTCAAATTTTTAATTGTCAATTACTAGGTTATCTATAAAGCCATAAAAAATGTACAAGCATGTGTGTAAAACATATATACTAGATGTATAAGCATGTATGTGACGCGTATATACTACATGTATAAGCATATATACGTAGCACATGTGTATGACATATATAGGGTGAAAATTAAAGTCCTCATTCACACACATAACTTTTGAATGAAGTCTCGTAGAGGTATATAGATTAAGTATAGATATAATGAAATGGTCATGGATAATGGAGATCAACGGAAGCGCCCTCTATGGCGAAATATAGAATTTATTACAGTCGGGAACTAAAAGAGATATAGAAAAAATTTAAGCTACAAAGTTGTTAAGCGTCAACTAATTCGTAAGCTATGATACATATTATGTACCCTGATAGGGTAAATAAAAGACTGCACACATTTGGTAGAATCAGAGTCTCGTCACTGTCACATCATAAGTGATAGTAATAATATTAATAAAAATAAATAATAAAATTTACAGCACCATAGATCGAATTTTCACTTAGTAAAATTATAAATATTGAATAATAACAACGCGTAATTAAATTTTGCCGTCCAGTCTCAAATGACGGGAATACACACATAGCCGAACGAATATATGAGTATATATATATATATACATATAAATACAGTAGAACCTGCCAAAACTGACCACCTTTCGGACTGGACTGCTATGGTCACTATAGACAGGTGGTCACCATACACTACAGACTTTGCAATAGGTATGACTAAGTCCTTACCAATTCGCTCTGATAAAAAGTGGTCACTTTATTCAGGTGGTCGGTTTACTCAGGTGGTCACTTTACCAGGTGCCACTGTATATGCAGCGGAACCTGTCTAAAGTGACCACTTTTGGGACTGGACTGCAATGGTCATCATAGACAGGTGGTCACTATACACGACAGACTTTGGTATAAGCATGACTAAATCCCTACCAGTTAATTCTCTGTCATGAAAAGTGGTCACTTTCTTCAGGTGGTCACTGTATCAGGTTCCACTGTATGCACATCAAAGGTCATACCCGGTTATAATGAACATTAAAGGACGGGAGGAGGATGTCCTTAGGGCTGTGCCAAATCTTTTGATGACCGAAGCACTGAACGAATCCATTCTTTCATGACACATGGGCAAAATCTTTCATTTATTCTTTTAGTGATTCGCTTTCTTTTTGGTTTTACGGCTCAAAGACTACAGTGGTCATGCTGCGCCGGGACCTACTGTTTTCCGAGGAATCCGAACCTCTTAAGGCCTAGGGAACCAAACCCCGGACTACAGTGAGCAGTGCGATCTTTATGAGATCTCTGAGTAAGCGTTCTTTTTGCACTGCTGGGAGTCGAACCCGGATTAGCGGCGCACTAGGAGAACGCGTTACCACACTGCGCCACCGCAGGGCTATTCTTTCAGTGAACTATCTGACGCACCTATAATTCAGGCTTCGTTGTCAGGGTCATAGCTAGGGTGTCGCGGAAGGCCCACGCTAGTGGGGCACAGGCGAGGAAGGGCTGAAATAATTTACGGGGGAGAACATGTCCGTGGCGAGGTCAGCTCAATCTGGATTTCTCTCAGGGGCGCAACATAATCTAGCCATGGTGCTGTTCATCATTATTAGCCAACGGACCTTGGCAATTAAAGCGCAGAAGATACCCGGCTTAAGAACCGATTTTCGGTCCGATAATCGCTTACATGCATCAGTATTTCTTTACTTACTCTTTGGATTACTTTTGAAACGTCATGTTGTATGAGAAGTACTCCCAAGTGATTATTCCCAGGGCCTATCAGAGTGGGGCAGGATGGCTTCTCAAGCCCCGCAATGTTAGGGGCCCTCAACTTGGTAACTCAATACATGTTAGACGTGCATGTATGTCAATTTTGAAGGGCCTCTAAAATATTAATTGGCCTCGAATTTTCTCTGAAAGGCCCTGAATATTCCCAACCTATAAAATTAAAAGTATGGCTTCACCATACCACGACTCGTTTAATGTCGATTGTAATAATGGATATCTCCTTGATCAATGCGCTCCTTTTTCTTAAACGCTACGTTTAGACTGGAAGTCCTCGTATCTTGCAACCAAAAAAAAATGTTGATAGAAGTCATTTGAAAAAAGTTTAAACCAGGACAAAAAAAGGAAAAAAAGCATCGCAGAGATAATGCGCCCCTTCACTACACTCGACCTCCCATGGTCAGCCAAGCTCTACGGAAGGTCTGCCTCTGATGTCATCAGTCCTGGTTCAAGTTCTAATTTCAACCAACAGTCTAAAATCCCTCGACTCCCAAACGTTTCTTTGGAAATATTTTTCTGTATTCTTCACGATAACCAATTTCAGCGGTTGTTTGTCAAGACAACGTTCCTCAACAAAAACCTCCAAACGTTCTGGAAGAACGTTTGGAGGTTGGTTGTATTTCTATGGCGCAAGGATCATTCTGCGTAAAACGAGGAACATTTGTAGAACCTTAACTTTCTTACAAACTTAAGTTAGAACAGCATTGCCCAACTTTTTGTACCAAGCGGCAAGCAATAGTACAGCGACAGAGAACCCGCGGGCCTCATATTAAATTTCCATATGAAGAAATTAAAGTGCTCACGATATGTTTAATATGCCCATTTATTATATCTAATCCAATATATGATTAGACGACAATTAAAAGGTTTAGTATATTTAATTATTGAACTTAATACATAACCAAATATATGTGCTTTTATTAAAAGCTATTTCTTTTGATACTGGTATTTTAGGTGTTTAAATCTCACTACTATTTTTTCTAATTGCTAATTTCGGCTATTTTTTCCGTGGACAAACGCGTACATGTACAACAAGATCAGTACTTTTAGTAAAATTTATGTGTAAATAATTAAATATATGTTAAAAATAAACGTACTTAAATTCTTAAGGCTTTATTTTCTTTAACGTCTTCGAGAACCATCCAGAAGAGGTATCCCATGCCACGAGTTGGGGTCCGACTCAATCCAATTATAGGCAACAAATACTTAAAATAATAATAATAAACGTATGGGTAGTATCGACAATAAATTAATAAATTCTGCCCTGCAAACTTATCACTAACGTGTGAATAAACTTATGTTTGTAAAAATTGCAACACCATGAAGGACTCGTCCGAATTGAATGAAATTTAATGTACAAACGACCTGTGTTGATACAAATAAACGATTAAAATTACAAAGCAAAAAAACAATATTACATGTCGAAAATCAGTATTTGGTGAAGCCACCACGCGCTGCAATAAGTGATGCTATACGACGTGGCATGGAATCAAACAGATGTTGAATGTGTGCCTGAGGAAGAGCATTCCAGATTGCTTGTATGCGACCCCAAAGTTCATCTGTAGTAGCTATGGGACGAGGATCACGAGCGAGACGCCGACCAACGAAATCCCACACATGTTCAATCGGCGACATATCCGGCGAATAGGCAGGCCAAGGAAGAAGCTGTATCTGTTGTGATGAAAAGAAGTCTTGAACATTCCTGGCAATATGTGGGCGGGCATTGTCCTGTTGAAATACAGCTCCGGGAATGCCTTGAAGGAAGGGAACAACTTCGGGCTCCAGAACTTCATTGATGTACCGGTTGCTGTTAAGATTACCCACAATTCGTAGCAGCTGAGATCGTCCATGATACGCAATCGCACCCCAGACCATAACGCTGGGGATTCGTCCACTATGACGTTGGATAACGCACTCCGGAAGGTGGCGTTCACCGGTATAGCGTCTAACACGGATGCGGCCATCACTGTACCCCAAATTAAAGCGGGATTCATCAGAAAACACCACTTGTTGCCAATCAGCACGCCAGTCTCTATGTCCATGAGCCCATTGTAGCCGCAGGCGCCGATGGTTTTGCGTCAGGAGGATCCTGTATAAAGGAACTCTTGCACGCAGTCCACGGTGCAGTAGACGCCGACGAATTGATGAAGCACACAATGATACACCTGTAGCAGTGCACCAACGTTCTGCCAACTGTCCAGATGAAGCAAAACGGTCCGTCACCGCCATGCGGACCAGGTGTCTATCATCCCGTGCTGACGTCACCTTTCGGCGTCCACTCCCGGATTTCTGAGTTGTCTGGTTCTCTTGAACCCACTGCTTCCACACTCGCATCACTGTGCTGCTGTTACGCCCCATACGAGCTGCTATTGCACGATAAGAAAACCCTCCTTCACGAAGGCCGATCATTCGTCCCCGTTCAAACTCCGTAACTTGCTGAAATGTCGCCCTCTTTCGTCGTAGAGGCATAGTGACGTCTCATGTAACGTTTACCACTAGCAGATAGCCATACACGCCCCGCTACAGCCCTCTATTTATACGGATCCATCAGCAGTTCAGAGGGCGCTGCTCAGCCCACGCATGCGCGATGACTCTGAAATTCTAATCATTTGAATAGCATACCCTAATTTGCATTTCCTGAAAGTTTCAGCTCAATCACATGATTCCTTCATGGTGTTGCAATTTTTACAAACATGAGTATAATTCAAGCTGTGAATCTCGTCAAATCCTTTAAATAGAAGAAAATTTCCAGTTCATACCATATTTAATGATTGCCATGGAATTGAATTTGAACACAGAACTTTTAAAATGCTTATTGCTGATATTTATTAAGTTCAATCAATTCTCACCATAACCGGTAGTGTGGCAATATTAGGGGATGAGTTACTTATTATTGAATTGTGCAGCGAAATGTCAATAATAAATTTGAAATATAGTGCTGCGATTTTTGCAGCACTATATTTCCAGAATATTCTTTATTCTTAGCAACAGTTATTGCAATTATGCGTAACAACAATGGAAATGGTAATACCTAATACATTAAAACCTCCTTAACGGACACCTCTATTTAACGGACATTTTTGCGATTCCCAGTCTTAATGCTTCGAAATGCGGGCACTTCCTAATAAGGAACAAATTCTCAAATTCCGAAATGTTAAGAATCGGTTTCACTGTGTGCTTGTGTGCAATAATAAATCAACACGCTGATATACAAGTAGCAGCAACAGTGTTTCATCTATGCTGTAGTAGTAGTAGAGAAGGAGGAGGATATATTCTCTAACGATTAATAGAATAAGACACAAAGAACATTGAGAAAAAATCAATTGCACAGGCAATTCCAAAAAACATCGGACTGCAAGTTAAGGAGATAGAGGACTCCTGCTAGTGGGTGGATTTCGAAACTGGCTACTATTTTCAAATACCTCCTGCTGGTACGACCTTGCAATTATATTTCTTGGCCAGCAGATGTGACTAAGCCGTGCTAGAACTTTAAAATCAGTTGTATTGTCGTCTATCATTCATACCATCGAAAGAAACGTAGACAACTGAACAGTTCCGAACCTCAACAGTGTGGTATTACCGAGCGGGGAAGCCCATCCAACATTGCCAAGGAATGAATCCTGCATAGCATTGTCAAGGCATAAGTAAAGACTTTGCTTGGCGCAATATGACCCTAGCTTTCCTGCACCATTGGCATAGCTGGCTTCGAAATCCAGAAAGGGATCATTACCCCACACTAAATGACCCACATATAGCATACATGTATTTATTTGATTTCTGAAAGGGAACAAATTATCTCTACTCTTCTCCTAGTTGCGATAATGTCCTGTAATACAGAAAGAGAGAAAGAGACAGACAGACTAGACGAAACATGGTGACCGTATACAACTAAACCCATTCGAACGCAAGCTAAAGCGTTACATTCAAAGGCATGCAAAATGCAACCCAAAAAGCAACATTCCCGTAACGTAGACTGTTTCACACCTTACCGTAAAAGCTATGTGAAGAGAAGAGCTATTATTTTACACTATACATATTACAGAGAGGTACTTTCTTTAAGATCATCTTTAGAGCATTATAACAAGTAATTCAAGCAATGTAATGCGAAACAACTTTCACACTCGATTGTCAGTCTATTACAATTTAAAGATGCCTTTTAGCGAACGCAGTAGTTATCTCGAATGCGCTGTGGCTAATCTGAAAATGACAGATTTCTTTAACGATTACAAGAAGATTTTCAAAAAATACATTTTACTGAGCATGAGGCTTAAGTAGTATTTTAGAATTTTAATGTAGGTCTGGTTAGTGGCTAAAGATACTTGACACATAAAATCTTAATTAATTAAAAAATTAAGAACTTAATAAAATAAAGTTTGTTGGAGTTGTGTGGAACGTGCTATAAAGCTAAATCATTTTATAGCGATTAGCAAATGATAAAAATATTCTTGAAAGCCTTTCCGAAGAAATTGAGTAGTTGTAATAAGTTTCGAATGATATTAAATTCATAAAGAGAAATATAACACTCTGCACTTTTTGAATAAGTTCAGAAATTTTCCAATGATGTTTGAAAATCATTAATTAGCAATTTTTTAATTTTTGTTTTATGCATATTTTGTGTGTGCTTGGTGGCGCAAGGATGGCTAAGGTCATATCCGGATCCATAACCTTCCGAAATGATTAAGTCCCTGATCACATACAGCAAGAAAAAAGTACGGCACGAGATAAATACTATTCCGATTCCAGAATATTCAATCCTAGATTGAATCCTAGATTGAATCCCGTATTTTCCGTACTGTGCACAATTATGTTATCATTTCATCACTATACGACTCACATGCACAGCAAAATATTCTATATAAATTCTACAAAACATAGACTTAACTCTTGTGGATTTGAAATTAACGAGGAATCATGAGAAAGTGTCATATTAAAAAAAACCGTTATATACGTCATGCATCAAAGACCATTCAATGTCATGTATCAAACATCATTACATGTCATGCATCCAACATCATTATATTTTATGCGTCAAATGTCATTGCATGTCATGTGTTAAACGAGGTTCCACGTTATGTGTCAAATACCATTATATCATGTGTCAAAAATCATTATGCTATGTGCCAAACATCATTACATCATGTGTCAAACATCATTTCGTCATGTGTCAAGCACTATTATCTATCAAACTCCATTAATTTGAACAGCAGGGTCATGACAACAATAACAATAATAGCATTTAAGATAACGTTCAGACATTTGCACATTTTCGAAATTTTTAATGAAAAGCGCTATAAAGTAAAATAAAACAATATTTTCAATTCATATTTTAATCCAATATAGCAATATTCAAATTACATCTGCGGATTATACACTCGTGGCTTTATTATGAGTAAAAATATAGGCATGGACCTACGCAAGGAGGGGTTGATAGGGATTATAAAGCTCCCATTATTAAATATAAATGTATTAGATATAAATATATTATGTATATGCTATACAGTTTTGATATGGCTATATGTATATATGAAGTATCTGTTGAGTATAGGTCTGTGGGCAATTCCCAATATGCCTTTTGTTCTGTTTAGCTCGATTCTTAAAATTTTGCTCTTCTCTCGGTGTTCGATTTTAAGACAATGGCGGTTTCAATAAACGAGTATTATAATTATAGCTCAAAATGCATTAATTAATTAATAAATGCACTAATTAATAATGCATTAATTAATTAATAATACATTAATCAATTAATCAATAATGCATAATCAATAATGCATTAATCAATTAATCAATAATGCATTAATCAATTAATCAATAATGCATTAATCAATACCATTAATCATTCAATCAATACGCATTAATCAATTAATCAATAATTTATTAATCAATTAATCAATAAATGTGGGCTAATTCAAATTAATCAATAATGCATTAATAAATTAATCAATACATTAATAAATTAATAATGCATTAATTAATTAATAATTATAGCTCAAAATGATAACATTTAGTTTCATTATCCTGCACTTCAATATTAAAAATTTCAACATTAATACTTATTAAGAAATTAGAAGAGTCAGAACAGGTTGGATTTCTACGTGAGGTGGTGATGATGGATTTTTTAGAACCCATAGGTATTCCTATAGAAATTATTAATTTTATGAAAAGTATTCCTCTTATTCCGGCGCAGAAAAGCGCAATTAGTTCGATCAGTTGCGCAGGAAAGGGAGGGCTCGGGGGTGGCTCAAGACTTCCCCCAATTGGGTATCAAACGTTGTCTCTAGGGTCGCATCGTATTATCCTCTTTAAAACCACTTGAGCCCCCATAAGTTTTCTAATTGCTGCGCTACCGAGTTAGATTAAGGTCATTTTCATTAACCTTGCAATGCCATCTGTCGAGCGAAATTGGCACAAATATTTGTTTTCATTGTATGCAGTGAAACCTGTCTAAGACGGAAACTCACGGGACCGGAAAAAAATTCCGTAGTATGCAGGTTTCCGCCTTATGGAGGTCACATGTAAAATATATGCATAGTTAAATTCAGTGGTAAGAGATGACTGCATATGATATTTTTTTCTTCTTTGTCTTATCTTGCGAACTTTAAGACTATATTTTCCTTTTGATAAAAATATTTATTTTATCACTGCATTTTATTTTTATTAATTTTAATTTTTGCACTATTTTGTGGTTTTAGTAGTTACGATCAATATGGTGCAAAATTTCATTCTAACTATACATGCTTATTCTATACAAAAAGTCTATTATGTAAGCTTAAATTGTAACGATAAAGTACCTCCCTTTTAAAGATAATGACGGGTAATCGATTATGGTTGCAACCATGGTTGATTATGGTTGTTGAAGTTGTGTATAGTATACATGTAAATACAATGGAGTTGTAGCTCTGTAACCCCCCATTGTAAGCCTCCGTTGTAATCCTCGCACTTTAAGAATTTTCTGCATCCCTATGGTAGGTGGTTGTGCAAAATGGTGGTCAGGACAAACATAGGCGTAGCAGAAAGTCTATAAGTGGGGATATAGGCTTGATGGGGTTTACAGAGTTGTAACCATATATTCCTATATTAAATATACAAAATTTCATTACGATGGGGGTTACAACCTCCAAAACCGCCCCCTGGCTACGCCTATGCGGACAAGGGCATTCTATATCTGTAAAATGCCTTTTGTTTGTCATCCCCCACTTTGCTATTTGCATTGTATTACAACCCTCTTTCCTTTTTCTGCTGAGAAAATTTTCTTCCTGCCAGCGATTTTCCGCTTTATGCAGGTTTTTCTCTTTGCGGGGACTAAATAGTGCTTTCCGCTTCCGCGTTAGACAGTTTCTGTGTTAGCTAATGTTAACTACCATTGACTTTTGAAGGGACCGTAAAAAAATTCCGTGTTGAGCAAGTTTCCGCTTTAGACAGTTTTCACTGTACTTATGTGCTACGCAACTGACCAATGAGAATGATGTATATTCTAGCGAACTAAAGAGAAATTAACTTAAACGAAGGTGTTTTTTCATTCATTATTATTATAAATCATCATGTATTTATTTATTCACCACTCATTATAACCCATAATGTGTAAAAAGGAAATTAATAAAGGTATTCGTTTTTAAATCTGTATTATATAATTTAAATTTGAAATATACATACACTCAACGGCGGACTGGGTTCTCTCAAAGGGAGCATACCTTGTATTATCCGCACTGCTCACTGTAGTCCGGGGTTTGGTTCCCTAGGCCATAAGAGGTTCGGATTCCTCGGAAAACAGTAGGTCCCGGCGCAGCATGACCATTGTAGTCTTTGAGCCGTAAAACCACAAAACAAACAAACCTTGTATTATCGAAGGGCATAAATCCTATAGCCCATAAGAATGTGGCGGCTCAATCTACATTCAGTTGTATTGAACGAGCTGCTCATTGAAATATAGAAGTGCATAGAATATATTATATGTCATTTTCAAATAATGAATTTTTGTCGAAGTTCTCAAACTTTAAATCACGATCCTAGAGGCAGAGGAGTGCGAGTCAATTTTTGTTTACGAAATTATTATTTTTTTACTTGAGGTAAATTACTTACAGAAAAAAAAATTACAGTATGTTAATTATATAGAGCGATACATTTGTATTGAATAAGATGTTTTTATTCTATGTATATTTTTATTATTTTGTTATATTTGAAATACTACTACGTAAATTAAGCAAAAAAACATATTTTTATTCATATACTAAGGCGAGCAAGAGGGTTTTTCCTTCCTTTCTTAAGGGGTTGCCTATGGGGGAAATATTCAATATCTCAATCGTTCAGCCAATTCAACCGATCTCAATGTCAATGTTTCTTCAGTTACATTGAGATCGGTTCAGCCAATTCAACCGATCTCAATGTCACTGAAGAAATTTGAGGCGTTATAGAATTGACTTTAAAAACGAAAAAGCAACACCATGCAAATTTGTTTAAATAATAGATGTTTGATCATAGAAAGGAATTAGCTAGACAGGAAATTGATGAGGCAAAGTGATCGCAATCACACAGGGCTGGAGTTAGGATGTGGCGTGAAAGGCCGAGGCTAGGGGCGCAGTCGAAGAAGGGTGTAAAATCGTCTTTAATAATTCACAGGGGAGAATATGTCCGTGGCTAGGGGCGCAAGTATGGGCGGTTCTTCCAGGGGCGCCAATTATCTAGCAACGGTGCTGATCGCACATGCTAAAGAAATTAAAGCTTCATTTTAAGAAAGTGGCTACTAATTTTAAAAGAAGAAAAAAAGAAAGAATTTTAAAAGAAGAAAAAAAGAAAGAATTTTAAAAGAAGAAAAAAAGAAGAAAGAATTTTAATAGAAAGTGGCTACTCATTTTAAGAAAGTGGCTAATAGAGATGAGGCGGATTCAGCCAGAGCCCGATTCGGGCCCGGCTCTATATTTCATATAGTTTTCGGGCCTGGGCTCATCAGACGGATGCAACTAAAACTGAAAACTTATTTTTTATATGGAAATTCTCCAAGGCATATAATCATAGGATTAGTTTTCGAAGATTGTCGAAATGCATGTATTGAAAATTCAAAGGAAATTAAATAGCGTAGTTTAGAATTTTTTTAATTTAAATCCTACATCCAGCGGTTAAAGTAATCATTGAAGCTTCGGGCTCGTGGAAGCTCAAATTCTCACAAATTATTTCGGGCTCGGATGGGCTCAAATTACAAGTCGGCGGGCTCGGGCCTCGAAAAACGAGCTCGAACCAATCTCTACTATATTTACTCCACACTAAGGCAAAAAGTGTACATTTCGTAACTATTTGCCGGTGTGCATATACACATATAACAGAATAGTTTTCTTGGAATAGGATCTTTACTTAGAAAGCTGCAACTCATAGTTAAGAAATTCAATAGTTACGTACCCTGTCTCCATCGACCCTTATACAATGACATGAAGTACAGCCAATCTCACTGCATGTCATATATCATCTGCAAACTAATGCAAATGAAGTATCTTTCGTTGTATAAAATATGTTCTTTAGAACCAAGCCTTGCTTATACGTCTTTCTTATTTCAGTTCAATGACAGAAACGTGAGCATCTGAGGTTAATCGCTGGAAAAAGAAATGGACATGGTGGGTTTAGGTCACATGTCAATTCAGTTGTACTGAGTGGGCAAGTCGGACAACATCCGTATTTGCTGCTTACTTATACAGACTAACAACGCTAACATTTTGCAAGAGACATAATTGATGCACCACATCATAACGTCTGCATAATGAACTATATATATCATACTTTTCGGATGGAAAGAAAAGAATTTAAAAAGCAAGTGTAGAGCTATCTATGCTATCCTGATATCCTTGTTTGAAACTGGCAGACAGTTTATGACTCATATTGAAACGTCGCATTCAGCAGAAAGGGCGTTGCCTCACGTCAACCTATAACAAAGTTGTTAAGGGAACAGCAGACATCAACTACTTGCCTATAATTACATTTTAGTTTTCGGAAGAATAAAAGTGAAAAGACGTTTGTTTTTCTTGTTTGAAGCATTTCCTCTAATCATATTATTGACACTGCTATATATGTATATATAAAAATGCATATTCTGTTTCATATGACTGAAAATATAGCTGAATATACTGCTGCATATACTATAACTGAATATATTGCTGCATAAAGGCCTATAACTGAACATGTTTCTTCATATATAACTGAAACATTTCTGCATATATATAAATGACTGTATTTCTGCATGTACTGGAAGTGATCATCGAATGGTGAGATGTAAAGTGCACTTAAATACTAAACTAGAAAGGCAGAAGCTCATTAGGAAACAAGTAAGTAAGAGGGTGGATTTAAAGAAATTAAAAGAAAATACCGAGGCATTCAAGTTGGAATTAAAAAATCGCTTTTCTGCACTGGAAGGACTTATTGAAGAAGTTGACATCTCAGAAGCAAATGAAAACATTGTTAAGACAATA
>QLNU02014176.1:92870235-92916039 GCA_006491805.2 Dysdera silvatica
ATTCATATATTTACCTTGGCCAGCTGATTTCAATGGATGGCAACATTATGAAAGAACTCAACAGACGTATTAAACTTGGCTGGAGTGCATTTGGAAGAAACAGTTTTATCCTGAAGGGGAAATTGCCTTTGTGTCTAAAAAGAAAGGTCTTCAACCAGTGTGTATTGCCAGTCCTCTCTTATGGATCAGAGACATGGAGTCTAACAGTTGGAGCAATACGAAAGTTACAGACAACGCAAAGGAGCATGGAGAGGTGCATGCTTGGAATAACTAGGAGAGATCGAAAAAGAAACACTTGGGTGAGAGAGCAAACTAGAGTAGAGGACATCATTGTTAAAGTAAAAGGGCTGAAATGGCGATGGGCTGGGCATATTGCAAGAAGAACTGATCAACGATGGACAACAGAAATTCTGAACTGGATTCCAAGAGACCACCGAAGACCTAGAAAACGTCCTCAAACTAGATGGGTGGATGAAATAAGAAAACAGGTTGGGGTGACGTGGAAGCGAATTGCTCAGGATAGACTTGTGTGGAAAGCATTTGGAGAGACCTTCATCCAGCAGTGGATAGATAATGGTTGAATATGATGATGATGATGATGATTTCTGCATATAACTGCATATATAACTAAATATGATGCTGCATATGCTTCAGCATCACTTCTTCAAGCGCTTCCACATCTAACTACCATGTATGGTTCTGCACAGCATAAATATATGCATCTGTTGTAGATAATGCTTTATATAATCATATGTATTGTGCATATAATTGAATATCTTGCTGCATATAACAAAAAGTGCTGCAGATATTTTTACGACTGACAAACACAATTGTTTAGAATGCTGTGTACATGCTGCTTATAATTGTTCAAAGCACCAAGCGGGTTAAACATTATAATCCGAAGAATATATTTGATCAACATAAGACCATGTTTCCATTCAAGTCACGTAACGTGATTTATAATATTGATAGAGTTGACCATTCTTATTAAAAATATGCATATATGCACATCTATATTCTGAAGCTAACCTTCACTAAAATTCGAATTTAAACAACGCTAACAATGATGGGAGAAAAAGTAATATTTTTATCGTCGTTACTTTTGTTGTCATTGCTCGAGGTCAGGTGATTTCCCTTGTACATTTCAACCAATTGTGTGAGGAGGCTTGAAATGGACACGCCCAGTACATCGACAATATATGAATCCATATTACAATACCCCAATGCAATAGTTCACTTCTTCCTCTCTCTCTCTCTCTCCCTCTCCAAACAGGAAACTAATGACGACATTCCACCTGGTTCGTTAACCCACACGTCCCCTCCCAGTTTCATCCCATGTTATCCATCAATCAGCATTCCAAGTTGATGAAATTTCATTTTCTTAGAATTTTCCAGATTAACTCATTATAACTTTCACGACCCAAGTCTTCTCAGCTCCATTTTAACTTGTTTTGTCATAGAATTCGAATTTGTCCGAATTCGAACTAATTAATTAAGGCTCCCAGGTGATGGCTAAAAATTGGAATATATAATGATGAACAACGAATTTCATCGTTCATGTACGAATGGTTTGGGACAGCACAGAGTCATGTACATAAATAAAGTTGTACTAGGGCACAAAGGTAAAGCACAACAGCTTTTTATGTTTGCTAAATGATGCGATTACGTAAATATTATTCTCCTTTACAGAGGTTACACGTCCAGATCCTTGGCGCAGTATAGCCCAGATGCTCTTGCGCCATAAAACACCTAAACAAACACGTTCAGATCCCATGCGAAATCGAACCAAAAGCTCATCCAAGATGCTAAAAAAATAGGATAATCTACAAAAAGTATGGTAGGAAATATGTGATATCAATGATATATATATTAAATTGTGATACCAATAATTCAGTTAATTATGATACGCATGTGTTGATCAATTCTGATATCGGCAGTTTAATCAATATTGAGATAGCGATGAACTATAGCCAACTGTAATGTCAAATAGTTCATCTGTTGTATCGAATATCTGATCGATTGTGCTACTGATGATTTGATCGATTGTGATATAGAAGGTTTCATCAATTGTGATACCAGTGATTTACTTAGCTATGATATCATGCAAATGGACAAAGAGATAAGAACATCGGCGCTCAGATAAGTACATATGGAGGGGGGTGACCTGGGAAAAATTAATATCTTCTTCTCAAGACTGTCAAACATTTTAGTGAATGTACAAGATATTAAAATGCTACAAAAGTAATTGATACTGCTTGACAATTAGTAAAGATCTAAAAAATACCCTCTTTTTAAATATGCTTGCAAGACTTTTGAAAGTAAATGCATAGCAGAATCGAACAAATTAAATTTTTGAGTGTCTGGGGGGGCTCCAGCCTCGTATGCCCCCCCCACATGGGCGCCCATGGACATGAAACAATTATGCACCACTGACATTAAAAATTGCAAAATATTTACAAAGCTGTACATAAATCTTAGTGCGTGGAAGGAAATACAATTATAGTTAACACAATGAACTCTGTCTATAGCGATAATGCCTATAATGTTAATCTGCCTATAACGAAACCCCCAGATCCCGACCGATATAGAATATATTAGATTCAACTTTGGCTATAACGACAAATTGTCTATAACCATATTTGTTTCTTGAGTACAATTACAGATATATTTCGCATATATACAGAAAATAATTTGTAAGATATTATTACCCTTCTCAGGGATAACACAATTGCCAAATAATGGTCAACACACAAAGCCACTGGGGCGATTTTTTTTTTTGGGGGGGGGATTTACTATAATTACTAATTAAGACACCTACGTTTGAGCTTAAACTAGAGCTTTTTTTGATATAATAGAAAGAAAAAAAAAAGACATCACCCCCGATCTACAGTTGAACTAAGGTCACTCCATTGAGCCCGGAATGCCTTAACCACTAGACCATCGAGGACAGGAATGACGCCCTTTTCTCATTATATAAAGTTGTAAGACATCATTATCCTTCTCATGGGAAAAAAATTGGCAAATAACGATCAACACTCAAAGCCACCGGGGCGAGTTTTTGTGATTTTTCGTGGGGAAATTTATTATAGTTAATAACGTAGACACCCGACGAAAGCTGTAGTTTAAGCTTAAACGCGAATGTCGAAATTTGTAATTATAAGAAACAGCTTCTTTAAGAATTGGTTAAAAGTCTCGTAAACAGTATAAGGAATGGTCGTGTCAATTACAGAGCTGCCAGGGGCGTTCATGTTCTATATTAGGATTTCATAACCTTCGCATGGAATATTTTATTTTATGCTACACCTGCCCTCAACTACACAATTCATGCACACTCCATACCAATGGTCGCATCCTGTTTAGAGTTCCAGAAATTACATAATACCAAACCGTTTTAAGTTGTAGATAGGGGTGTAGAAATTTGAAAATTGCGGGGAGCCCAAATAACTTTTAAAACGATTAATGTGAATCGGCCTTGAAGATGAGCCTTGAATTTCAAGGGCAGAGAACTGAGCCCCGTCCCCACCAACCAAATTCCTACGCCATTACCTTATGCTCCTCATGTTTTCTTCGCGGCGTCGTGAGCCAATAGCTTTCGTAGATTCTACGAAAATTCATAAATTAATTAGTAAATTTATTTCGCGCCAATATAGTGATTAAGTGACTCGCTCTTCAGGACTTTGTGAACCCTGCAACGACTTTAAACATGTATTATAAGATCAGGTGTTCTACAAACGTGCGTGTAGACGAAAAGAAAGTTAACACGCTTGGCATAACGTGGTGCCACTAGGCATGCGTGTCACTTCAGAAACAGTTTATGTCGATTAGCTGTTATTAAATAACTGTTATTAAGGAAATATTTTAATCTCTTAGCAACGGAAATGGCCGTCTGAAGGATAAAGCGTTTACCGGATAGCAGGCAGATCAGCACCCTCTATTTGTAATCGAAATGAGTATCGAGGAATTACGATTACAATAATAAAAACTTAATACAGTATATTTTATTTATTTTTTAATAATCATTGACGATTTCCGGGTGGTAGGACGGTCCCACTTACTCTAGCAGGATTTGTATAGTATAAAATAACAGAAAATAAAAGAATTAACACAGTGGGTGATGGACTTCACGAACACAATTCGTTTAAAGACAATACTTGCTATCCGAATTGTCCTTTGTATGCCATTATTTGTGAATGATAAGCCAGAATAAAATTTGATTGATTGATTGAATTGTTCGTTAATCGATTATCGATTTATCGAAGATCTTTATGGGAATGTGACTGATCTCTTCGTCGTCTGTTGGTTCTGTGAGGTGTTTGTTGTCAAAATATAACAACCTGTTACGAAAATGTTTGCTGTACGATTTGTTCTCATCCGAATTGTTCTGTCACCGATCACCCGCTGCACTTCATTACTATTAGTTTAGTCAATCTTAATATATATAGTGTAGCATGCATTTAGTAAAAATTAATATAAATTTGTTAGAGAAAATATTTGGGAATAATTAAGTAATATCTATATATATGAGGATGATTAAATATTAAAAGCTTCGACGTGTTGTTTGCAGGTTCCAAAACTTAGTCACCCACACCCATCGCAAAAAAATATAATGCTGAAACTGATTAAACTTGTAATAATTCTGAAACAGATACACAAAAGTTAATTGACCGATGTTCATCCCAGGTCTTTGACCATCTCATTGGATGTTCAACCTCATCCATTAACCATTAAGTTTTATTCGGTAGATTATTTAAACTTTGTTTAGTAACTATTAAATCTAATCTAGGATATGTGACTTCGTATTCTACTTATAATAAAGTGTTCGGATATTTTCAATTTTCGATTTATTTATTTGCCTGAATAATACGACGCAAATATTCATTTTTTATATACGTGGTTTTTTTTCGCGTATTTTCTAGTGTAAGTATTCAAAAATAAAAATAAATTACGGTTTAACGAATAATTAAAAATAAATTAATTTTAATAAACAAATGAAGTTCAACTTATATAATTTTAATGAAGTCCAAGACCGAAATTATTGACGTTGGTTTTCATTGCACCTAACGGTGTTTACAAAATTGCATTTTTTACATGTAGACCTAAAAGTAATGAATGTTAAAATCTCAGAGCATAACACGATAAGAGAAACGTAATAGGTAACTTTTCTAAAATCATCTAAAGCTACCCACTAAAAAAAAAATTTAATTTGAATATGCCAACTGCATCAAAAAAAAAAAAAAAAAAAAAGGTCGAAGTCGCTTCTTATTTGGTGAATATCATTAACTAAAACTCAAAGTCAGGAATAGCCAAATAAAGGTAGGCAAAGATAGATGGCCAGAAATCCAACGGATTAAAGAAATTGAAATTAGACTAAATGCAATCAACATGACATGAAATTGAACAATTAAATATAACTTAAACATACAATGCGTATTTTGAATGGATTTGTGGTTTGATTTTTCAAAATAGGCTTTGAACTCTAATCAGTGTAACTCAATTTGTAAAAACACACTTCGAAACGCGTTGTCTACCTATCAGATAATAAATAAGGGGAAAGGTGCACGTGGGAAATGAAATATATATATACTCACTCTATACATATAATCGTTGTCAGAAATACATTATAAAATATACTCGTGCGTAAATGACAGATGCTACGAAATTGAAACTGATTGATAAGACTTACCACAAAGGTGAGTTCTAAAAATGCCCGATGTTCGTGGTCCTTCCCAAGGTCCTTCTGTGCCCAAAAGCGTAAACAACTGACTGAGACGTCCAAATACCCTATAATAACCCGCACACAAACTCAACAAACTTAGAAGTGTCAATGCGCCTGGAGGAAGAAGCTTAGAAGACAAAACGGGTCCAAGTGCCAGGCTCGCAATCACCCAAGCTCGGGATCTAAGAGTAAATAAAACATTCTAGAAGCAGGAAAATTGGTTGGACGATGCTCAGAGCCGAAGAAATCTAACAAAACTATAAATAAAAGTAGTCTCCAACTACAATCAGATGAAAGGTGCAATCTGCGGCGTCTGTGGGCATAGTGGTTGTCTCTAGCATAGCCATTGGTGTGTAACGAATCGAAACTCATATGAGACTGACAAAGAAGAATTTGGGGAAATATTCTCCAATGTATGCTACAGGGTTTACTGTTATAAACCTCTACTGTCTTAATATCAATCGATCAAGCGCGTTTGCAGAGGAATTACGGATTTCTTATTTCTTCGTGATAAATCGCTCTAATCTTTGCAGCGGGTTCTGTCATCCAAGTTTAATCCAGTTTTCTTTTGCACAAGCAGGGATTTTCGGTGTCGGTAATAGGGTAAAAATCTGTCAACATAGCCTACTAACGATATTTCGAATATATTATTAAAATTTTCAAATTGCATTCAGTTCCGCTTGCTTTGGCTAGAATTTTTTTTTTTTTTTTTTTGCAAAAACTTGTTTGACTTACATGTATATTGCAGAGGTATTAAACGATCCTATATGTTTGCTAAGAGAAGAAATAAAAGGTATGAAACCATTATTTACAATGAACAGTAGGCTTCGGTTGAAATGGCCACGGCTTTGCTGACAAATACGTGAGAATGCAGGAAGCGGAAAGGAAAATTTGAAATCTAAGCCGCCTTAAAGGATTGTCTTTATTTTGGAAATTATTATCCTTTACACTACCAGGAAATTCATTGTCAGATGCTTTGGTATCAATAAGAGTTACCCATCTACGGAAATACGTAAGAAATGGAAAGATTAGCAGCAAGTAAAGAATATGAAAGCGAGGAATGTATATAAATATATTTGAGCTTAAACAATAATATCAATCAACGTTTATTGGCGTAGTGATACCAACGCCGATGGTATGGCGTGATTAGATGGTGAAACGTTCGAAAGAAAATAAATATTTCTGCCTTCGGTGGGACCTGAACCCACGACCTTCCACTTGCCGGGCGGAGGCTCTACCCACTGAGCTACGAACGACAATATATAATCTCTTTACGAACGTATATAATACTGAAGCCAGTTATTTCGCAGAATGGTGTAGTACATGGACTACTATTTAAACCAAATTGCAAAGAGACTGGTATTAAATTGATCGAAATGCCCGTTGCAGCATATATATGTATATTTAAATATATATGCTTGACCGCAAAGAGGGGATGATCGCAGAAAGGGGTATTCTTAAGTAGCTGAAATATTACATTTCAATCATTTAAATACTTCATTTCGAAACGTGCATTTTTGAGACCATAATACAAGTTTAAGTTAAAAAAAAATTGAATACAACAAGTAAATTTACAACAAAACGTTAAATATTAAAATTTATTTGCTTTGAAAAAAACGTTGATTAATAGCTATTTGGTGGGTCTTACTAACCTGTCCTTCTCCTTCGAAATGTGCTTTAAATTGCGAGATTGAATCCACTGTTTTTCCGTCGTTACATTTACAAGACCTCTGTGGTAGTCAAGTTAACGGTTTAACCGTTAGCACAAATTTTAACCAACACAATTCATCTGCTTTTAACCAAATTAATTTCACCCTTCATAGCATTTTATATGTTTCTTTTAACCATGAAATTTAACTATTATTTTATTTTATTTACCTATTATTTATTTATTATTTTTTAACTATTTATCGATTATTGGATTTTTAAATCTCGTTTGATTTTATTACATAGTTCTGTTTCACTGTATGTATAATATTTTTAACGTTATAATTTTAATTTTTTTTATATTAAAATAGTACGTACGGTCTCACCTTGCTTGGCGCAGAATCACCATTGTTGTCCTTGCGCCATAAAAATACAACCAACCAACCAACCATCGAGTTAACGGTAATAATAAATTTGAACTGCGGTATCAATAATTGTTTATTAATTTCGGTAAAGTAACTTTTGATGTTAAAGTTATTAAAAAAGAGGTCACGTTTCATCATCTCAGGTTGCACGAAATGAAAATTTCATTTCGCGCAACCTGAGATTGATGAACTAATATCATTGACCTCTTTTTGTGTAAACTGTAACTTTTTCATCTTTAATGGTCAACATTTTCAACAAACCGAAGGGTTGGCACTGGGGAATCCCTTATCCTATTACTGTGTGATATTTACAATCATTACTTTGAAACCAACATGTTTTCTTAAATTACGTTTGAATTTTGGATCCGCTATGTCGGAGATATTTTCTTCATTTGGAATGGTTCACCAGACCAAATCAACTCGATTCTACCCACCATCAACTAAATTGATGGTTATTTCGAATTTTCTATTGAAGTTGAGTCAGAAAGGTCTCTTCACTTTCTGAACGTTTTAATAAAAAAGTTGGTCATCAATTCGAGACATCTGTATACCGGAAGTCTTTCGCTGTCTCTTTACCCCCACATCGAAATTCTTGCCATCCTCTTCAACAAAAAATGGCGGCATTCTACACCTTTGTATTTCGCGCCTTAGATATTTGCTCTACTGAGTCAGCATTTACAGAAGAAATTAACATTTTAAAAACCATCGCCGTGGACAGAGGCTATAGTCCTAGCATCATCGACAACGCGCTTTCTAAACTCACCAAACTCACTCACCGCTCCACTCTCAACAGTAGTTCTACAGTTGAGTTTTCGGGCACAGTCATCCTTCCGTTCTTTCCTAAAATCAGTGCGACAGTGGCAAACATACTTCGCAGAGCCAACTTTCGAGTTATCTTCTCACCATATAACAAAATTCGGCCCTCTCACCTTAAAGACACCATCCCGATGCTACCACGCTAGGGTATATATCGTGTGTTTTGCCAATGCCATTTATCATATGTGGGACAGACCAAGCGGGCCCTACGACATCGTATAAAAGAACACCAAAGATATGTCACCAATGCTTAGTTTCAAAAATCATCCATTGTAGTTCATTGTTGGAATAATGACCATCAATTCAACTTTAAAGAAGCAATGGTCATTTGACAACCTTTTTCGGTCATTGAACTTGACTTCCTAGAAGCGTTTTACATCCATAGATTTGGTGCATCACTTGTGAACGACCATAAATCAACCCCAAGTTTTAGTGGGGCTTGGAAAAATCTGTTAAAACTCTTCCCCATTGCTTCTCCTTCAACTACACCTGCTACTTAACTTTGTGACCAAAATTTACCACTTTTGTAAGTTGGCCGCCTAAAACAACTCTGTACTCCTGAAAAAAAGCACTAACCGCTACCGGCAACGTATTAACCACATCGAGTTGGCAACACTCCAATGTTGTTTATTGCACGCTAGTTCCAGACGAGGAGAGACCTTGTTCTCTCGAAACGTGCGTCGAACCATCTTTTAAACTTACAACTACGATAAAAAACGTTGTTATTTTTCCATTATTGTTAAATTAGTTTCTGCCTGGGAAGTTTTATCTCACCGTGAAAACGGAGTGACCGATTATGAGGGGTGTCCGTTAAGAGGGGTTTAACTTTATTACGGCAATACAACATCTTTCTAATAGATAACTATGCTCTTTTAAGGACGTTATTTTGTAGTCCCAGCAAATATTTCACAGAATTACCCGCGAATGTTTCATAGAATTACACGTGAATATTTCATAGAATTACACGCGAATATTTCATAGAATTACACGCGAATATTGCGTAGAATTACACGCGAATATTGCATAGAATTACACGCGAATATTGCATAAAATCACACGTGAATATTTCATAGAATTACACGCGAATATTTCATAGAATTACACGTAATTCCGTTTACGTCGTTTTCTGTTTAAGGACGTTAATTCTTCGTCCATTTAAAGCAGTGTTTCGCAAACTTGAAGTCGCGACCCCTTTTTACAGTAGCCAAGCAATCCGCGACCCCATTATATAGTAACCCGCCTCTGTCCGCCGCCATCCCATTTGCATAATAAAAGTATTTTTAACGAAGTAAAGAAAACACATTAAATATAAAATTATAGTATATTAAGTATATATATTATCAATAATATATATTTACGTATGTTATACATATGTTAGAACATTGCAATGTAGCCATGTTGAAATATAAAAGCGTTGGAAACATTATAAAATTCCTTATAAAAATAATTGCAACTAAAAATAGTTGCGGCGACCCCTAAGAAATCAATTCGCGACCCCATTGAGGGTCTTGACCCCAGATTCAGAATCACTGCTTTAAAATCATTAATGGGAAAGTTTACTGTGTACAACAATATAAGAAGTTTGTTGACACTACAAAAAGTTGGATCCAAACTGCCTATTTAAGAGACCTATATGCGGGTTTTCACTCACACAAAAAAATAATCCCATGCAAAGCCCCAATCATCCCGAAGAAAAAATTCACTGACTTTTCCGACAAAATTTCTTGACTAATTGCAAGCAGAACTTTGAACTGAACTTTTTTTTTTGAGGGTAATAATTTTGCATTCCCGTGAAATCTAGCCGTTCAGAACTGAAGTTAGAAAGTTTTTTTCCTGGCTTTTCCAGGTTTGACCAAAGAATCTCATTTTCCCTGGCTTTTAGGGACCATTTCAAATTCCCTGGCATTTCCAGGTTTTCCAGATTTTCCAGGGAGCTGGGAACCCTGCCCATGTTCATAAACACAAAACTATAAAATATCGCATGAGCAAATAAATTAGTTAAGGGAATGTTACTTTTGAAGTAAATTTCTAATATAAAACCTCTGTTTTTTGTTTTTCAATATTGAAACAATATTGTGCTTTATATTATATATTATTTAATATATAATAATATATCATGTATATTAATAATATATAATAATATATCATGTATATTAATAATATATAATAATATATCATGTATATTAATAATATATATTATTTTCAATATTGAACCCGATATTGCTTTTGGTTTCCCTGTCTGTCGTCAATAAAAAGGGTTTGGTAAAGGTCTTCCGTAAATGCAATAATGATGGCTATTGTTAACGTTGAAAACCTACCGAGTTACTTGAGAATTAGAGAGTTGGGTAGTTCTGAATTTCTGAAAAGTTGGGTTCAAGTATTACGTAAGCAATATAAGCCAATATTTTGGTCATTTCGACCGCCCCCACCCCCCGTAAGCAAACATTGGCATTGGCTAACAAAGGAAAACAAGCACAGGAGCAACCCCCTGTCCCCCACATACGTGCTTACGTAATATTTGAACTCCCCCTTGGGGGATTCGAGAGATGGGCATTAATATTAATTGAAACCCGCTAAATTTAAATATCGACCTTAGGCGATTTTCTTTCACTTGCTTGTTTATATATGCAAATACCCAATTCAGGGTCGAATTCTCGCGGAAGCTCGCGATAGCCAAAGCCTGGGCTTCCGAGGAACCCCGTTTAGGAAACCATGTACTAATATTTTTGTTATAAACGGTGTATTGATATTTATAATTTTACGTCTGTTAATCATTAACACTGCCCATGTTGAGGAGATCAACAACTTAAACTAACCTACGAACCACAATATATTGACACACAAGCAAGCTTACCATTCATCGAACCAAAGCAGTCGACTAAAGTAGTTGGCCCGCACTGGACGTCTGGACTGAAACGTTAAAATAATAATAAATTGTTTAGAAAAGAAGAAGTCCAGGGTAAACATTTAGTCATGATCTTGAAGGCAACTTGAGGAGACGTTCAACATACAATTTTAGCAATTATTTGTACGAGACACAAGAACCTACATTTGCGGTTACGAATCCGTGAAGAAGGGAATTTCAAACCTTTTTCAACTCACGGCACACTGAGCAAAGTGCCAAGATGGCCGCCGCATGCCATCAGTTTTTTAAAGAAGAATTTTGCATCTGAATTGCAGGAAAAAAATATGTGACGTATTATAATGGACTCAAAACGAAGTTCACATCGATCATTTTTTTTTATTCACCAAGTTTTTTACCTTCGTCTGTTAGACCCTCGCCGAGCCCCGCGGCATCCACTGACACCTCGAGGTTGAAAATCACTGTGCTGAAGAGTTCCAGAGAACTCACCAGTTCCCACATTGGCCTTGTTTTACGCGGGAATGATTGTTACTATTACTTTCTTGATTTGATGCCTTTCATGAAAACAACCGAAGCGTGTGTGTGTTTGTGTGAAGGTGAGATAATTCTATCTGGAAGGGTTGTTCCATTACCTTAGACATACATCCTTGAATACTATTTCTTGTAGGAGTGGGCAGAATCAGTCACTGATTCAATGAAGGACTGATTGTGCCCATCTAGTAAAGATGAGCAGAATCATTCGCTGATCTGATAAAGATGATTAAAGTAATTTGATGTTGTAATAAAGACGATCAGAATCGTTCGATGATCTGATACAGATAAGCAGAATCATTCGGTGATCTGATGAAGAAGAGCAGAATCATTCGATGATGCGTTAAAGATGATTAGAAACATTCGATGATCTGATGCAGATAAGCAGAATCGTTCGGTGGTCTGATAAAGATGAGCAGAATCATTCGGAGATCCGATAAAGATGAGCAGAATCATTTGGTGATCTGATAAAGATGACCAGAATCATTCAGTGTGCAGTTCTAAACACCTCTAGTACTCACTCACACGAAATTGCAAAATACCTAGGGCTTGTTAGTTTTCTATTAACGTCCAACTACCCAGATTTAACTAGATAGTTTGACTGACTAGCAAAACATGGGCTGCTCTTCTTGTTATTAATATTTCTAAAAATAAAGTATTCTGTTTTCAAGCTTTTTAACTAGGCCAAATCTGAATGTCCTGTTAATTGTCTACTAATTACACGAAGTAATTTACCTAGCTACTAATTATACAAATCACTAACATTTATGCCAATCAATGATTACTATTTCTTCATATATTAATATCTTGTTTACAATTTAAACATAGCCTTTACGATGGATGGGCTTTCTTTGATAGATAGTCCTTATAGTCGACGGACAGTCTTTATAGTTGATAGACTTTTTGATGGATAGTCTTTATAGCTAATGGACAACCTTTATAATTCGTAACGGGCCTTGATTTCACGTAATCAGTAATGTTCAAAAATTATGAATAACCTACAAAACCATAAATATATAGAGAGAAATATCATACATACATGGAAAGAATGTCAAACATTCAAGATACCTGGAAAGAATGTCTCACATTCAAGATACATGGAAGGAATGTCATACATTAAAGATACATGGCAGGAATGTCACACATTCAAGATACATGGAAGGAATGTCATACATTCAAAATACATGGAAGGAATGTCATATATTGTACATGGAGGGACAGTCATACATTCAAGATACATGGAAGGAATGTCATACATTCAAAATACATGGAGGGAATGTCATAGATTCAGAATGTATGGAGGGAAATATAATTGAATTCATTCAATGTACAAATATATGTAAACTTCCTCATGAACTAAGAAACGAATTGATATAAGGAGTATATAGCTGCCCAAGGACTATTGCATGCCGTATTAATCGGAAAATTTACGTTGAGTACTTTGTTTTGTGCTCTTCCTTTTCCCACCTGTATAATTCATGCAAATTTCATACTAATGGTTTTATTCTCCTTATCGGTTCTCAAATCGTGTAATAAATCCACTTCAACGTACTATATTATGTTTTCTTAATAGTGCTGTGAACTATGTTCTTCATATAAGGACTTGACCAGAGACTCCATCTAAGGTGAGGGGAAAGCTACGATTCCTTCACTAGTTTAATTTCACAAGATTTGGGATAAACATTTTTAAAATAGTACTTAAGAATTTGCTTAAGAGGTGACAGATTGTCTTTAACACCCCCCGACTACCACTTGCTTACCCTATCTAAATTTTACGAACAGTGATGTAAAAGCAACGATGAAAAAAAAGTACATCACCGCGACTTATAAATGAAAAGGAATCTATATTCAAATTATTATTTATATGAGATAATCCACAATTTATAATAAGATTTCATATCTTGGAGAATAGGGCACATATGACGTATAGGAAACAAGACATATCATTCATCAGAAATACGTCATACTCTGCATGTAAATGTAATATGTATCATACATTGAAAAGCATGGCTTACGGTTTAACGTGGATTGAAAGGTACGATATATCATTCAACAGAAAACATGACACACATACAATGGAAAGTATGATGCATATATTTTACAACATAAAGTGCGATACATCATACGATAAAGAGGTTGACATATTACCATATACTTTTCAATGTATGAGAATATGTCTTACTTTCCAATCCGTGAAGATATGTCTCCTTTTTGATTGCATGAAGGTGTGCCACCATATTCTCTAAAGCATGATGATGTCATCGTACTTTCCCACGTACACTAATATATGCCATTATAACGTATCATCATCCATTGGAAAGTTTGACTGGCTTGATGTTACAAAATAAACATTGACACAACGTATGCTATTTGTTCAAGAACATTACTTTCCACATCACCTCAATCGCAACCAATGCTTAACAAAACGCATCTCGAAACCTACTTACGTGAAATCTATGTTCGCCAAAAGTAAGTACATGAAAATGACATCGAATTAAAGTACTTTATTAAAGAACGTGACTTCAAAACATAGCCTGTGGTCCGTACTTTGTTCCACTACGGTTTTTTATTCGCAATTTAGTGTTTCACTAGATACAAATAGACGTTACAGATATAAAAGGATAAGTCGGTATTTGTGTTGTCGCTTCTCGGAATTTTGAAATAAAGTATTTCGGTCACTTTCTGTCATCAATTTACTGAGCGCGCAGTGCAAATCGTTTATAACGACGCCGATTATAAAGAAAAACTACGTACAGCCACGGTAGTTTGAGTGAAGGATTTAATTTAACCGCCCTCTTTAGCAATTGGTCTGCTCAAGAGGGGTAAGAGCATCTCTTATCCTTAAATTATACGGCAAATGGCACTAACCATCACAAAAGGAAAAACAAAACCTGTAATAACAGAAAAATAGCTAAGGAATTACCGGATATTTCCAAAAATCGAGTTTTGTCACTAAATATGCTCTTCGGACCAATTTCGAGAAGGTGAAGGCCTTTTTTGTTTTCATTAAAACTTCGGTTTAACTTGGTAAGTGGAGTCTTCTTCTTCCATAAAAAAGGAGGCAGAACGTTTACTAAGAAGCTGTAGTAACGTAAAAGTAGCTGAGAAACTAACTGTTATCTCCGAAAATCGAATTTTGTCACTAAATATTGTCCATAGTTCAATTTCGGGAATGCGAATGACTTTCGTTTGTTTATTTTCCTTAGAATTTTGG
Organism: Dysdera silvatica; assembly: GCA_006491805.2. Classification (NCBI taxonomy): domain Eukaryota; kingdom Metazoa; phylum Arthropoda; class Arachnida; order Araneae; family Dysderidae; genus Dysdera; species Dysdera silvatica. The sequence goes on from QLNU02014176.1 coordinate 92,885,448, forward strand.
TTCGACCTGGCAAATGGAATCATTTTCCATAAAAAAAAAAGACATCAGAACAGGGAAAAACTAGAAGAATAAAAAGCTATTTACTTGTTAGTCATCACTGAAAGTTAAGTTTCGTGATTACACAGAGATCTCAGGTCAGTACTGGAAATATACGAGCATATCCCTTTTTTCCCCGTTAACCTGTTAATCGGGGAATAAAATTTTGTGAAACTCGTTTCACACTGGGGACTTTTTTTCACAGTGATAAGTAATGTCATCACACCATCACGCTAGGATTAAATATATAAGAACTACATAAAACGTAATGCGTTCAACATAATACGGTTAATTTCAATGACGAAAAATGTCGTCATTCGCATTTTGGTAGTCTTCCGGGCATGACGAAAAATGTCGTCATACCCAGTTAACAGGTTAATCATCAGTTTTGTCCTCACAGGTGGATATATTCTACATGGCAAAGTAACAAACCATGCAATAACCAAAAATCAGCGATGAAGTCATCACCAAAAGTCAATTTTCCTCACTAAATATGGTCTTGAGTACGGTGCCCGGAAGGCGAATTTTTATTTATTTTTTTTAAATCAAAATCCGTTAATCATCATTTTTGCCCATGGAAATAAAACCACCTGATATAAAAGGACAACAAAAGGTGTAATATAACTGGAAAAAAACAAAAAAAAACTGTGAAATTATTGCCTAAAATCGAGTTTCTCCTCTAAATATGATCAGGAGTTCATTCATGCGAAACATGAGTAATTCTCAGAGTGATCGATGCCTGTAGGGTACAGCACTTGCTCGGCAATCAAGAGGATATGAATTCGGCTCCCACCAAGCGCCGAAAAATCATTCTTTTCCTTGCAAGTATTGGATCATCTTGCTCTTTTTCCCATTAAAGACTTTGGTTTTGGCCCTGGTCATTAGGAACGTCTGTCATGAAAAGACAGCAACGTTTGCAACAACAAATGTTATTCCGACACTGGCGTGAGGTTTAAAACAGGACCTTTCATTACCCAACTGCTCCCTTTGTCGAGGGAAGGCGATTCTGTCTTCCTTTGACAAAGGGAGCATTCGGTTCCTAAAACGTCACGTTTTAAATAGTATGCCTTCATTTGACAAAGGGAGCAGCCGGCTCTCAAAACGTCGCGTTTTAAACGTTATGACTTCCCTTACCAGAGGGAGCAGTCGACTTCCAAAACGTCCCGTCTTAAACGTTATGCCAGTGTCAAAATAACAATTGTTATGAAATCACCTAGCGAGCTTTATAGTATTTTGATAGAAAAGTTATAATCACTGAAAACTGCTACGGAAGTATTTAAAATTATTTTGGATTCTTCGCCAAAATATCGAAATTACGTTACTGAACATTGAAAGGTCAACGTTATGAAGAACGCATCGGATCGACCGAAAATTTGGAAGACGAGTTAAGAATACGAGAACAAATTAATGATTGAAAGCTATCCCCAAATCTAACTTCATCGCATTTGTAACATTTGCATTCTTGTAACGCAAACTGTCTATTTAACAGACATGGTTTTGAAAATTCTCCTGTATTTCGGTGTTAGACGTCTAACGGCTGCGAGTGTGTACTCGGCCATCTTTATATTATTAGACACTTCAAAGTGAATGGAGGAAATTGAATGACGAGATTAGCCTTCTTGATCAATGTTCCAGAAGGAAAATATCCAGAAAGAGAAGACCAATGCAAATCATTGAAAGAAACAACACTTTTCCCAGGCTTTCTCATGGATGAATTCTAAACTGCTTCGAACCTTTACATCGAGGAATGAATAGAAATTATTATATTATTTTCTTAGAAAAGGCCTCCATTGTAAATCAGTTCGAGATGATAATGGCTTATTGCATGTCCGTATCCAGAGGTGGGGGGGAAAGGTCTTATGGGCTGGTTCCCCCTGAAACTAAATTTGTAATGAGGATTGGCTACGGTCTTGCATGTTGTGATTGTATCGATACAAGCTTTTGAATTCCCTCCTCCACCGCTGGAAATCAAATTCTGGCTACAACTTTGACTTATTGAGCTTCAGAATACGAAGAATCAGTATTTCCTTCGATTTTTCTTACTGTGTTTCGCAAATAGTCAATATTCAAATAAATTATAACAAGTTCGTTTGCTTCTTTTTCTAATAAATTTTGAACCACACGTGTTAAAATCAGTGACATTTAAAACACAAATTATTCCTTGACTTAACGTCTAAAATTTAAATTCCAGGCAAGCATTTTCGTTCGTCCTAATATCCCCATTATATACGGCTCCTACTGTAATTACATGTTTAATTTATACCACAAGAAGCCCGAAAAAAATCTCCGTAGGGATTCACGAAACTTCAATCCAACCCTGGATACGCTACGTCTACACTTCAAATACTGCACGGCCCCACCGCAATGGTAATGCGCCGCTCACTTAGCGTGATTCCCGGCAGAGAGGGGGCGGGGGGAACCGACGACAACAATAGTTATACCGACGGACTGCTCACTGTAGTCCGTGAGGGTTGGTTCCCTAGGTGGTTCGGCTTCACCGAAAAAATGTTACGTCCACCGCCCTACGGTGGCCTACTAGTAACGCACTCGTCTGTCGTGCCCGGTTGAACACCCAATTGCGTCGTGGAACGTGTATCATCTTTCTGCCCAGTGGGGTTTGGACCCTTAATCCTTAAGGATGGGTACAGACATGCAACAGAACATCGTCGCATTAGGACGCGTCCACACATGCAACAGAACACCGTATCGTAACACCGTCGCATATCAAGTCTGGACCGCACTCCGTAACAGAATACTATAACATGTCCGCGTCCCACCAACTAACGATTTTTCCCCGTCGCTTCAAAGGAATGTCACAGGGATATGTTATACCCCATGTTCATGTATATGGACCGGTTTGCCAATAACAGCGTTTTGTCAGTGTAGATTGGATATCGGCGTGAACTGATGGGAAGCAGTGCTGTTACGCACTGATGACACGCGGCAATGTTCTCCCTGTAACATCATCGTGTGACACGGGGTGTTATGCGACGATGTTCTGTTGCGTGTCTGTACGCACCCGTACATCCCATGTTACGCGATGATGTTACGGGGTGAACATCACTGCGTAACATCACTGAGTCCCATCAGTTCATGCCGATATCCAGACTACACTGACAAAGCACTGTTATTCGTAAACCGGTCTAAATACATGAACAGGGGGTGCACCGTAGCCACATGATATTCCTTTGATGCGACGGGGAAAACCGGCAACTGGTGCGACGCGAAAATGTTACGATGTTTCGTTACGGAGTGCGGTCCGCACTTGATAGGAGACGGTGTTACGATACGGCGTTCTGTTGCATGTGTAGACGCAGCTTTAGAGGTTCGGTTTCCTCGAGAAATTTTAATATCATGCGTTTCACAACCTTTTTTAATTACGGAATAAGACATTTTTTCTTCAGAAGGCGCAAAAACGTATCCTTCGATCCACAGCGCGTTTACTTCCGATATTTTGAGAGTATCATAAATTTAAAAATCGCAAACGACACTTGACATCTCAAATAAGAAGCTGTTGCTAGATTTTATTTTCACAAAAAATTTTTTATCCTTCATTGAAATCGATCTAAAAAAACGTGTAAACACCCTCTGTATAATGCATCTTCATGCATGATTGAAACGTGAACAAGACGCAGCAGCAGAAAAAAAAAGGTAATTTCTCATTGTCGCAATGGATTTATATATTGAAAATCTTACCCCCTGCACTTTTTTCTGGACAGGCGAATATAAACTACGCGCATGGTCCTAGCTTTTCAGTGTTTTTGTTTGCCTATAGGCATTTGCAGTGCTTTAAATTCCTTATATTTGTTAGCCTATCGGTTTTCTTTCTTCGCGTTGCATAGAAATCATTAATACACCTGTAATGCATGCGCAACTACAGCAGCATTAAAAATAAAACATGAAATTGAAAGTCTTTGCATAATCAAACATAGGGGGAGCCAGTGGCGTGACAAAGTGGGAGGGGCTAATTCTCCTCCCATTTAACGTGTACCACGTAAAATGTATCCAATTATGTTGAATAAATATTAGTTTTGTATGATATTATTACTCTTGTCGGGGTTTTAACACAATTGCCAAATAGTCAAAACACATTTGCCAAATAGTCAACGCACATTTGCCAAATAGTCAGAACACATTTGCCAAATACTCAAAACACGTTTGCCAAATAGCCAACGCACAAAGCCACTGGGGCACGTTTTTGTCATTTTTTTCGCGGGGAATTTTTATAGACAGACACCCAATTCTTAGAGTCTAACACCCAAGCTTGAGTTTAAACTGGAACTTTCCATGTATAAGAGAAAAAGAGACATCGCCTTGGTCTGGAGTTGAAATAGGGTCTCTCAGTTAGGTCCGGAGTTCCCTAACCTCTAGACCACCAGGGCACGGGAACGACGCTCCCTCCCCCCCTTCTCCGCACATAAGGTTTCTGTAAGATATCATTACCTTTCTCAATTAGTTTGGGCCCAAGCGGGAATGACAGATATTACTATCTATAATTATTATTATTCGTTTGCACAGTCTATCTCGAATTTGACGACTGGATATATTCTTTAATATCGAACCCTCCAAAGGGCATAAGACAGGGGTGGGAAAATGTGGCTCTGAGAGATGCATATGGTTCTCTGTTGAGTTAAGCGCGGCTCCCGTCGAAAATTTAAATCTTTTTGTTTTCAGAGCTTTTTTTTACGAGCTTCTTAAATCTACTAACTTAGAAAGTGAATCTGTTAATGAAGTGTTGAAGTTGTACGTAATCGCTTCAAAAGTAGACCTTCGGTTGCATCGATAGGTCCATCTAGGAGTTATTATAAAAATTTTAAATAATTATTTTGTATTTTCTTTCTCTTAATTATATTTTCTTACATGTATATTTTATACAGCACTTAAGACTTTGGTACAATATGTAACCATATTAAATTTGTGTATTTAATACTATGTAACTATGGCATGGCTCTTTATAATATATGATAAATTAGAATGCGGCTCTCGTTGACCTCATGCGGGCCCACCCCTGGCCCTAAGATATCAAAGGTATTATCACAGGATGTGGGCAATTTCAAGCAAAGCGTCCTTTCGGAGTTGGTGCATCATCATTTTGTTAATTCCTATTATATATAAATGATTTTCAAGATTTAATGGTATTGTTCCCAACGCTCTTATTACTATGGGTATGATAACTGCTATTTTCATAATCAATTAATAATTATTATTTCCTTATTACCATTGGTTATTGAGGTATATTTTTCTCTTCAACGATGAGTCGCATATTAATATTATTTGAATAAATACAACGTTGAATTTGCAGTAAGTTTTAATACATCGTTAAGCGCTTTCGACCCTTCACGGGCGGGTCATCGTCATCAGAATGTAACAAGACTTTGTGAAGTTATAATATATGATGTCAAGTTAATATATGATAAATCACATGATCTGTTTTAAAGCTACTGAAGCCCCCCATAATTTTTGAATGGCTGCGCCCTAGGTGGAAGCAGCGTATTCTCGAACCCATAACGCTACTTACACATAGTCCTGGAAACGGAGTATGAAACAAACGGAGAAGGATACCCACATCCGCTTAAAGAAAAACATCAAGCAATTTCAGCACTTTTGGAACCCAAATATACTTTTTTCACTTCTTCCCTAAGAATTCAGGCCAGCATAATAGTGACCAATCTACAAGACTAACATTCTTTCTTTTACTGCAAGCCAATTGTCCCAGAAACGATTTCTTTTAGAGGAGTTGTTGTGTCACAATTTGGTATCTTGATATGCAGTGGGTCTGTTGGGCCGAAAGAATGGCTGCAGAGGAAGATTGGCAACTGATATCCTCTCCCGATGTTAAATGCAGCGTAAAACCGCAAACAAGGAACAGAAGTCGGTAGTCTTTTTATGCAAATTTTCAGCATCTTTTGGCATTTTGTGCCCCACATACGATAGAAGATGTCACAACAAATAGCATCTGCTTCCCAGAACACATGCAACTCGAGGAAAAAAGAACCTTTCTTGTCCAATCGTTTTGACTCGGATACGATTGGCTAGGTTCGTGGTAAGTTGGGAACAATTTCCTCATTTGTAGTTTATTCATCTTACGATGACAATCAGTTTCAGAGTTCCGTTTTAATTCGTACAATAGAACCGCGATAATCCGAAGGAAAGGAGGCGGGCTTGTTTTCGGATAATTCGGAGCTCAATTTTCAGGACGTAAAGGGACTAAAATATTTATATGTCCAAAAAACACGTTTAATTACATACAATTAAACTACTACGTCAATCAAACAACAATACAAATCAACGTTTATTGGTGTAGTGATTCCAGCACCGATGTTATAACGTGGCTAGATGGTGAAACATTGTAAAAAAAAAAAAAGAGAGAAGTGTTCCTGCGCTCGGTGGGACCTGAATCCACGACCTTCCACTTTGCCGGGCGGAGGCTCTCCCTACTGAGCTACGAACGACAATATCTCTTACGAACGTATATAAAGACTATTTACTGTTGCCAGTTATTTCGCAGAATGGTGTAGTACATCGACTACTATTTAAACCAAATTGCAAAACCGGTACTAAGTTGATCGGAAGGTCTCTTTTTTATAAAAATAAATATGCTACAACTGCCCCCCCCCCCTTTTCATCATACTGTTGATTGTATACTTTTTTTTAATTTTGAATATTGTTCTTCTGAAATTTTTAGTAATTTTGCTTAAACTCCTTTGGTTCTCTTTCATATACATGCATATACACTTTTCCGCTCGATTCTTCCATTCTTCCGAATGCATCGTCCCGCTTTTTTACCACGATGTCCTCCTATCACTCTAACTCAATTCTTTCTTTCTTTATTTATTCCTTCCTTCCTCCCAATGAACAAACATCATTTTATTAGTTAGATCCATAAGTTTATGTTATCTTTAATGGGTTTCCTTACTGATTTATCCCAAGATGTCCTTATACCTTCTTTAGTGGTCTAAAGTAAAATTTCACAATGTTTTATACATTCAATCTTGTAAGTTGCATTCTGTTTATTAGTTTTCACGCTCCTTTTTCTCTTTTCATGAGCTGTTTTGTGAGTCTTCGGTCTATTTTCCGAGTGCCTTGTTTACTTTCTCTTTTAATAATTGTCTTAGCGTCATATTCATTTGACTCTAAGGTATTAACTTCCTTTACAGATGCATTCAAATTAGAAAAAAATTTTCCAGATTGGATGCTTCATAATTTTCTTCCAGTTTCGTTATATCAACCATTTTAGATACTTATTTTGTGATGAGTTTCAGCATTTCTAATTTTATACTTAAATGTACTTTAAACCTCAACATCCTATAGTTTCTTCTTTGTAGTTATTTAAAAAGATTTAATGAATTCCTCAATGAATTGCAGTTTTCAATAATCGATTTCACTGGTTCGTTTAATCAGGTATTTTCGTATCAATTTTGTCATTGGGCTTTCTTCCCAACTTAGGTATGAATTGTAGTTGTGTCAGAACGTTAACTGAACGGTTTTGCCCATCTATTGTTAATGAGAAGATTCATTCGATGAGTCGGCCTTTAAACGACATGACACACCTCTGATATTCATTATGTTATAGCTTTTAATTCCTGCAATTTTGTTAAGTTTTCCGCCACGTTCGTTTCATTCGAGGACAATCACACGTGGAACCTCAAACGAAACGGGCAAATGAAATAAGAAAACAAACGGACATTACATAAAAACGCAATTCCCAGAATTGACACGTTATAATTGTTTTTTTGTAGTTTACGTTTCAAGGCAACGCTAATATATATATATATATATATATATATATCATTTGAAACTAAACCAAAGGTATTATGTTAAGTCCGCATTATGCAGCTTGATTCGATGCATTTCAACTTCTGTGTCTTTGACTTCCTTCCGTCTGATTATTTTGCTGATTAGAAAGTTACTGCCCTTCCTCCTTCTCACTGGCGTATGCAGGGGGTGTCGATGGGGGGGTTGTAACTCCCATTGCAATGAAATGTTGTGTATCTGACATAGGAATATGTAAGTGGTAGCTCTGTAACTCCCCTCATCGAGTCAATAATCGCACTTATGAATTTTCTGTGTAAGCCTATGTTCTCCACATACCCGCGCACACACACACACAATTTCTGTACCTCTGTAATAAAACAAATATCCACTTTTAAATTTTGTTAATTCGGTTTTGTTTTTGTTTTTTTAATCCTGTGTATCCCACTTGACTTGCTCCATTTCCTCCACTGCTTAAAGTCTTGTTTCATGATCAAGCAAGCGTCCATTCTTACATGACGCAGATCAATAACAAAAGACGTCCTAAATCATCCTGGTAATTTCTAGCATCCATTCCATTCCCCAATGTTTTCATGTCATTCTGACCAGTTAGCTTGATCTGAAGACATCTATCACTTAGAGACAATGAACCCTGATTTTTATGTAGGAATGCTTTTTTGAGGAAAGCTATTCAGGCGAATTGATGCAGTTTCTACCGCTTTCTACCTTTCCATCAATAATTTAAGCAAAAAGTTTGAAAAATAGTATTTAGTTTCAAAATACACCGAGTGAAAATGGAATTACAACACATAGAACCGCTTATTTTTGATTTCTCTGAAAATTTTCATGCAAGAACATTGCAGCCACATATGGAAACGATCAATGTTTCGTGGCAAAAGTTGACGAATAGGGATTTTGAAGTTTAATGCATTTTTATCGAACATGACTAGTTTAAAAAAATTAACAACAGCTTATTATGAAGTCAAATTAAGTTTATCATAACCAGTGGCGTAGGCAGAAAGTTCATAAGGGGGGGTTATAGGCAGTAGCGTAGCTAGGGGGGAAAGGGGGCAGTCGCAACGGGCGCCACAATTCAAGGGGCGGCAATTAGCCTTCAAAGAACAAAATTTTGTTTTGTTACCACATTTTGGACTTATTTATCAGCAATGACACTCACTCACTCACTCGCCCCGAGATACAAAATATCTATCTACGTCACTGGTTATAGGCTTAATGGGAGGGGTTACAGAGCTACAACTCATATATTCCTATGTTAAATATACAAAATTTCATTGCGATGAGGGGGCGGTCACTACTCCCAAAACCGCCCCTGGCTACGCCTATGATTATAACGTATGGAACCCATATTCATGAGAAATATAACCAGCTAACAGATTTTGAGAGAAGAAGAATTATCAGTCTGCGTGGTCATCTCGACATAAACGTGAGCACACGTCAGCCGAATAACAGCACGAACCAACGGCACCTGATGATTGAAAAACGGCACCTGCATACATAAAATCAAGATCGGAGAAATGAGGGAGACTACTGTCCGTTTACGAAACGTAGTCCGATGGAACAGTTAGAAATAACGGGAGCTGACGTCACAAACGGCCTAGCCGATTACAGCAGAGGGGGACTACAATTTCAGAACTTGTTTTTAGCGAACGTTTGTCTGCGCCAAAAACAAGTTCTGAAATGAGTCCTCCTCCTCTGCTGTAATGGGATAGGCCGTTTGTAACGTCACCTCCCGTTATTTCTAACTATTCCATCGGACTACTTTTCGTGAGCAGACAGTAGTGTAATGATCGCCTTATTCGCCAACAAATTCTAGCAAGGAAGATATAGCATAATAGCTATACAGCTATACTATAGCTAGAAACATTCTACAACTAATGGCAGACATATGTCTATATACAGATCCACTTTATATAAATTTAGAATGAGCGATTGAACATTTTTTCAACAACACTCCAGAAAAAAAATTTCCAGAATTTTTTGGAGAAAATTATTTTTATATAAAAACCTAATGAATTGTACAGACGACAACCATTGATCAGTTACGCTGTATCTGTCAACGACTTTCTGTCGATGAATTACAAAGAAATAGAAAATGTGGGTGTGGTTTTTCTTCTTCTTTTTTTTTTTTTTGTATGTTTTTCTGACAGAAATACGATGATAGTTCCCTATGATCCAAGATACCCACTGCTACCCATCACACCATGGCAGTGGGGTCCTTGACCCCGATGACGACTCTTTGTTCGACTGTATAGCTAGCGTCTTTCATACGAACCGATCATAGCACCAAAACACCGTAAAAAGTGGCTCTCTGCATAGCAGGAAATAACTGTACAAATTCTTGATTGAACGGAATAATTATGAAAGTAAAAATGTAATCCATGATTTTCTACTTCATGGGACACGTATTCAGAAAATGAGTATTCTCGTATATCTTTCTCGCCTGCTTTTATAGCTGCTGTCAATATCGTCACTATTTTAAGAGACACATTTCCTTGTAGTATCTATCGCCCTCCGTGTTTCGTTTCGTTACCAACACTTTGTTAATTCAGACGTCTGATAGCTTATTATTTTAAGTTTTTCCCCCACATCGGATAAACCGTTATAAATAAAAATAGTTTTATTATGTAGGGATGATTGGGTCTGGGGATAGGATTGATGTGGCCCTAAGCAGTTTAACAGATCAAGGCCGTACCCAGTTACGTTTAAAGTAAATTAGATTTATTAATTTAATAAAGTTTTGAGCTTGGTTCCCTTCGTCATTGGGGGTAATTTCCCCCCTTTAGTCCCCCCCACCCCAGGCCTTAGGGTGGTGCCAGTCATCAAAATGATGCCCCGACGAGCGACTGACAATGCTAGCTTGATTGTTGACACCAACATGCCAAGATTCTGGTGGTGAGAGTTGGGGAAAAATAGGTATTTTTTATTAATTATTTTGATCTTGTTAACCAAATCGCCCTGCCCTCTGTTTGCAATATTAAGCCCTACTTTCGAATATTTTCCCACCAAAAAATTAAGAGATGTAATAAGGAAAATTTTAGATCCTCTTCTGAAAATATATTATAAACAGAAGGAAAAAAATGTCTACACATATTTGTTTTCCATGAGTGATGAATGCCAGCAGACGTCGATTGACTACCCGGAAAATGAATTTTCCAATCACAAAAGATTTTAAAAAAAAATAATAATTTTACTTCATCATATCGAAATGTTTATATAATGATGATCGATTATATTGATAGTATATTTATTGTAACTAACTACTAACTAGTAAGTTATTGATATCATTGATCAATTTCTGAGAATCAATCAATTCATAACAAACAAAAGCATTACCAATATTTTCAGCAAGTGAAAAAATGAATGAAGGTCCAGTTTTTGTTTGAGCTATTGTGGGTGTAGTTCGTTAATCAGGCGCATGCGCACGGATTAAAAAAAATAATGGCATCTGATGAAAACAGCAACATTTTTCGCTTATAACTAAGGTCGGTTTTAACTAAGGCTCCTGAAAAGGAGAACTGGCGCATATCCGCCATTTTGTTGCCATTGTATCACGTGATCGTGGTTGCAAATTGTATTTATTGGCGACATTTTGAAAGATGCGCCAATGTTTACAATAGTCGGATAATCGCGGATTTTTGATTATTTTTATGCCAAAATAGCGATCATTGCGCCAATGCGGAAAACCTTTATCGCCAAGGTAAATGAAACCGGAATTCTACAACAAAATGGCGGCTGATGCGTCAACTTAGAATTCTAGGGGCTCTAGTTTTAACAATAGGCGAACTTGGGCGGTTACCTGGGGCTGCTGATCAATGGGGCTCTGCAACTCAGAAAGGCCTAATTCATATTATTATTTACTAAGGGTTTCCCCCTCGCTTTGCGCGGCCCTGTGGTTGCCAATGGTCGAGCTTCCAATACCAGTTATGGTCACCAATGTCCAAATTATTGACCACGCTTCTTCACGTACCGCCACGTCTTTTGTACACCAGTTTAATTTTCGATTCGTGGCACACATACTTGAATTTACACTTCTTTTTATTGCACCAAATAGATCTACTATTATATAACTAACTTCTAACTTTTTATAACTATTAATATCTATAAATTATAAATTTAAATTGTCATTATTATAATGCTATGGTATTGCGCTACCTTTTTAAAGAATATCTACATATTTGTAATTAGCGGAAAATTAAATGAAAAAAAATAATTCTGTTTCTTAAAAATAAATGTTTTACTGTATGTTAATAATCTTAATTCAGCTATGTACATTGAATTCATGCTTCTTAGTCGTGTACTTTAAATCAGCTAATTATGTATTTTACTTGATCTAATTATGCAATTTAAACTAATATGATTATATAGTTTAAATTAATATAATCATCTATGTTCAACTCTTCACTATATGGATTCAAAGTCTAAGTGATGAGACGAAGTACTTTAGATCAGTATTTTTTAATTTTTCTTAACATGACAAACCCCTTTAAGCGAGTACTTACATTTTTATACACGACCCCCTCCTCACTTACTTAAAAAACACTTTTAAAATACGTAGGCCTCTTTCTATTCCCCTTCTTTCTTTTAATATGATATTTTTAGTAGGTTTAGTATGGTGCAGTAAAGCTCAAAATGTTAAAATGCAATTTACTTTGATAACACGAATTAGATTTTCGAACGGTACGGATAATTTTGTTTAGAAAAAATGTAAGTAAATGTGCACTAATACATTTAAATTCACATACAGTGAGTCAAAGTTAAACCCGTACACCCAAATGCAAGTCATTTTAGCTTCAATAAAATGCTATTATAAACTTCAAAAATGTTTTATGCGATGTATTTTAATAATCGCATTGTACTTGATTATGTACTTGTCTTTATTTGTGATTATGTACTTGAGGGCAATCGAATAACTTACCGTGATATTGAAGCATCCTTAGGCATATCAATGACTTCAATTCATAAGATCTTGCATGAAAATTTAGGTGTCAAACGGTTATGTGCTAGGTGGATTCCCCAAATTTGAGAGAGGCTCAAAGAGAGGGTTGTGTCGATTGGAGTAAGGTAATGAATGCTCAAAGATTTCCACCGGGGGAACTTCTAAAGTAGTGTTCGACATCGTCGCAGGTGACGAAACGTGGATATGCTGTTATGACTCGGAAAACAAACGCCAATCATCGCAGAGGGTGTTTCCAGACGAGGAAAAACCAACGAAAGTGAAACAAAGTAGAAACGCTGGCAAGAAAATGGTCGCTACCTTTTTCAGTAAAACTGATCACATTGTCACAGTTCCATTACAATATCGTCGTACGGTCAATGCTGAATGGTACACAAACGTTTGCCTGTCAGAAGCCTTAGAAAAACCCGCCCGACAACCCAGAAGCCGCCTCATTGTCCACCATGACAACGCATCATCACACACCGCCGCTAAGACAATCAAGTTTTTAACAGATTCAGGAGCAAAAACGATGACCCACCTGCCATACACTCCAGACTTAGCACCCTGTGACTGCTTCTTTTCTCAATAATGAAGGATAAAATGCGTGGTTTATTTTTTCTTCAGCTGAAGCAGCGGTCGAGGCTTACAAACAGCTTATTTCTGAGGTGCGTACAAAAAGATGGGCCCAGTGTTTGGACGACTGGTTTTATGGAATGAAAAAGTGCATATAATGTCATGGCGAATACTTCGAAAAGCAATAAATAACAAATGATTGAAATATTGCATTGCTCTCTTTGTTAGTCCAGAAATATAAATAGCGATCCTCGTACTTGATTATGTAACAGCATAGACATACGCAGAAAGTTCTTAAGAGGGAGTTATATACTCAATGGGGATGTTACAGAGCTACAACTCACATATTCCTATGTTAAATATACAAAATTTCATTGCAATGGGGGGTTACAACCCCCATCAACACCCCCTGCGTACGCCAATGTGTAACAGCCAAAAGAGCTTAAATGAAAAGCAATTTCCAACTGAAATTCGTATATTGTAAAAAAACTCTGTAAACTAACAGAAAAAATCCTGGCAGCTGAGTCACCAGAACTTTTCTGTTTTTTCTACAAATTTTCTGTTTAATAAAAGTTACGTAATATAACTGATTTTGATCCTTTTTTTTTTTTACAAATTTTCCGTTTAATAGTAGTACACGGGTCACTATAGCGCCAACCGAGAAGCAGAGAGAATTCCTGACCTTTGACCCTAAAAAGAGACCTTCGGCCTCATCAAGACCACCCTTAATTACGTACGCCGCCGGGTGGTATGAATTTGTATTTGTTTTATTGTTTTTGATAGATAAGTTTTTAACTACATACGCCACATAGTGGTATAAGTTGGTACTTATTCGCATTATCATTACATCCAATGTTCTTTCCATGTTAATACAAAGGCGCCTTTTGAAGACAATTCATAGCAACACGTGCCGTGTGCGGCCGGGCATTGTCTTGTTGAAACGTAAGTCCAGGGTGTCGCAAAAGGAACGGTAACACAACCGGTCGTAGAATGTCGTCTACGTACCGCTGTGCTGTAAGTGTGCCAGAAATGACCACCAAAGGGGTCCGGCTATCAAAGGAGATGGCACCCCCTGACCATAACGCCCTGTTGTGGGCATGTGTGGCGTGCGATAGTAAGGGCAGGATCCCCACGCTGCCCTGGACGTCTCCAGACACGTCTGCGGTTGTCGTCAGGACACAGTTGGAAACGGATCTCAGTCACTAAAGACTATACGTCCCCAGTCAGCGCAGTTCCAAGTTGATCGAGCCCGGCACCACTGTAATCGGACTTGACGGTGTAAAGGCGTGAGAGGTAAGCGGCGTAACGGTCGGCGCGAGCGTAAATTCCGCTCTCTCAGTCATCTGCAGAGGGTCATGTTGGACACATGTGTGCGGGCCACACGTTGGATAGTTGATAACGACGAATCCGGTGCTGTGACAGCTGCTCTGACAATCGCTCTGTCTTCCCGTTCTGTTGTGGCCCTAGGTCGACCGCTGCCGTCCCGACGCTGACATCTGCCGTTGTTGACCCACTCTTGCCAGCACCGTCCAATCGCCGCATCGCTTCGACCCACATGTCCAGCGATTCTTCGATTCGTCCAACCAGCCTCTTTCAATCCGATAGCACGACCTCTTTCAAACTCTGACATATGCTCGTAATGAGCACGAATCTTTCGGCGAGGCATTGTTACAGTCGACGTAAGATATCCGCAGTCAAAATGCAACAGAAATTTTGACCACATATTGAGAATCGCTCCTTATATACACCTGCTGAATGCGCAGTTCCGATGCGCTGGAGTTCCCGCTATTCATTCATTGGACACCAAATTTTAATCATTTGCATGTTCGGTCAAAATGTCTTTGCATACGAAATTTCATTACAATTGAAAAATTCCTTCTTGGTGAGTGGATTTTTTTGTTATAGAGTGTATGTAAAATTATTAGAAATTCCAAGATTTCATACGCTACCTTTTAAACTTCTTAACAGTATGTCAACATACTTTCTGTTCAAGAAAAGAAGTCCGATGGCATCGTTAGAAATAACGGGTGGTGGCAAACCAGATAGCTGCTTGCAACAATATAGGACTCGTTTTTAGCGACCGCCAAAAACAAGTTCTGAGATTGGAGTCCTACTCTGCTGTAAGCGGCTAGCCGGTTTGTGACGTCACCTCCCGTTATTTCTAACTGTACCATCGGACTTCTTTTCGTGAACAGACAGTATGTATATTGGTTCATTGTACCGTCAATAACTTCCAAATTTCCAACTGCAGTAACTGCCATACATCCCCACAATGTAATGCTTCTACTGCCATGCTTTACTGTGGGACGTAAGTTCTGAGGTTACCCAAGCTCCCGGAAAACCGCTATTCGGATAACCGAAGCCAGTTCTGCACGTAACGTATTTTACGTTCAAGTATTTTCAGAAGGGGCAATTAACCCAAGCCTAGTATATGGCCTTGTAGTCGATTATTTACTGTAATTGGAATAATCTTCCCTGCTTTTCATTAATTACAAAATAATAATAATAATAATAATATATAATTAACGGGAAGAATTTTAGAATTTTTCAACTTCTTGTGCAAACTGAGAAAAGGTTCGTTTATAAACAAATTTTCCAATCTTCTTGCAAGAAAAAGTACAGTTAAAATAGAAATGAAATGTAGTATTGAAAATACAGTTTGCTTTAACCCTGCTGTGATCAGCAAGTGGTGAAACGAATTACTTACTGTTAAACAAGTAAATAGCAATGTGTTTAGATCAATTTCACGTTTTTTGTTAGTCATTTCAAAATGAGTCAAGGAACTGTATTCACATTCTTTCGTTATACTCACTTTTCTGTCCTGATCGCTACATCATTCGTGGATTTCTGTTTTTATATGACATGATTTTCTTAAATAACTTCAAATAACAATGTCAATCAATCCACGTTCATCGGCGTAGTGACACTAACGCCGATGGTATAGCGTGATTAGATGGTGAAACGTTCGAAAGAAAATAAATATTTCTGCCTTCGGTGGGGCCTGAATCCACGACCTTCCACTGTGGAAGGTTTTTATTATTTTATTTATTTTCTTTCGAACGTTTCACCATCTAATCACGCCATACCATCGGCGTTGGTATCACTACGCCAATAAACGTTGACTAATTGACATTGTTGTTTGATTTAATCTGCGTAGTGTTCGATTTATATAAAATAAACTTCAAATAGTTGAAGTTTACATAGAAAACATACATCAAACATATGATGCAAAACAACTCCTTTCACAGTGGGTTGCACTGAAGGATTCATTTCCGGGTTCCTTGACGGCTCGCCGGGTTCCGTAAGCACTTTTTCAAACATCGCCAAAAATTTCAGAACATCTCGACATTTTGTAATCTTTCCCAAGGCAGGTTAAATAGTGTTCGCTAACTATAATAAATATTTCTCTACCGTTACGCTTACTCAGAGATCTCATAAAGATCGCACTGCTCACTATAGTCCGGGGTTTCGTTCCCTAAGCCTTAAGAGGTTCGGATTCCTCGGAAAACAGTAGGTCCGGCGCAGCATGACCACTGTAGTCTTTGAGCCGTAAAACCAAAAAAGCAACCAAAAATCTACCGTTACGAGCTATTGATTATAGTTAGTGAACTATTGATTATAGTTAGCGAACTATTAATTATATATATAGTTAGCTTGCTATTGATTAGAGAGGAGTGTTCAAGTATTACATAAGCACCCTGGAGGGGGGGCGGGCTGCAGTTGGTTTTATTTTTTTATGTTAGTCAATGCTAATTGATGCTTATTAGGGGGGTTGACCAAAATATTGCTTACGTGGTGCTTGAACTCTCCCTAGTTAGCGAACTATTGATTAGAGTTCGCTAACTCTAATCAATAGCTCGTAATTATAGAGAAGTATTACTTCCCTTTTTAAGCGTAATTGAAATTTTATTAATCAAATTTCAACGCGTTTCGGACGGACGTTGGCTATCCCTTGTCAGGAATACACATTCGGCTGGCACTGTCCAAAATCTATCCAAAACGCGTTGAAATTTGTTCAATAAAATTTCAACTACGCTTAAAAATGTTGTTTTTTCTATTTGTTATTTTTTTCAGCGTGGTGCTACGTCTAATCAGATTACTACTAATCAGATTAATTACCTCCCTTTTATACTAATTTATTGCTTATTTTCATATTTAAATTACATTAAACAATAATATGATGTAATTAATTAAATCATTAATATATATTAGATTATATATCCCAAGCTGCGCTAAATAAAAAACCTTTAGGTTTCTCCTGAATGATGTCTATTTCGTGCCTGCCATTCGTGGCTCGTCATGTGGTAAGAGCGTTTCGTGAAATTGCAAGTTTGAGAGAATCACTAATATAAAGTAAAACCTCCCTTAACGACCACTTCTATTTAGAGACCACCTCCCTTAACAACCAGTTTTTCTAGAAACGGATTTTTTCCCTTCCTCATAGACCCCATGCTAAATTTAGCTCTATTTGGAGACCATCTCGCTCAGCGACCGTTTTTTCACGGAACTGACGGTGGTCGCTTTAGGGAGGTTTTACTGTAAAATATCTATAAATAAAATACAGATTGTGTATGCAAAAAAATAAATATATTTTTTTTATAAAATATAGCTTCCTAACTTACTAAATACTTGAGCTTTTATTAGCAAATTAAAATAGCATAGCCTTGACATATACAATTATCAAAATATCATTTGTGTTTGTATTAAAGGATAAATTATATGTATCCATCATCGCTGACAACTTGAGATAATTAATTGTTAGAGTCATCAATTTCCACCAGATGGCGTTGAGTGGAAAAGAGCAAAACCTGATAGTTACAGGAGTCGAGATTAAAAAAAAATGGTCGCAAGGAGTTGGCCGCTTACATGAACGTTTTCGAATAAAGTTTGCATTTGTGAACTAACTCCTGGTTTTTAATTAAGAGCTCAAATGTCGCCCTTGATATGTTTCCAATCGTTCAGTGGCGGAGGAGAGAACCCAGCTCCGCCCCACTTGGATAACAAAGTACACTATTCTCCTGAACGCAGATTCACAATCTTTTTAAAACTGCTTGAGCCCTCCTCCCCTAATTGTTGAATTACCACGCCCCTGATTGATTGTTCCACCCACGCGATTGTTCCTTTGTGTTTTTACGGAAAAAAAGACGATAAAGATTATATCACAAACATAGGCGAAGCCAGGGGCTGCTGGGGGTTATAACCCCTATTGCAATGAAATTTTGTATATTTAACATAGGAATATATGAATTGTAGCTCTGTATCCCCTCATTGAGCCTATAACCCCCTTATAAACTTTCTGCGTACGCCCATGGTTACACCGGAACCTATGTTGCCAAGGGAACCTAGCGGACAGAAAAACGGTTCTGCAATACCATTCGGAGCCAAACCCGGGTTACTCGGATACGGTAGACGAATGGGTTACCATTACATTGCTGTTGGCAAGGCCAGGTTATGCTAAGGGCTCACGGGGCCTACTCCCAGGCCCCGCAAAAAGCGAGCCCCAAAAATTTTATTTAACAAATTTACTTGATGTTGTATAATAGTAATTTAATGAAAAAAAAATCATTTCTTCTTCCTTCTTCAGATTTACTATCCGAAAATAATCCAGCGAATAGCGAATCCATAGCTAGTATTCACAATTACAATAATTATAGCTGCAATTGCAGCTTTGAGAATAACTAAACTTAGCTCTTTTTCATTGTTGCTTGTTTTGCAATTTCGCTGCTGAATTTCGCTATAATTTGGCTACTTTTCATCATAAATGGCTGTAAAATGTTGCCGATTGTATGTTTATAGGGTGTGTCATTGGTTTGGTTTTTTTTTTATTGCACATTTTTTCGCAAAATATTTTATCTTTCGTCTGTTTACATTTTGATAAAACCGCAACAGTGTGCTTTTTTCTGCGGCGTGAGCCGCAGTGTTTCTAAAAGCACGAAATTGGTGCGCCAATGCCACATACTATTTTCTGCTTTTATCAAAACTTTCACAACTTCAGCTCTGCAAGTTCATTCTTGGACATCCGACATTGACGTGAACGTGGGATTAAAAAGCACATTTTTACCTCCATTTTTAAATGGTAATAAGGGTGCGTACGTTTTTCAGATATATATCCAATCTTTATAAGCGTGTCAGTGGGGGACAATGCCATGGACCTGGGCCCCTAATAGTCATAGTTGGCCACTGGCTGTTGAGCATTGGATCTATATTTCCCGAGGAGTTCGAACCTCTTAAAGCCTAGGGAACAAACCCCTGGACCACAGTGAGCAAGGGTTAGAGTAGGTAGACGTTCATTCTTTCACTGTCGGTAGTCAATCCCGAATTAACGACATTGATTAATCACATTAATGAATGCGTTGCCACAGAGCCGCTGCAGGGTGATTTCACTTAATAAAACAATCCAACATAACTAAATATTGACAATATTTCTGCACCAACGTTCAAGCGCTCAAATTACAGCTGTTCGTATAGAGGAGGAAAAGAGACACCCTCTCCCCGTTTGGAGTCGAACCAGGGACCCACCGTAGGCACCGGAATGTATAAGCCGACTACGCTACAGAATGATGCTATTTTCCTTCACACTGAATACCTCGTTGACATTCAGCCCACTTCCGTGGCAGTAAGCAGGGAAGTGAGCATGGAAGTGGGTAGCGCGAGTATATAAACACGTTACTCACGCTGACCATGCTCCTGTCACTGCCGCCGGTTGGCGATTTTTGTGCGGAAATCAAAGGACCGACAGCGCGAGTGAGTGTTTACGTTCTGCTTTCTTGCGCAGCGGTAAAGATCTGAATCTGCAACTAATTCTACGTTCTCCATTGCTCGATGTCGAATGCAAAGGGAGTATGAAGCTGCAATGTAAACTCTCACTGCCTTTGATGCTGCCACAAAACTATTTTGAGGAGTAAGTACAGCAACGCCAGGAGCAGTGGCAGTGGCTGAATGTAAAGCTAGCTTTAGATTTTTAAAGATCTTATGACCCATCGCAGGTTTGGACGCATAAACCTGAATGCAGAAAAAATATTGGCTATCTTAACCCCTTAGGAAAATCACAAAAACGTGCCTAGATGACTTTGTAGGCATAGGCGCCCATATGAGTACTTCTGGGGGGGGGGGGGGGCTGAGAAAAATTATTACCTCTTTCTCAAAGCTGTCGAGAATTTTAGTGAATGTACAAGATACCAAAACGCTACAAAAATAATTGATACTGCTTGACAATTAGTAATGAGCTAAAAAGTACCTTATTTTAAAATGTGACTGTAAAACTTTTGAAAGTAAATGCATAGCAGTTTCGGGAAAATACAATTTTTAAACGGCTAGGGGCGGCTCGAGTCCCCTTTTCCTCCCCATATGAACGCCCATGTTTGTAGGTACCAATATTTGGAAATTGTGTTACCCCTGCGAAAGGTCACAATATCCGTCTTTCGATAACTAAATATTAAGATTCGATAAAATACCCCGGAACCAATGGGTGTCAAGAATCCCTTTTCAGTCAAGAAGCCTTTTCAGCTTAAAAATGTTGAAATATAAAGCAAACACGTTCTGGCAACACGGTTGAACTTAACCGGAAATGAACCTTAACCATACCCTTTAGTAGTTGTAGTGTGTACCATGCTTTGCTAGCTTGTAACTGCAGTGTGTGTGAATAAGATTCACGTGTAAATCAATTCTATATACCAGTCTTAAATATCATTAAATAAATGGCTAAATATCAGTTATTCGATAACTTTATCAGCTAAAATTATCAGGTTATGAGCTCTTCATGCTGAAACTGCAAGATTTGAATTGCATAGTGACTATTAGGCTTAGTGATACTGCCGAAAGCTAAGTGAGATTTATTTATGAACTATATAAATTATTCGCAAAGATGGATTTTAAAACTCATATTGAAAAGCTGGAAGATACGAAAAATTGGTCGGAATAGAAAAAGCAAGTAGCACTGGTGTAGCGCCATCACGATGTTCTAGATTGCATCAGTGAGGAACGTGTATCGCCGTACAATCCTGAAGAAGTTCCAACCTCTAATTCTGAGGTACGTCGTTTACATAACGTTAAATATAAAGCATTCATGAAATATGATGCTTTGGCACAACTAATCCTGGTTGGTAGCGTGAATAATGCAAACATGGAACTAATCGCCATGTGTGATACAGCGAAAGCCATGTGGTAGAAATTGGTATCGATCTATGAACGAAGTTCGGGTCAACAGGTCGATAGACTGATGGAACAATTTTTCAACAGCAAAAAGAATCCCACAGAAGATATAGTGACCCATATTTCAAGATCGCAAAGAAATTTTCGCCAGTTAAATGATGAGCTAAATAGACTTGCCAAAACAGAACTGCCAGATTTACTTTCGATGAGTAGAATTATGTCCACTCTACCGTCAGCATATTTTGAAATCAGAAGTTTGTGGGAGTTTGTTCCCATACAGGAACGAACCTTCAGTAAGCTAACTGAGCGACTTCGGCTTATTGAGATGTGGCTTCCAGCGAAAGCAAATACCGAGTCTGCAGCCCTGTTGGCTAAATCTTATACGAAAAAGGCAGTGAAGCAGCAACAAGAGCGGAAATATTTCAAGTGCAACAAGCCCGGACATTTTACCAAAAATTGCTTTAAGAAAGGAGGCAGCGCAAAACAAGAAAATGGTGATGCTTTTATGTGCATGAACGGAGTAACTGAAAAGGAATTTTGTCTGGCGGACAGTGGTGTATCTGCACACGTGAAAAACGATGAGGGGTACTTAGCATCACATGAGTCGTTTGTCGCACCCAAGGAAGTGAAAATAGGGAACAGCGATATTATTCTAGCGTATGGTCAAGGAACTGTAATTGTTGAAGTGCTTCTGGATGCAAAATGGGAAAGAAACCATCTGATTAATGTATGGTGCGTCCCTGATGTGAACAGGAACCTGTTCTCAATAAGTAAAGCAATAGACAAGGGTTTCGTCTTTGGGGCGGACCACAGTGGCTGTTTCTTCACAAAAGGTGGTTCTATACGTATGAGAGGACAAAGAACCGACCAAGGTCTCTACGTACTGGAGATGAGAGTCAAGATACCTGATGCAGCTGCTGCCACTTATCTTGCCTCCAAAGAAGAAACTCTGCAGCTATGGCATGAAAGACTCTCATCAAAATTGTCATCATGCAAAAAAAGTGCTTGAAAAGTTCCAGATCCATTCTAAAGAAAGCGAAGAAATACGTGAAGGCAGTTTATTAGGGAGGCAATACAGAGTTAGCTTCGGAGCTAGAAAAAACAGATCAGATTCAGCTGGACAGTTGATTCATGCTGATGTATGTGGACCAATGCAACAGAAATCTATCGGAGGTGCCAGATACTTCGTTTGTTTCAAGGATGACTTCACAAGATTTCGCAGAACTTTCTATCTGCAGAGGAAGAGTGAAGTGTAAGATTGCCTTAAAATATTTATTAATGAGGTGAGCACTGCTGAACACCATATTAAAGAATTCCGAAGTGATGATGGAACTGAATTTCGAAATAAGAGTGTTCAACGCATTCTTGAGTCTAAGAGAATCACTCTTCACACTTCTATGCCCTATACTCCAGAACAGAATGGAGCAGTTGAAAGGGAGAACCGCACTATAGACGAAAGTGCCAGGTGTTTCACTCATTCCAAGAATCTCCCAACAAAACTTTGGGCGGAAGCTGTATATATACTAAACAGAACTGGGCCCTCTACAGGGAAAGATAAAAGTCCTTTTGAGCTCTGGTTCTATAAAGAAGTCAAAAGTATTGACTATTTACACGTGTTTGGTACGGAATATTTTGTACATGTGCCAAAACAAAAATTCGATAAGAAAATGTAAAGGGACACTTTGTAGGCTATTGCGGTAAAAAAAATGGCTACCATGTGTGGACTCCAGTTGACAACAAAGTTGTTTTAAGTCGAGATGTTATTTTCAGATAAAAGGGACAAAGTCCATTTTTCGGCAGTGCCTACCGTGCCAACATTGGGACCAGAAGTAGCGATTACAAGTGTGAAAGAAAACAGCGACATAACTCCAAATGTGTCTACAGATGAATCAGAAGCGAATGTTGAAGAAAACAACAGCCAAAATGAAGTTGTCCATTACCTTGAAGATGAAGAGAGCATGGAATTAAACCAAAGAAAAGGAGTAACAAGAATTCCACCATATTTATATGACTATGTATTGTTGGCTGAGCACAGTATACCACAGTCTTATGCTGATGCCATGTCATCAAATGAAGCTGATTAGTGGAAAATGGCAATGGATGAGGAAATGGCCTCACTCAAAGAAAATCAGACATGGGATCTTGTTGAGCTGCCTGGAAACAAGAAAGTAATCGCGGACCGATGGGTCTTAAGAATAAAGAAAAAAGGTGATAGAACCGTCGATCTCTTTAAAGCTAGGTTAGTTGCCAAAGGTTATGCACAAAAACCAGAAATCGACTATGACGAAACCTTCAGTCGAGTTGCTCGATTCGACTTGCTACTTCTTGCTACTATTCGAATGCTACTTAGTGTAGCTTCATGTGAAAACCTGGGGCTTCTGCAGTTTGATGTCAAGACCGCATTTCTATATGGAAAACTGCACGAAGAGGTCTTCATGAGACAACCTGAAGGCTACGACAATAAAAGCAGAAAAGTATGTGAACTTAATAGGAGTCTTTATGGCCTAAAACACGCACCACGGTGTTTGAATAAGCGTTTTGCAGATTTTATAAAAGAACAAAATATACATTGCAGTACAGCAGATCCATGTCTATTTTTTCGAATAAGAAATGAAAAGAAGTTGTTAGTACTGATATATATATATATATATATAGATGTTGATGATGGTCTTGTCGCTGGAACCGATCAGAGTGAAGTAACAGCATTTGCCAAAAAGCTTCAGGCAGAGTTTAAGATTACAGTTGACTCATTTGATTGCTTCCTGGGAATGAACATAAAAAAATTAAGCGATAGCTCCATTTTTGTTGAGCAAAGTAAATATGTAATGAAAATCATAGAAAGGTTCAACATAGAGGAATCAAATGCTGTGGCTGTCCCATGTAAAAAAACTGATCATAATGAGAATGATCATAAAGTTGGAAAAGAAGTTCCTTATCGTGAAGCTGTAGGTAGCCTTATGTATTTAGCAACAGCAACACGTTCAGCAACGCGTTCAGACATTGCATATGCAGTGAGTGTTGTATCCGAGACATTGGACACTCCAAAGATGTCAAATTGAACAGCAATTAAAAGGATCTTCAAATACCTGAAAGGAACTTCAGAATATGGATTGCTGTATTCTGGAAACCATGCACAGGGAGGATTAGCAGTCTCTACTGATGAAGACTATGCAGATGATGCTAAAATCTGACGCTCGAGAACTGGAATAATCAGCAAATTTGCTGGTGGAATTGTCTTCTGGGCAAGCCAGAAGCAAAAAAGTGTTGTTCTTTCGACAACAGAAGCTGAATATATTGTAGCTAGTGAGGGAGTCAAAGAGACTATTTGGCTCAGCTGACTGATGGACGAAATAACACAGTTGAAGGATGTGCTAACACTGCTTATCAACAATGCCAGTATGACCAAGTTGGCAAAGAATCCGGAGTTCCACAAGCGGTCCAAACACATAGACATCAGATGCCATTTTGTGAAGGGAAAAATACCAAGAAGGGTTGATGAACTTAGAGCATGTTGAAAGTGAAAACCAGCTAGCAGATATCATGACCAAGCCTCAGGCTCGTGTGCGCTTTGAGAAACTGCGAACTGGGTTAGTGATATAAAGTAAGAACAAGTTTGTTTTGAGGGGGGGAATGTTAAAATATAAAGCAAACACGTTTTGGCAACACAGTTGAACTTAACCGGAGATGGATCTTAACCATACCCTTTAGTAGTTGTAGTGTATACCATGCCTTGCTAGCTTGTAACTGCAGTGTGTAAATAAGATTCACGTGTAAATCAATTCTATGTACCAGCCTTAAATATCATTAAATAAATCGCAAGCTAGTATCAATCAATTGATAACTTTATCAGCTAAAATTATCAAAAAGACAATCCGCTACATGGCAATTGAAATGTAAGATCTTGTGAATCCTCGATCAGTGTACTTTCCTTCTCTAATGTGATCTAAATATAATACTAGTTCTAATTTGTAATTGACCCCGTTAAAACGAACGTCACTTTCACAATCTTCCTTCGGCTGTAACTTGAGTTACAACTTCTGTCACTGTATCAGTTAAAGCAATTGTTTTCGCAGCAGTAATTGCAGTAAATGCTGCAATTAAAAGTAATTGCTATGTATGGATGATGAAAGTGACTACCTTTGTTGCGCATATTTATTGAATGCGTTCGTTCACCTCAAAGTCAATGAAGCACAGCTCTCCATTCAAGCATTGACGATTTCATTATCACCTTCAGCACTTTTAATAGCGATAATTTAAGAATATTATAATTAGACAATATCGAGAAATCTTCCCATAACGATCAGTGGCGAATCCACGGGGGATAAATTAGGGAAATCCCCCCCCCCAAAATCCACAAAAATGCGGTGGAAATCGTTTATAACAAGCATAAATTGTTATAATCGTTAGTCATTATGACCAACGGCATATGACAATGGAATTTTTACAAAAAGTTTGATTGCTTATTTTATTTTTTAAATTGCTCGTTAAATCGGGTGTCCGAAAAAGACCTTCGCTAAAAGCGGTTAAATTTTATTGCGCTTAATCATTATACCAAACAAAATCCATATTTTCCTCGCTGTATCGGGAACTCGCTAAATGAGGCTCGTGTTAAGCGGGTCTTACTGCATTTTACATCCCTCCCTCCAAAGTTTCTCTCTAGATCCACCTCTAATAACGATACGTTAGCAAAGCTGTCAATATAGACAACGTTGAACCTGGTAATCCTCTATTATTGTCCGGCCTGCGGAAAATAACGTTACAGATAGTAAGGCCTTTCCTCTGGTGTTGGTCTCTCATGTGCAAAGACCATATACGGCCGCCCTTATTATTTTAATATTTATTAATTTGATACATGCAGTGGTTATTTTTATGGTAGATAGATTGTAATTAAAAGAATGGCGAAGTTCGCCGCTTTTTGCGTCCCTAAAAATTTGGCGCCCCATACATTTGGTATTTTTCTATGAATAAATTAATTTTATTTGACGACGATTGTTGGGATTTTTTTGGATATTGGGGAAAGGGGGGAAAAGACAGGATGCAGAACAAAATTTCAGTGAGGGCGCAAAGCTTGAAAATTCACTTGTAAGTTTAGTTTTATTTTTTATTTGAAAATAATCATTTTTAATATAAATTTATTATTCTCAGGGGACGTACTTCCTGGATCGTGCCTTGGGGGTTCTTTTCACGCAATTTTCAGAATTTCAGATTTAGAAAAAAAAATTGAGGGCGCTTTATCATGCCAACGAAATAGCTTTTTAAATTTTTATTTTCAATAGATGAATCAAAAATTCTTGATTTGTCTTTGATCCAAAAATCAAAGACAATATGATAATAAACAACCTCGGCCGCCCCTGAGTTTGGCCGCCTTGGCGCGGAGGGTATCTTCTGCACTCCCACTAGGAACGGCGCTGATAGAGTGATTTATCCTTATCTATCTATCTATCTATCTATGTATATTTCACTGTATTAAAAAATTGCTGGAAAATTCATGAAAAGATTGATAAATGAAATTTGGTCCAAGTGGTCATCGTTTTCACGATGTAACTTCCTAACAGACGGTGGGTAAGAAAGCCGTCACAAAGGGAATTGAGATTCTACAATAGGGAACCGAGATTCTAGAATAGGGAATCGAGATTCTAGAATAAGGAATCGAGATTCTAGAATAAGGAATCGAGATTCTAGAATAGGGAATTGAAATTCTGAATTATAGAATCGAGAATAATAAGAATCTAGATAAGAGCAAGGTCGTAAATCGGAGTTCCCTTTTTTTAAACGTCCACACGCGCTTAAGATATTCCATAATTCATCATTGAAAGTAAATAAATAAATAAATAAATAAATAAATAAATAAATAAATAAATAAATAAATAAATAAATAAATAAATGCTTTCAAGAACGTTCGCTGAGCAAAATCAAATATTTATATAGCAATATAATATTCCATATTTTTAATAAAACATTCTATAGACCGCCATTTATTGGGAATATTTACAGCAGGGATGGCCATAGATAGATGAAATGGGAGGAGCTCACGCAGATATCGCTCAGTAATATTTTCATTTCTTTAGATCGATTTTTCTGGAAACATAAATCTTGTGGAAATATAGAAGACTATGTTTTGGAAGCCGTCCGCTTCTCCCTACATCTTCGTAAAATTCGCATGGACACCCCTGATTTAAGTCCTCAATGCCCCTGAAGATATCCATAAACTCTAAAATGATAAGCTTTAAATTATAAAATCTTTTCGCATTTTTCTTTAAATTTGGTTGATCTGTATGGTTTTTCGTGTACAAAAATTCTTATATTAAAAAAATTAGGTACCCTCTTTTCCTCTGCCGACGAGCCGTAGATCATCAGCATATCAGCCAAGTAAAATATGAAAGATGTGTACAAAACGCCCAACTTTTGTAATATATTTTGAAATATCGATATACAGTGAAACTTGATAATGTGACCACTTTGGTAAATTGACCACTTAAATAAAGTGACCATTTTTTATAAGAGGGGACCAATAGGAACTTAGTCACGCCTATACTAAAGTCTGTCGTGAAGCCTAAAGGGCACCACCTGCCTATGACGACCATTGCAATCCAGTCCCATATGTGTTCACTTTAGGCAAGTTTTACTGTATAGTAATATTCGAGTGGTTGGCGACATACTATATTTATACAATGGAAAAAAAAATTCACAATTTTATTTCGTACATTTACACAGCGAAAAATGTTATCAACTGTTTCGACACAGCTATCCAGACAGCTCTTAATACAACGTTTTCCACAATACAGCAGCCTGAAATAATTTTGTGTAATTAATTATTCTTCCACATAATAATTTTGCAACTTCTCTGAATTAAAAGCTAATAGCTTTAATATATTAATATCTTTTAATGAGAAAAATTTCTAATATATAATAACCTCAGCTTAGCTCAGATAGTGGAACCTCCGCCCGCGAGTGGAGGATCGTGGGTTCAGGCCCCACCGAACGCATTTTTTTTTTTGGAACATTTCATCGTCTTGACGTGATCATCGTTGTGACGTCATTTTGACGTGATCTGACCACGTCATAACATCGGCACTGGTATCACTACGCCAATAAACGTTGATTAATATTGTTGTTTAATATAATATCCTGTCTATATTTTATATAAAGTATAATTTATATATTATTCAGATGTTACCAATAGTCTTGCATATAAATACCAGGGCTGGGAACAGGATTTACAGGCTCCTATGCAGGTCTTTAGCAGGCCTTTTTATGCAGGCCTTTAACAGGTCGGCACCCCCAATCCATCCCTAACCCTCCTTCTCCTCCTCTCCCTTAGAATTTTTCAACATTTAAACGCTAATGGTTTATCAATCTCCAAAGTTTTTTAGTTATTCTAGTAAAAAAAGTAGTAATAATTCGCGCCGGAACCCTTGGGCATTTTTACTCTTTGCCCCTCCTTGCCAACGGCCCTGATAAATACAGCTAAAGTACCCTCTCTCTCTCTCTCTCTCTCTCTTTCAACCAAAAACAATGTAAGAAGCACAATTTTAACGTAATCATTACAAGAGTTATTTGCATAACTCATGCAAACAAATACTCAGGAGAGCATTATATCAAGAAAATGCACGTGACTGTTAAAAAGTGGCATAGCCGGTCAAAAGCAGATAATAGGTGATGGTGAGGAGGAGGGAGCGACCTCTAACTGTCCGTCTATCTTATTATGTTTTTGCTTACCAGTGTTTCTCGTTGGGTAATGGAAATCCTTGAGCTCGTTGTGTTATTTTTTTTTTATTTCAGAGCTACATTGCCCGTTCCAAGCATATTTTTATATTTCCACTTCAATGAATTGTATTAGCACGGATGCATTTCATTATAAAACAAGAGAATAATGCATATTTACTTTTCAAATTTTTTACAAGACATGTAAAATTTCAATTTATTTCGAATTGTTGGGGGGGGGAGGGGACCCGGGTCTCATGTGTCCACCTAAGTCTACACCTAGCCATATGAAACAATAAATGCATATGGAGGACCCAAGGAATGCACCCAAGGACATAGATAATCTACAGAGCATCTACATTTTGATGTAATAATTTGAGCCATATAATTCACTATAATAATTCATGTATAATTAATTAACTGCACATCATGCAAATTACTAACTGCAATAATTTCATTAATTAACTGTATTAATTTATTAATTAACTGTAATGATTCCATATATAATTCACTGTAATAATTCCATGTATATAATTCAATGTAATAATTCCATGTATAATTCACTATAATAATTCCATGTATAATCCAATGTAATAATTCCATGTATAATTCACTGTAATAATTCCATGTATAATTCACTGTAATAATTCCATGTATAATTCACTGTAATAATCTAAGAGCCATGCGTAATTCACTAACTTAATCCGCAGAGCGTGAGTAATTAATTTACTGTAAGAATTATATATAAAATGCACTGTAATAATTTTATGTATATTCACTATGATAACCTACAGAACAATGTATAATTCACCATGTCTACAGAGCCACGTACGATACACTGTGATAATCCATACAGCCATATATATGATAAGCCAATAATAAATATAGACTCTAAAATAATACTACTCCTTTTATAAAATTTTTAAACTCTTAAACATTTTAACTGACTCTTTTAACTCATATGGTAGATATTTCAGTTTACCCCTGTTTTTTAGACGCAAGATTTAGACCAGAGTTTTACAACATACGGCCCACCAACAGCGTTAATTCAGCCCGCCGACAACTGTTTGGAATAAAAAATTCCAGGGATTTCAAAACAATTTTTTTTTTTTTGCAAAAATAAGGAAAATTTGAGGGAACAGCATGAACAATCATAATAAAACACTCCGAAAAATTTTGTTTTCATGTCTAATTATTCGGTCCATTATTATTATTATTATTATTATTATTATTTTAAGAACCTCGCTAGCCCACAAAATCTGTAAAAAAATTTTCAGGTGGACCTCTGCCCAAAAAGATGGGAGCAACCCTGATTTAGATTAAAGAAAGCAGCTCTACTTTTTTCATGAGAACTTCAAAGTTCCAAACCCATTTTTGTAACTCTCATAAATCAAGGTCTTCGCTTGGTCCTAAAGAAAC
>QLNU02014176.1:92927420-92979750 GCA_006491805.2 Dysdera silvatica
ACATTGGCGAACAATATTTGTCATAGAACCTAGGGTCGCAAACCACTCACAGCTATAGTTCTAAAACCGTCCAGCATGCACAAATATTTACAACCAGTGCGTGAAAAGCGCCAGATAAAACTCAGGTCAGCTGCTCAAGTGCATAGATGATTAGGACATCGCATTTTGCGCTTCTCATGCACTGGTTGTCACTATTTGTGCATGCTGGACGGTTTTAGAACTGGCGCTGTGAGTGGTTTGCGATATAGGTTATATGACATATTGTTCATGTAGGTGTATGCTACCCCTTCTAGATGTTTGTAGCTCTGATACTGACACGATGTATATATAGCTTGCAAAAGGATTACTGGTATTTAACTGGAAGGAGATCCTCATATTGAACATATCTGACAGATGTGTAGAACCAACCGGACCAGAAACCTAATGTCCGATCCCGCGTTGAAGTGGTGCAGGCTGGCTTTCAATTTATGAAGCAAATTATTATTTGCTGTACGAATAGAAAGGGGGAAGGGGAGGGCTAATTCACCAACCCGTCTAGCCAGCGTGGTGAAATGATGGCTAATTCCTCCAATATGCTAATACACCAAAAACCATGGCCCCTAGTCTCCAAGTGCTGGAGTGCTCCTGAGGCAGCGGTCAGCATGGTATAAAAGGAGGGGGTGCTAAGAATCACTGGAATGGCCCAGGCTGTCATTTGTTATTGACCTTAGCTACGTATAATGGATGATCTCTTGCTTTTGAAGCAAAATTTCAGTAATGGGAAGAAGAACTTGAAAAGATCAAATAGGACATTATAGGATTCAGTGAAGTCAGAAGAAAAGGTGAAGAATTGGTGGAACTTAAAAGCGGACATTTGTTTTATTACAGAAGGGTGGAAATGGGAAGACCACCCCTGTTAGTTCGTTAACTCGTACTAAAATCATAATTAAGAGTAAATATAAGTTTATTTAAGCATGTGATATATGTACAGTACACGCAAAAGTATAAAGTACAATTTCTACAACACAGGTGTGGGGCCCCAAGTAAATGTTACAGCATAATCCGCTCGAGATCTCTTTTTGATGTGTATTTGGAAACTGGGGAAATATGAAACAATTTGCACAATTTACCTTCACAGTTTTCTTTAAGAAGACATCTAGAGCCATTTCATTAAATCGGAGAAGTTAAACTTTATTAGAAAAATTCTTAAAATCTTATAATTTAACCCAGCGTTTATCAAAGTGCGAATCCGGAAGTTCCATAAACGATTTAGAAAACAGCCGAAATTCTCCCGCATGGCAACCCTTCAGGTTAGTTAACTAGTCATAATTAGTATCCTTCAACAATAAAATATAACATTTTTCTCTAAATTTTTATTTAGTTTAGTTAGTTTATTTGTATGTACAAGCAGTGACCAATAATAGCCCTTTGTTTTCTGCAAAAAATAAGGTGCATCGTGTTCGATATCATTTTATGGCTGATTTTTTTCTGAAAATGATGATACCGAAGTTTTGAAAATTGCTTCACGCAAACACAAGTTACGAGCAATCAAAATATTGTATTTTAGCAAAGAATTTTTCAACTAATTGCTTACCATTATCAATTTTTGTAAATAAATGTTCGAAATGTTCTTTTTGGACCGAAGGTTGTTATTGCACCTTAGACATTTGATTGTAAATACTGAAGGTAAAAAAAAAGATATTAAAATATGTGAATAGAAGATAATGTATTCAAGTATGAAATGTAATGTAATCAAGTATTGCAATACACACACACACACACAAAAAAAGTGTCTACACAATTTAGTACTAATTTTCATTGCTTAATACGTTCGTCATTGTCACAGGTCTTTTTATATTTGAAAAAATATTCAGTACTTGAAGAAAGGCGCCGACCAAAATTTCATAAATACTCTTCTGGTTCTGCCTTGAGTGATGACACTTTGGTGCCGCCTATCTCACTAGTTCAATCAGATCCTGTAAGAAAATGGACAGCAAGAAGAACATCTGTGATAGCACCTGTTTTTGTTATATGTATAGGTATTTATTGTGTCTAATTCTGACTTTCTCATCCATAGTTCAAAGAGTGCATTTTCATTGAAAAACTTGAAGTAATGAATGAGCATCACAAAGACATCTGTGTCATTTGAAGTACAATGATACGCTTAAGCCCTTGCTTAATGGCGTGAAAAATATGTGAAATTAAACGTAAATCCGCTTCCTCAACAGATACTTGAAGAATATCCTTAACTGCTGTAAAAATTCTGTCTTTTATTGCTATCGCCATGGTACGTCCACTTGCAAGCAATATGCCACTGAGGTCAGTTTCTTATTGTCTATTGGCTGCTACCCTCTTCATAAACTCTCTGAAGGCGTCTT
This sequence comes from Dysdera silvatica, assembly GCA_006491805.2. Classification (NCBI taxonomy): domain Eukaryota; kingdom Metazoa; phylum Arthropoda; class Arachnida; order Araneae; family Dysderidae; genus Dysdera; species Dysdera silvatica. The sequence continues at coordinate 92,929,778 of QLNU02014176.1, forward strand.
GAATCAAACTTTTGTTGTACACTGATGCCTAAACTCTTACCATCTGCATAGGAAGCTTCGTGATGGTATCCATAGAAGTCAACGGGAGTGGTTTCACAGAATATCTTCTTTCTGTCTCACCATTTTTGACTGATGTTTGAAGGTCACTGTCGAAAACTTAGTCCACACGACTGAATTTTCAGACATTATTACTGTCAACCGTTCTAAAGAAATCTTCAAATGTTTTATGTCCTTTAACTGACATTCTTCGAAGCTGATTCATAATATCAACTACAACACAAGTTTTCACGGTATGCTCAGTTTGGAATATTCTCTCTCTCTCTCTCTCTCTCTCTGGTATTTTTGTTTTAACTCAGACATGAATTTTGTCTTCATGAGTTTGGTAGTAGCTCCATTGCCATCTGATGAGGACGAAGATGAAATATCGTAAGAAAGTATTTCTGCAAGAGTCATTCCTCTTTCTTCGGTGATATTCATTTTTCTTTGAACCTACAAATAAATAGTCCCTGATGGCATTATGTACTGTTCGCCTTTGCTTTTTGGTTTGTATGTCCAATTGTACTGTAGTTAAAAAAGTGGGAAGTTTTTGCTTTTCAATAGGTGCAAATAGTGGTTTAATCTGATTATACACCTCTTCTGCCAAAACGTGCTGAAACTACTTGCGCTTTAGTCAAAAACTGAAGGATCTTCTTAGCATTCAGTGCTGGAACACATCCATTCGTTATAATGTTGCGAAGTTTGACTTCACCTTTTGCAAGATATAGGTTTTTCCTGCTTTCAACATACCGAAGCATTTGTTAGATATTAGCTTTCATTGCATTTCCGAGACTTCCTTCTAACTCATGGTTCATTATCAATTCGTAATCAACAGGTGTAATGTTTAGAAGTCCTTGAAATGTTTTTTTATGAGCAGAACTTCATGATATGCAAGCTCCCATTCAGCTATGCAATTCTTCGTTTTCATTTGGCCTATAATTCCCCCAGATGCCTTCTGTGATTGGTTTATTGTTTGTTCGGGAGCCATGTCGACACCCACAGCATTAAATTTCCCATTTGTTCTTCTTACAACAAAATGACCTTTCTTGAACTTACCATATACCTCAGGATGAAGAGTTTCAAGACGAAGCATTTGCTCAAAAAACAGTAAACCCCATCTCAAATAGTTTACTCTCTCAAAAATGTGGAAGATTGGAAGAATATCCTTCACTGTTTGCACATGTAGAGACTCCAGTTCCCTTCCCTATCCGCTCTTATGACGTTTTTTAAACAAATTATTAAATGGAGAAATCCCTCCATATACAGTCTGTATCTGTTATATGATCAGCCCCACAGTCCGTGAGAATATGACCATATGAGCGGGGTGATCATATATGCGGGAAAATACGAATTTCACCAAGAAATTATATTTTTAACGAAGTTAAGTACAAAACTTTTTATTAAAATCTTTTAGCTCACCAGTAAATCCATATTCCGTGCACTTATTTAAAATAATCCAATATACAGGATTGCCGCCTTTTTGTATTAGTTAAAAGCATCGGTCAAAGAAGGATGTAACTCCACTTTTCATTGTTTTGAAAAAACGAACAAAAACGGTGTAAAAATTCAATTCACTGCATATTAACAAAATTTTTTTATCATTATAATACGTATCGTTGGATAGGGAGCTGCACCTTTCTTTTACCTAACGATGCAGGCTTATTTTCTCTATCACATGGTACCTATAACTCAAAATCTCCAATTTTAGTGTACCTCTCTTCTTTGACCGACGCCATCAATAGTGCAGTGAGCAGTACAATTGTCTGCAAGTTTCCTGTACAACGACTTTCCAACTACAATGACTGCAAGTTTCCTGTTTTGTTCTGAAAATTTTCGATCCCATCGCCAACTGTTTTATCCAATATCGTCGCCTTTTTCACGAACCGGTCCAATCGTCAAAATTTGGTGTTCTGAGATAATGATATGTCGTTATTATCATTAAGAAGTAATTTTTTTTTTCCACGAAAAGCCAAACCTCTATCTTGCTTAGTTTCAGAGATATTTTGTTAATCTGAAGGCGATTTATTGATGAGTGCTAAAGGAAGTAAAAACTTTAAAAGCGATTTACTAGAAACTAGGAAAATAACGATTGGCCTGATTCGTGAAAAAGGTGACGATATGTCCGTCGTTATCCACGCTTTTTTATTTGCGTCATTGACGACAGGCAAAGATTTACAAGTTTTAAAGCAACGAGGTTTAAAAATTTTTCCAATCACCACGGGATTCAATTTCTTTGACCCATCCATATTTGCACCTAAGAGCACTGTTAACCACTCTTTACTGTTCTTACCACCTACACATTTCTCATTCTTGAAACGGAGAATTTTGTCCAGCAAGACACGATAAAATAGTCATCATTTGTCAACGTTGTGAACATCGAAAGGTTCATATTTGTTGATAACATGACGCAACACTGATTCTTTGCATTTTGCGTTCTTTTAAAGCATTATCGTCGAAATCAGCAGCTTCCCCACACAGTTTTTTAAAAGATAGATCATGCTGTGAATTGAATCTTTGTAGTCAGCTATTGCTAGCGATGAAGTTTGACTCACCAAGTTCAGTAGCAATTTCCAAAGACTTTTACTTCAAAACAATCTAGGATATTGGAACATATTGCGATTTTGCATATTTTATCTAAGTGAGAAGAGCTTTTTCCACATTTTCATAAGGTGACAGGCGCTGACGTCTTCTTTTCTGATTGATGACATTAACATCTGAGGAACGTGATGTTGGTGCTAAGATATTGTTCAAAGCCGTTCGGGGTATTAAATGACCTTTTGCCAAAGCTGCCTTTGAAAGATTGAATTTTTTTTTCCTGCAAGTATCTTTTTGGACAGAAAGAAGCAAATTCTTTTTGGTCAAGCACGAACGAAATAAAACGCAAGATTTTCTCTTTTACTTTTTACATGTGAAGAATACCAATTGGATGTGGGTAGGGGGTTCGTGTAACGCGCCCTATTTATAGCGCCTAGGATTGATGACCAATAGGATATAACGCCTAGAATAGGCGCTATTGGTCATCATCATCATCATCATCAAGCCCGTTTCCGATCGAGAGATAACAAAATAGATAAGCGCTTTTATCGATCGTTTGACCTCGAAAATAAATCCACCATATATCAGATACTGAGAAAAATAAAATGACTATATATGCAGTGTTGCTTAACACAGAATCCCTTATTGATCTAGACGGGACTTTAAAAAGCAGACGATATAAGCGGTACAGACTGTATTGGCATTGCTTAGAATTCTGAAGTTGTTTTTGTGTGAAAATAGCCCAAGATTTCGATGTGTTTTTTGATATTGTGATCAGTTCTTGGAACTTGAATTGTACATCGTCTGATGTTGATGTAGTGATGTTTGATGTATTGCATAGCATTAAGCATATCACCAACTTGCATGGTTAACGCAGACCCATTTTCAATAGTGCTCAGAAATGCTTGCCATTTAAGTCTCCCTACCATTTCTGCTAGCATGAACATTCCTTTCACTGATCTTACATAATTGCTACCTTTCAGGACATCCTCTGTTACTTTTGGACCAAAAACGTGGTTAAAGACGTTTTCTAACCCGTTGCCGTCTATGTATTTGCCAATACATGCAAGTAGAATTTTAGTCATGTGTAGTGACCCCAAGAGTAGCAAAAAGTCTGGGAATTCGTTTATGACCAACTGAATTTCTGCGGTAATGTGGAAAGCGTTTTCATCACATGCAACTGGTAGCGCTTGTTTGTCAAGTTGTAGAAGCAAGCTTTGAAAATTCTCCATGAATGAATATACGCTATCATATGATGTTACTGCATAAGGTAGTATTGGAAGAAATCCAACCTGTTTTAATGGAACATTAGCTTTTGAGACAATACCATGAATGGAGACAATACATCAATGTAGTTTGGTTTGTTAATCCTTCAACAGCTTGCAACATAGGGGATAAATGGGGATAAGTGGCATGAATGGGACATTTTCGGTTCTGCATTTGTTTTAAAAAAATTATTACAATTTTTCTATTCGAGTAGCTGAAAAACAATTATTAGAATCTTAACTAACAGAAAAAAAAATATAAAAAGAGTTTCAAACAAATTAAACATACATAAAATGCATAAAATTCGGACTCTCCTATTTTGTCCCATTCGTTCCAGATGGGCTCATGAATGGGACAAGATATGAATGAGACAAAATGAAAAAACAATAAATACTTACAGATAAATCCAAAAATTTTATTTTTACACACTGCATACTAATATATTTCTATTTGTACAAAAGAGAATATTCTGGAATAGCCACTTATGATGAGTTAAACGAAAATGAATGATAAACATTCTAAAGGTATGAATGAAATATCACTGAAAATGAAAGTTACAGGTCATTAAAGTTCATATCAATATTATTTATTTTATTGGCCCAAATTTCTTTTCTATGAGTTCAGAATTACCAACAAAGGATAAAAATACGCTAGTACGCACAGTGCCACAATTATCATATGCTTAAGGTAACTTTAAAACTATGCTACATAGCGGAATGTCAACTATGTCTTCATTGATTGAGTAATTAAAGCTCATGGATTTGCCCTTTCTGCATAAAAATTGCATTTTTACTACACCACAGTCAGGTTTTTTCATTATTCTGCCAACATAGCACAAGCTTGTTTTCTTTGTGAGAAATTTCGCAACTACAAAATCATTTTCCTTTAAGCTACTTGTATCACAATCCTAGTTTTCGTCAGTGTCAAAATCTAAATCATAAATCAAAGAGTCATCTGAATCCTGAAATTCCATATCCATATTTGATTCACTACTTGTTTGATCCTCAATTTTTTTTTTTCGATTTCTTTGATTTTAAAGATCGTTTTCTAAGTTTTTCCATACTTTGGTTTTCTAAACAGACCTTTTCTGGTGTGCTTGTAATTATAGCAAATGTTTTCTTTTGCCTCTTATTATTATTAATTTTTTTTTCTGAGCTTTGGGAAAGGGTCGAATGGTTGTAAGGCACTCGTCCAAAAAAGAACAACTTGGACTAGTGGCAGATTGGTCTAACACATCGATACGAGGAGATGTGGTGATTTCTTGGATGCTTGAAACATCTGTAGAAGGCTGATCCCGATCCGTAACAAAAGCTTAAAAACAATCGTCATTAGAAAATATGAATTTATTCAATGGATAAATTCCAGTTTTCCTGAAAGCGCTTAGTATATTTTAAGGAGTAAAAGTCATCACATAGGCTTTATTAACAAGCCCTGCCACATCGTAGATAGTTATGGTTTTCCCAGGAAAAGAAGTCATCCAATCATTCATGGCCATTTTATATCTTGCTTTGAATGGGCCATATATCGAGACATCCAAAAGCTGCAAGCGATATGAGCAGTGAGGTAGGAAAGTGTGAATTGTAATACTATTTTCACGTGTATGAATGATAATTTTGATAGTGATGTGTGCGTTATGGTTATTGAGTAGTAACAAGACAGGCTGTTCCTATGTGGGTTTTACGTGTTTTACAAAATGTATTAAGCTCTTATAAAAGCCATCTTCAGTTATCCAGCCTACTAGTGGCCAACTCAAAACTCCCAACTGGTGCTCCATGTAGCATGTAATCTTTAAAATGTACCCTTGGAAATACAGCTATCGGAGGGATAGAATTTCCCGTTGCATTAATGTATGGTAACACTGTTACAAATTGTCCCCTTTCGCCACTTGTTGGCTGACCAACTTGTTTTAATCCATGTGATGCTATAATTTTTGATAGTTCAAACACTGTACTGCATGTCGTTTCATCACAGTTCCAAATATTTTTTCAATACCAAATATTTGGAACTGTGATGTTCCGGATTAAAACAAGTTGGTCAGCCAACAAGTGGCGAAAGGGAACAATTGGTAACAATGTTACCATACATTAATGCAACGGGAAATTCTATCCCTCCGATATCTGTATTTCCAAGGGTACATTTTAAAGATTATATGCTACATGGAGCACCAGTTGGGAGTTTTGGGTTGGCTACTCCTCTGATTTAGCCATTTCCTCTGGTAAAATGATTTGGAAGAGAGGCCTACGGAACAGGTAGTCATGGTATATTGTGCAAAGTTCTGTCGCGATTCCATAATCTTATTGTAGCTGACCGACAATCCAGCTATGCTGAATACGGAAATCAGTTGTCTACTCTTACACTCCTCGTGAATTGAATGGCCGGTCATTAAATGCAGAGGAGTTTTCTTTCTTCCATTGTGAACATTGTAGAACAATATCTGAAAAGAGCTTTGATTCTGCAGGCTGTAGCAGTTTCTGTTTTTTCACCGACTTCTTTGATTTCATCATCGTCTGTTTCTTCTTCTTTAATTGAAGACATACATGGCTAACTGCACCCGGTAATGTGGGATAGGATGGTTTACCGAAAATGCAGTGCCTACCTTGCACAAGCTCTTCATTGAGAGGCCAATTGCAACGATCATCTTATATGGTGTACATACGCTCTACCGTGTTGAATGAGGACGATCCACTAGACCCAACAGATTTTGGATGGACGTCGATGGAAGATCGATACGTCTACGAGGGAAGGAGCATATGCGTGCGGTAGCTAGGGGAGACGATTCAAGCCAGTTGGCTGAACATGTCTTCAGGGAGGGTCACGAACCAGATTGGCATTCGATGAAAGTATTACATCAGAATGTGACGAATCTGGGGAGTAGACTTTTTCTGGAATCATGGGAAACCTACGGTTTGAGGAGTCGTGCAATAAACATCGCAAAACCTCTACCAGAACCTTACAGGATTTTTGCAAAACCTCGAGTTGGGGGTGTTCATCTGACATCGTCGGGTGCGGTTGGGTTTCCCCAGCTGGAACTGCTCCGCACCAGATGGCGTCAGATGGGGATTCCCAACATGCGGGTATATAAGCTTAGGACTTTCACGAACTCTTCATTCTGCCTTCACTTGACAAAGGGAGCAGTTGGCTCCCGAAACGTCGTGTTTTTGAACCTTACGCCAGTGTTGACATAACTGTTTGTTACGATTAGTAATGATGACTCATCACTCACATCGGACTCCTGTATTAATGAGTTACAAACATGCGAGTCTTACCTGTTATTGCAAGAGCTGTCATATAAAACGATGTCGGCGCCATAACACTATTGTGTGTTGTATGTCCTTTTGCAAACGTAAAAAGACTTGTGACAATGATGAACATATTAAGCAATAAAAATTAGTACTAAATTGTGTACACATAATTTTCAGTCCTTTTGTGTGTGTGTGTGTATTGCAATACTTGATTACATTACATTTCATACTTGAATACATTATCTTCTATTCACATGTTTTTTATACCTGTTTTTGTACTTTCAGTATTTACAATCAAATGTTTAAAGTGTAAAATAATCTCCAGTCCAAAAGGAACATTTCGAACATTTATTTATAAAAATTGGTGACGGTAAGCCATTAGTTGAAAAATTCTATGCTAAAATATAATATTTTGATTGCTCGTAACTTGTGTTTGCATGAAGTAATTTTCAAAACCTTGATATAATTATTTTAAAAAAAAAATCAGCTTTAAAATGATATCAAACACGATGCACCTTCCCATTTGAAAATTTCTAGCGCCATACTGCAGGCGCCAAGATTTTAAGGGTATCAAAACAATTTGCAGCCTGAAATGAATTATATTAAATTGAACAACGAATACCTTTATTTTCATGTAAATACATAAAGGTTAAATGAGAATACTCATTTCAATACCTAAAAGTTAGCATGGGCAGGAATGAACAATATATGAAAAGAAAATGGCATCCTAGAAAACTTATACCTGGGATGCCAGAAGTCTACCCAAGTTTTTTTCCTTTCATTTCGGCATGCCCTAGCAGGATCTGAAGAGAAAACTCTTCCTTCCACCCCAAAATTCCTACGGATCCTATGGCCAGGACCTGGGGAAGGTAAGACTTATTGAAGAAGTTGATATCTCAGAGGCAAATGACAGCATAATTAAGACAATTATTGAAGCTGCCTGGGTGGTGTAACCTGTAAAAAGCACAATAGCAAGCTACCTGAGAAGACGAAAGAGCTCATTAAAAAAAGAAATCCAAAGGTGAAAAATCAGAATACCACTTCAAGGATTGAGTATGTAGAACTTTGTAAAACTCTGCACAAAAGCATAAAGGGCGATATAAGGAAATTCAACTTTAAGTTAGTGAGGAAAGCCATTGAAAACAACAAAAGCCTTAGAGACGTTACAGGCTGTTTCTCTGTTGGGAAGAAATACATCATTGCATAGTAAGGGTATGCACCATAACAAAAAATAGAGAAGAAATTCTAAGAATTCTACATAAAACTATATGAAGGAAACAGTAGATTAAACGAAGAGGCTAAAACCGTCTAAGGAAGAGCTCTTAAAGTCTTGGAAGAGGAAGTGGCATTTGTAGTCAAAAATATGAAGAAAAAAAGAGCCCCTGGTGACGATGGCATTGCAATAAATATTCTAAAAGAAGCTGGAGAAGACATGGAATACTTGCAAAATTTTTTACCAACTGTCTTAACAGTAGCAACATATCAAACCAATGGGAGTCTGCAACACTAAATACTTTTGCATAAAAGAGAGGTTTTGAAAACTTGCAAACTAGTCAGCTTGTTACCTGCTATTTATAAAATCTTCACAACAGTGCTAAAACATTGCCTGAAAAAAAAAATTAATACAACCCAACCAAGAGAACAAGCTGGATTTTGAAGTGCATATGGTACAATGGACCATATTCAAGTATTAAGAATACTAATTGAAAGAACAAATGAACATGAACTTTCATTGTATGCGTGGCACTTATTGATGACGAGAATACTTTTTTTTTTACTCTATTGATGATACATCAGTAGTCACACAAACTCTTTAAAATCAACAGACGTTGATGATGTATAACATTAGGGTGGGCCAGAAAAAAATTTTGTTTTGATTCGCTATACCACAACAAACTTACTCCTAGTCAATACAAACAAAATAAAGAAAAAATTAAAATGTTGATATCTTCCGCTCGTGCACTGTCTTCAAAATTTACAAAAATATAAAAATTTTCAATATTTTGAGAAAAAAAAATTTTCTGATTCACTACACCTCGAAAAACTTGCTCATAGTCAATACAAAGAAAATAAAATTTAAAATTGGTTGATACTTTCCGCTCGTGCATTGCCTTCGAAATTTACAAACTTTAAATATTTTGAGAAAAAGATCTTTGCAAATGGAACTTCTTTAATTTTAATCAAATAATAAAATCATGTATATTTCATCAATTACCAAACCATCATGCTTAAAAAAGAAAGACATAAAACCAAAGATGAAAGAATGGTTCATTTATTTAAATTAAAATGCAACCGAGAATACACACAATGGACGTTTTAAAGCGTTTTTCAGACTTCTATGATACATAAAATTTGCCGCATTTCCAGTTTCTTCACAATTTTGCTGATTCGTAACATTAGTGAATAGAAAAGGTGGCGATATAACGTAGCTATAGGTCTATAAAAATCAGGTAACACTACACAAAAATTTTAGAAATGACTTATAATAACGTGTTTAAATCAATTCATTAAAACCAGAACAAAGCCTTTGTATAGATTTTAAAAATAATTATTAAACCACAATGCCCATTATCATTGAAATACAAAGTGCATTGTAGTGTTTATGTACCTTTGCAAAACCCATTAACACTGCAATGTGCTTCATCTTTGAAATATAAAATGAAGCACATTGCGGTGTTAATGATTTTTGCAAAGAATCATTAACACTGTAAATGCTCTCCATCATTGAAATATAAAATGGTGTTGCGTGAACAATCGGCCTTGGCGATACATTGCAGAGTTGGCGTGTATTTTCCTAACCAATTGTGATCCAGAAGTCTTCCAGTGCAAGTGTCGCCTCCTTGAGATGCGACCAGGTTCCAAAATCTTTAAAAAAATACATGCTTAAAACTCAATAAAAAGGGTTGGGGTGCATGAAAAATACAGGGAACCAAGAGTTCATTTGCAGGCTCCTCCCATAAATCTCAATACAAAGCATTCCATTGTTTGCATAAGCATTTAATACAAATTTAAAAACAATATAAATTAAAAATAAAATAAAAGGACATTGACAACATATTCAATAAAATGTAATAATTATGTGCAATCAGATATCTACTGAAATTGTAAAACTTATGAAGCCATGATTTTTCGAAGCAAAATAAATCTTAAAATTCAAAAACTCAAATGAAATAAAAAACAATTATGGCAGAATTTCCAAATGCCATAATTTTATGGCAAAACCACGTTAAAAATGGGTTACCAAATTTGGCTAAATTCTGCCTTTCATCTGGGGCAATAACAAGCCAAATTTGGTTGTAACAATATAATGGGTATTTTCTTCATTTCATTTTCATGACTTGAGATTTTAATTTCGGTTTCTTTAAAATTTTTACAGCCTTCCACATTTTTCCCATTCTTTCAACTCTCTGGGACATTTGTGAACTGTTTACCTTTTCCAGAATTTTCTCGAACCTTTGTTGCAAAACAAAATATCCTGGTAGCAGCCCTTCCTAATAAATTTCCAGAACACAATGAAAATATTAATTCCAACTAAGTTTTCAAACCCAGTTGGAATCGATATTATAATCTAGCTCATGTAACCTCATTTACTTTGCTTTAGTAACAATGTACAGTCCATGAATAGCAACAAAAATTGTTTTAAACGTCAAAACCATTCATTCTAAAATCTTCAATTCTGGTAATAAAAAAAACAAAAACAAAACATGAGCCAATTGGGAAAAATTTACACACAAAGCAAAAAGTCTAACTTACTACAAAAATAAATAAATACATGATAAACATAGCAACACTACGAAAGGCTTGGTATTTTTATAAGCTGCCAAATTTGCATATATTACAAAAATATAAGAATAACAAATATCTAGAATCCGTAATCTATGGACAACGTAATCACACATATAAAAAAAATGCACAACCGATATAAGAGAAATGGGAAGAAAAATGAACACAAATAAAAGACGCCAGTGGAAAGAAGGAAAAAAATCATTCGATCACACATGAAAAAAAAAAAAAAGGAAAAAAATATACATATATATATATTACAATAAAGAAATGGACGCACATGACATAACATGAATTCATTGATGAGAATATAATGTCCTGGCATAACGAACGTGACCAAATGAATTGATCCATTTCCATATCAATTGGGATAATTTGTAAATGGGAAAAATGGGGGTAGGGTACATGTGTTTGTAAGTGGCTGTGCATAGCCAATTAAAAATAAGGATGGTGGATGTGGAGCGGCAACTTCAGAAATATGTCCTTTTTACTCAGATGCAATAGTTTGTTCATTCAAAATTCAAACACATTTTTCAACTGTACAAATATAGCTCCCAAACACTAAAGGTCATTTAATAACAAAAAAGAAAAAAAAAAAAGACTTTGGAATGATTTGACTCATAAGTAGTTACTTGTCGCAAGTTTCTTTATTATAAATTATATACCTTCAAATGAATATGAACCCAATATGGAATGTAGGCTTGGTTTGTTTTACTCAAACTAATTATGAATATAATCAATTTTTAGCATAATTTTGCACTTCAGAGGTGGGCAGTCCCTCATCTATGACGAAGCAAGGGGAGAACGATATATTTTTAACATAATGGTTGAAAAATTGTTAACATGCATATTGCGGTATGTGAAATTATAAGTTCCAAACATCTGGGTACTCTTCCATTAAACTGATATCTAAAAAAAAAAACGTTTCATGAGACGAAACAGGTATAAAAAATGTTGAACAGGAGACAAGAAGACAGAAAGAAATTGATCAGTAGGTGATAATGAAAGCTACTCTATGTGTATAAGTCTTTAATGAGGTAAGAATCCATACGACAAAACAACATGTCCCTCAGCAAGCTTAATTCTGTAAAAATAGCTCACGTTTAAAAACTTTGGTTATGCAATTCCACAAGCATAGACTATAAAATCATTCGAGATGTCCTCAAGACCCACACCAAAAACTCTAAATGTCGAGTAGGCACAATTTTTGAAAATCTGGTAGAAGGAGTGACACTTCGTTAACCTTCCACTCTAGTATATATCAGAAAACGCCTACAGTTCCGCTCTGATGGTAAATCGTACAATCCAACCAAAGCATGATTATTATAGTGTGAACAAAGCACCAACAACAGAGCACAGGGGGGATCCCACCATGCAACTCACAATCCAAGCCAAGACACAAATAAATAGGCGAGAATTTGCAACCTTTGTCACGACAGGCTCAAAATGCATGGCAGAAGCATACTCAGCAATAGAGGCGATACAGAGAGGTAATATGCAATGGAATGGCATGTCAGTAAATCCAATTTAAGTACGATAACACAACCATATGTCAAGACATATCAACAAGTCTTACAATTTGCGATGGTGCATTATCCATTCGTTTCGTTGGAATGGATGCTACCGATACACTTCAGATAAACTATTAAGATATCTTTTATACAAATAAATGGCGGCCTTCCGCCGCCTCCTTCGGGAATCCACCAACGAAAGACGGCACAGAATTTGAAAGTCCTAGTCTATAGTTTTAAATGGCAATGCATGGTATCTTTTCCCCGACGGTACAAAATCAGTGATGGTTGGAGAGAATATCATATAAAAAAAGGAACATAACACAAACAAAGATTGCTCTTACGAAAGGGGCTCTCATAACAGCAGGAGCCAGTGTGATACACAGCAACACCAAACTTGGCAACATGCCCTTACAACTAGTGGAAGAACAGTTAAGACTGTGTTGACAAGATTAAAAATACTTTCAACATAATTATAATAATAATAATTTTAATGACTATGACTTGGAAATTTTCATTAGATAGCTGTCCAGCTCAATCCTTAAAATCATATTCGTAAAATGGCTGTTATTGAGGAAGTCTTAACCAAAGGCAGCTGCTAATACAAGGAACGAGAGAGCCCAGCTCACCAAACCATAACCACACACGAGGTGGAAGAAAGTGAGAATTTTTCACGTGCCAGCGTGTGATTTATCCTCTAGTTCCTGCAATATGTCAGCTGGTTCAGACTCTCCTCACCTGCTTGAAGTTTGTATTTGGTGTGTGTGTGTGTGAGATGTAACCCTAAAATCTAAACAAAAGTAGCCAATGCAGATGGAGATGTGGAGTCATCTTTCTTCTTCTTGGCACCGTATTGGCCAATAAAGGAGCCATCTTCTGTGAATTTGCTGGCTTCACCTTCTCCATATTCCACCATACTGTCAGTCTCACTTTCTGGGCCCTTTACGCTACTGTTGAGTGATGTTCGACTGCCACGAGGTGGGGCTTGAGTATCAGTTCTGAAAAATAAATTTACACATTAATTAAAAGATTAATAAAAAACAACATGCGTCAACACATTGGGAAAAAAAATACAAATCAAACACTAGACAAATCACGCTTAAGGACAGGGTTCCCACCCACTGTGGAAACAAAAAATCCTCTTAACTTTTCCAGCCGTTTTTCCTGACTTTTTGGACAAAATTCCCTGACTAATTGCAAACAAAACTTTGAACCGAACTTTCCTTTAACACGTTCACGCCGGGGTGACCCACCGGTGGGTCACACTTGACTGTTCCGTGGGGCGGCGTGACCCACCGGTGGGTCACACTTGACTATTCCGTGGGGCGACGTGCATCACAGGTGAGTCACGCTTAACTATCCCGTGGGGCGACGTGCATCACAGGTGAGTCACTTGTTTTCAGAAAATAAGTCGTTAAAGAAAGAAGTTTATTTTATTTTTTTTCAACATTATCTATAAAAATTGAGTATTATAAACATTAACATTCAATATTTTAAATTGATAACAATTATTTATTTATACCTATGTAACTTTTTAAAACATTCTAAACATAATGCGGGCTGGCCCTTACAACGCTTACAATATGTCGTTACTTTTTTACTTTTTTCGCGGCATATAATCTACCTTGTATTTTTGATAATTGTTTGTAACATGCTTTACATCGTTTTCTTGTGTTTCTGGAAGCCCCTTTGAATGATTGTAAAAAATGTGTACGTTTTCTTGACGGATTTCTCTTTTCTATTTCAGCTTCTTTGATTTCTCTGTGATGATCTTTGATCAAAAGATGATCGATAATTTGTTCTCGAAATTTTAAAATTGGAATTTTTTTAGTTCCCCATTTTTTGTGGATATACCATGCATTTACCAGGCAAGTTCCGCATATTATTTCTATCATAATTTTTCGAACTCGCAACAGTGTCGCCCCGCCCCACGAAGCGTAACGAGATAAGACAGTCCCGCCTCACACGAAAAAACGTAGATATTCGCCCCGGCGTGAACGTGCAATAAAACAGCTACACGCTTACATGAAATTTAGCTATTCAGATCAGGTGAAGGAGATTTTTCTCTGACTTTTCCAGGTTTCACCAAAAAATTTAATTTTTCTTTAACTTTTAGGCACAATTTCAAATTCACTGACAATTCCAAGTTCTTCAGGTTGCATGGCAACCTTGTTAAGAAAACAAAAGTCACTATTCTTTAGTTTTACCCGTATTACGTTCATGAAAAAACTTTACAATTTGGGATATTTCAGTATTTTTTAAGAACAAAGATTGCACCCTTCAAATTTATGAAACATCAGTCACTTATTTTTTTTTTTTTATTTATTACACATTGAAAACGTTTTTACAGACGTCAATTAAAAAACGTGTCACATTTTTTCATTATTTTTATGATAATATTAATAATAATAATATCTTTATAGAATAATTTCTGCCGCCCACATATATATTATGGCTCAAACCATAGCTTTTTTCTTTTTGGAGGAAAAAGCTCTAGTTTGAGCTATAATATATATGTGGGTGGCAGAAATTATTGTATAATAAATTTCATAACAAACAGTTATTTCGACACTGGCATAAAGTTTAAAAAAACACGACGTTTTGGGAGCCACCCGCTGCTCCCATTGTCACGTGAAGGCAGAATTCTGCCTTCACTTGACAAAGGGAGCAGTTGGCTCCCGAAACGTCGTGTTTTTTAAACCTTACGCCAGTGTCGAAATAACTGTTTGTTATGGAATCTCCTGGTGAAACTCTGTATTGTTTCGTTATAATAAATTCCCCCACGAAAAACTCACAAAAATCTCGCCCCGGAGGCTTTTCTGTGTTGACCATATTTGGCAATTGTGTTATCCCTGCGAAGGGTAATAATATCTTACAATAATATCCTTTGTGTTAAAACCAATGAAAAATGATTGTTGCCACTATATTCTGGTGGAATCAATAATAGCTACATGAAGAAATGTCAATTGGGCTTAATTCTTTCATTTTGGTTGTCATGGTAACCGAAAAGACATAAAATGCCAAAGTGTGCCTTTTTCCTTTTTCTTTATTAGTATAGATTCAAGTTTTGATGCGTACGCACGTTCTTTTTCTATTCCGCTTAAATTCGAATGTTATTTTTTATTCACCAATGACAAAACTGCAAACAAAAAATCTTCAATGTTATTGAATACATTTTCAATGTTCTAATATTCAATAACACTGAAGGTATTTTTTTTTTTTCCCCCCACAGATAAAGAAATTGCTCCGGGGAGGAGGAATTTGTAATAAATACTTGACTAATCTTATTTTTAGTCCATTTTGGATTTTTATTTCAATTGCTCTGCATTCATTACCACTTTCTAGAGATATCCCACATTAATTGTTACAATAAGTTCCTTAATATTTGCAGTGACTTTTGGAAGCAAAGTCTAGCCTAGAAAAAGATGGGGTAGGCAGAACAAAGTCCCCTTCCAGAATTACCCAAAACAAGTGACTTGGCGATCCTTAATAGAACACATTTCCATATGATACTGAAAAAATAAAATTTGAGTAAAACCAAAAAACTAATTTCTTGATATAAAGTGTGATTAAAAAGAAATATAAGATAAATCCTCTTTGTCTTTTGGTAGATAGTTAAAACCAAACTTTTTATGTTAGGAAGTGGTAGAAACACAACGTTTACTTACGGCTTGGTGTATTCATTGAATCCCCCATCTTCAGGATAATCAATGTCCCTACCCTGGGCTGCTTCTTTTTCATGAACAGAGTATTTCCCGCCACGGTTCCTTTTAATGAGGCATATTATAATAAGCAGCAGTAGCAGAAGAGCAATAGCACACATCATTCCGATGAACCAGGCAGCAGTAGCAAAATTTTCATCAGATTCTGGGGCTTGCACTGCAGCTTCACAAAATGAAAACATACATACATATATATATATATGTAAATGTGGCATACATATTTACATGTATTTACATATACAGATATGGAAAATATTATGTGATTAAACTGTATTTTTTACTGACAAGGGAACTCACAGTGAGTGCCCCACCAATTTTGAAGGAGTTTTTTTGATGGAAGTAGAGCCAAAATAAGGAAATACGTGTCTCGGCATTCATGCCAATGCAGCTTATTTTCGGCGATATGAATTTTTAAAGATTTTGCATATTATATATGAGCTTAAAACACAACGCCCTCTGCAGGCCAACCAGTAGCTTGGGCGGTAAGTTGTTAGTTCTTCACGCCGTGCTTTTGTGTTCGATGCCCGGGGAAATCATTTTTTTTTTTTAATGTATCCTTTTTACGTATTTATTTATGTATTTTTATTAGTAAAAATATTTTGCTTACAATCGGATTTTGTTCATAAACTTACTTTAATAAAATTCATATTTACATATTTAATTCTGTGATACTATTTTTCGCAGTTATAATTTTTACACGAATTTTAATATTTTATTGAAGAGTTGTAAAGGTACAAAAAGTTTAGGAGTTAGCTGTAAGTTTTTATGTGAATATACCTTTTATAAAATTTGCGTATTCATTATCAACCTGTGAAGGGATAGAATTACACCAATAATGCAGTTTTGTTTTATTTAAGGATTGAAAGTTTTTTCTGAAAACGTTTAACAATTCCATTAAATAAAAATGAAAACTGCATTTATGTTCATTTTTAACATTTCTACAGGTCAGTATTCACCAATAAGAAACTTTTTGGTGTATACTGAATGTAACAATTTTTATGTTCTTGCCACTGATTGGGGGTGGGGGGGGAGACACAAGTAGGAAGGGGTGACAAAATAATAAACCTGCCCATGACTAGAACGCCATGGTTTTTCCGTAACCTGGTAATCTATGAAAATGCAGAAATAGAACCCCTCACTGCATATCTGCATAAACGGAGAGACAAACAGTCAATAAAACCAACTAACACTAAAATCCATTGTGTATCTTTTATGCACTTCCTACTGGACATTCCCATCAGTTCAAACTGCCATAGTCAGTCAATTGTTAGCAAATAAAACTAGCATGCTCCTCTACTACCATTGTTATTTGTGCATGTATTTGGATAAACATACATATGTATTATATATTAATATTCTTTATAATTTAATATATATTCTATAATATATTAAAGCTCGTGTCTTGTATATCCTTAAATGCTGCTCTGTTTTTGTTTACTATCCTGTACAACATAATGTCTTGTGATCATCTTGTCCCCCTAACTTGTCTAATCTTGTCTCCCTCATAAAAAAGATCGCACTGCTCACTGTAGTCCGGGGTTTGGTTCCCCAGGCCTTAAGAGGTTCGGATTCCTCGGAAAACTGTAGGTCCCGGCGCAGCATGACCACTGTAGTCTTTGAGCCGTAAAACCAAAAAACAAACAAACTTGTCCCCCCTAACATATCAATCGAGTCTTTGGCTCACTTGATATAATTTATCCTGAATAAAACAAACAGAACTGCAAAAACAGAGGCTTTTCCCACTGTACTTGAAGTTGTTATGATAAATTGAGATTGAAGAATACTGCACCGAAAGTGAAAAAATCCCAATACTATATCAGAAGTAGACAACAATTTCTATATAATTCAAAGGCAGAAAAACTCTAACCTATACTAATAGTACAAACAACATGTGCTAAATTAGCAACAGAAAGAAAAATATTGCAAGACGAAAATGAATGATTCTCAGCATGTACATCATTATTTCTTAATCTACATAGCCTTTAAAAAATAAATAAATAAATAAATAAAGACCATACCCATTCCTCCGGTAACGATTTCTTCAATTTTGCTCGATTTTTGGAATCGTCCATCCACAGCCACGACCTTCATCTCGTAAAGGGATCCCAACTCGAGTCCAGTCACAGCAATCGAATCTTGGTTTTCTTCCATGGGTGTTCCCTCCCATTGTGCATCACCTTTTGGGGAAAAAATATTAAGTTTTTCTACCATATTATTATATCTGAAACTTTATTTTTCGATTTTAAATAAACAAATATCGATTGGGGTGGCATAGTTAAGAGTTTTGCAAGAATCCAAAAATTTCCATTGAATTTTTGCTCTAAAGCAGAAAGCTATGGGAAAATTGAATGGAAAGTAAAGAAAATCCAAAAAATTAGTTCCTATTAAAGGTGTGCAGAAGAAATGCAAATGACCTAACAGAATGTATTCCCTAAATAAGTGGAAATAATCCAAAATTAGTGCACTCCCTAAAATAAATGGGAATGATAAAAAAAAACAAAGTAAATGGGAATAATCAAGAGAATGCATTTCCTAAGTAAATGGGAATGACCCAAAAGAATGAATTCCCTAAATTAAATCAGAATGATAAATAATTTCCTTACATGAATTTCCATTTCCATACTGTGAGTGGATGAATAACTCCATGAGTGAATGAAAATAAGTCTAAAGAATGGAAATGGTTTTGAAGAATGCATTCCCCAAACCAGAATGATTCTACATGTCTCTAGTTCCTACCCCTTAAGATTTTGGCTTATGACAGAGCTTTACTTGATTTATAACAAGTAGGAGGAAAGGAAGTAATATGCACAAAGCCAGTGTCAAAGAAGCAGCCTCCACGTTTTATTCTAACACTCCACTAACTGAGTTATCAAAAGCAATTCATATGGCCTTAGCTTCGTCTATAACAGGGTTGTCCAACATATAGCCCGTGGGCCACAATCTGGCCTGCCGACAATTGTTTGGGATAAAAAAAAAATCCAAAACAAAAATTTTGGGTTTTTTTTCCAGAACTAAGGAAAACCCAAAAGGTCAGTATAAGGGACAGTACCACGGGTTTCTATATTGCAAGTGAACAAACAAATACGCGGAAGAGACTCTGAAGGGAGGCTTTCAGAACTTTTTTTTCTTTCTACGGAAACTGCTGGCCCGTGAGATCTATGAAAAATTTTTAAGTAGCATGCTGTTCAAAAAGGTTGGACAACCCTGGTCTACAAGTGTTGAATGTTGAACTTCCTTTCTAAAGATGGAGGATATGGAAGGATTAAACCAAATGATCAAGTTTTAACACACCTTGTGTTAAAGCAAACGTTGACACTTACAAGTCGTTCATCAAACACAAGGCCAAAATGCTTGTTTATGTAGAAATAACATATTAGAGATGGGCCAAATAATAGTTCACTGACAGAATCAATGAATGGTTCTACCCATCTCCAATTGTTACACTGATTCAGTTAGGGACCAATTTTGCACATCTCTGTAACATACCTTTCTTGCGGTATCGCACGTAAAAATGACTGCCTGGATGACCTTCTACGGAAGGAACCCAGGTCACCCTTACGCCAGCCTTTCCATCAACGTCAGGCAAATGTGACCACACAAATTCAGGGATATCAGGAGCTAAATGGAAACACAAATAATTACAATGAGGATTTTATTTCCTTTCTACACATTAAAAGACAAAAAAAAGTTAAAATTTCCACATTGTTTAAGTCTTACGCTTATACTACCTAAGGAGTCACAAAAGAGGAGATTAAGCAATATAGTGGCAAATATAACTACCATGGAGTAGGAATCTAAATTATGGAGTATTACAGATCTCATGAACCAAAGGAAAATTTAAAAAAAAAAAATCCCTTACTTGGGAATTCTTTTTTAATCCCCCCCCCTCCAAGTTCAATATATTATAAATTCAAAGAAAAAATAAAAATTCTTTAATAGCACTGGCCAAAATAAATAGAATTATTTTTGTTTAATGTCAACAGACCAACCCCGCACCTTTTGTTTTTCTTTTTTGTGAAAAAACGACGAGGCAGAAAATTACGTTTTTTCTCCCGACATTCGAAAACTACTTGATAGGTTATATGGGGTGGGATTAATAACTGCATGTGACCTACAAACCATGACATATTACAAGACACACCTAGCCGAATGAATTGAAAGGTGGTGGGTGGCAGTCACTGCAGTGCATAGGTAATCGTAAAAATAAACACAGTTAATAAATGGTTAAAGAAAGATATAAATAGTTAGAGTCAAGATACATACGAGGTTTGTTCAAAAAGAAACCAAACTTTTGAAATAGCGCGCCAATCAGCAGAGGGAGTACACTGCACCTACTTAGCGCACCTAGCTGCAGGTTTAGACAACAAACTGCCATTTGCCGCATTTCGCTGTTAGTTGACGAGCGACAGCTGCTGAAGTGAGCATGTGCACAAACTGTTTGTCAGATTAGTGCCAAAGTGACAATGAAAGAACTTGAAGAACAACGTATGTGTGTGAAATTTTGCTACAAACTTGGCAAAACTTTTACAGAGACATTTTAATTGCTTAGCCAAGCATACGGGGAGGACTATATGAGTCGCACAAAGTGCTGTAAGTGGTTTAAGCGTTTTGAACATGGCAGAATGTCAGTCGGTGACGATTCCAAGTCTGGACGACCCTCCACATCAACAGATGATGGCCATGTCGAGACAGTTCATGCTGTGATTCGTGGAAATTGTAATTTAACTGTTCAAGAAATTGCTGATGAAGTGGGCATCAGCGTAAAATCATGCCATCAAATTTTGAGTGACAGACTTGAGATGCGTGGTCAGTGCAAAATTCATACCGTATTTGTTGACTGACGATCAGAAACAGATCCGTATTGAAGTCAGCCAGGAACTGCTTGCCACTGCCAATGACAACTTCCTTAAGAACATCATAACAGGCGATGAGGTGTAGGTTTATGGCTATGATATTGAAACGAAGGTGCAGTCATCGCAGTGGGTGGGCAAAGTGCCTCCTCATCCAAAAACAGCAAGCATGAGTCAGTCAAAGATCAAGGTGATGTTGGTTGTGTTTTTTGATTGTAAAGGTATTGTCCATCAGGAATTTGTACCACGAATTCTAGCATGTTTGATGGATGTTGTGTGCAGGAAGAAGCCTGAATTGTGGGAAAACCAGACTTGGATGTTGCATCATGACAATGCGCCGGCTCACACATCACACCTTGTGGAAGCTGTCTAGCAAAACATCATACTCCTATTGCGCGCCATCCATCGTATTCTCCGGACCTTGCCCCAGCCAACTTTTTCCTGTTTCCCAAACTTAAAACCACATTGAAAGGACGTCGTTTCCAAATCATAGAGGAGATCCAGGATATTGCGACAAAAGACCTGTACACAATCCCATAAAGTATATTCCATGAGGCTTTCCAAAAATGGAAGAAACATTGGGAACGGTGTATTGCCAGTAGAGGGGACTACTTCGAGGGGGGGGGACAGTGCTCAAAATGTTGTACAATGAGCAATAAAGATGTTATAGTAAAAGTTCAGTTTCTTTTTGAACACACCTCGTACTTAAATATATTGACAGCAGCAGTAGTGATATATATATACTAGAGATACAATGAACAGCAAAATTTTTATGTTTTATGGTGCAAAGACAATCAGATCATGCTGCACCATTTCAAGCAATGGTGTAGGAAAGGGGGCTCAAGAGCTGAAGGCCTCTACTGGACAGTAAGACATTATTTTGTTTAACGTCATATAACATCATCTGTCATACTTTAGCCCCACCCCCATGCATAATTTTTAAATTGCGATGCCTCTAATTTCAAACAAAGAGAAATACTAGACACACACATGCCCAATGCATAAATAGAAGGTAAACAAAAGTAGAGGTTATTATCTACAAACTATATATACCATCAGCATATTCGATCATCGGTCATGATCTGCTGGAGGAAAATACCTCAAAACTGTCCTCTATGCACGTCTTTCCTGAGCATCATCCTCATTTTCAAATACCTTCTCTGAATTGGAGGTTGGTAGCCAATGTAAACTATATTTCCCATCTCTGCTGCCCATAGACATTTCTTTTCTACTTACAAGGGAATAAGTGCAACACACAGATTACAGTAAGGCTGGAACTACCCATCCAAATTGAACCACTCAGGAGCTACAAGCACGATTTGTACAATCTATCCATCGTACAACCATTCCACTAACAAAGAAAAAAATCATCTTGGACTGTTACTTTAAATAATTTTTACGTTTTTCTACACTTATTAACACAGCCAATGTTTTCTATCTTGCAATTAAAGAAATGTGTTCTTTGATATGGAATTATGAATTTAGATTCACTTTCTCTAACTTAAACAAAATAGAGTTTCACCAGATTTATATCAAATAAAGAGTTTTCGACACTGGCTGTTTAAAATAAACACGATTAGCGACCAGCCTCTTTGTCGGGTGAAGGCACTTGCCTTCACTTGACAAAGGGAGAAGTTGGCTCCTCAAACGTCGTTTTTTTTTTTTAACCTACGCCAGTGTCGAATAACTGTTTGTTTTCCTCTCTCTCTTATAAATCAACCACAATACCACAAATCTGTCGATTAGTAAATAATCTGTACACCCTATGATATTGTGTCCATTTATTATATTTGGTTGAGCACTTCCTCACTGGAAAAAGTGCCTTTCAGTACAAAAGTGCTTGAAGCATAGGGATTCTTCACACCAGGCACATTTTATAAATGGCTGGGTTTCACATTTATTACAAGTTTTCTGTGTTAGAGTGAAACATACCTATTGCACAGATCTGAAAGTGGGGTTTTCAATCTGTATTAATGCCTTCTGGAAAGCATATTGGCCATTTCTTCAAATGTAAGAGCGGAGATTTGGTTGTGAACCAACCAAATGATGCAGGAGGAGCTTTAGGATAGCTTCCCTTATAGTCAAATCCTTGTAATCAAATTGCATTATCATATATGAGCTGGTGAGTTTTTGAATACTCGGTTATACGTTTGACTATGAGTTTGTAGTCATGGAAACTTTGAACATCAAGGGGCTTTGTTGTACCTGCAGGTATGATCATGACTTCTATGCTTCCCCCTCCCCTCTCCAATTTTCAGTGAACTTCTGAATCTATGTGCCTTGCCCACTCCTGTAAAATCAGGAGGGCCTTTTCTTCACCTATTGAATTTTTTAATCTTTGCAAATGCAATTCAGTCGACTTTTTAGTTCTTTTTCCTGAAATGGGGCAAGTTATTAATACGTTGGGATAAAAGAAGTTCTTCCAGATGCTTTTTTCACTTAGGGCTCAAACTTGCCTTCGGGTTCTTGCGTCACAATTAATACAAGTCTGACCATCCTTCTCGTCACATTTACAGTCAACCGAATTGTATATGGTTAGATGGTCTTAATTTTTTTTTCTTTGCCTATCGGTGGTATACACACCTTTTACCCTCTTAAAATCTACTGTTCTTGTTAATGCAAACGCATACTCGTATCTGCTTTGATTAGAATTTGGCGTAACACATCTCCAGTCAATGCACATAGTAACATGTTATGCAGTACAATAACATTTCAAGGATTTTTTTTTTTTGTTAGTGGAATGATTGTATGATGGATGGATTGTACGAATCACCTTGTAGCTCCTGAGTAGTTGGATTCGGGTGGGTAGTTCCATTGGATTTTTTGTTTCTCATGACAAGACCTATCTAATTGTACCAGTCTTATCAAAATTGGTGCATTGTACTTCACATGGTTCCCTTGTTAGTTCTGTCCAAGTCTTTAAATTACCCATCCTCTCCCTTTTCTGCCTCTAGGGATTTTCCGCCATGGTACTTCACTCCAGTGAAAGTTGGGTACATATGTGATGACATGAAGTTTAACGAAAACTATATAATACAGAAAGTGAGAATAACTCAAAGAAGCATAGAGAGGAACATGCTTGGAGTAAATAGAACACATAGAAAACAAAATACTTGGGTAAAAAAACAAAGTTTGAAAACATTATTTTTAAAGAAAAAGAAAACTGAAATGGCAATGGGATAGACATATTACAAGAAAAGCTGAAAAAGGGTAAATTAAATTCTCGGATTCCAAACGACAATCAGAGATGTAAAAAAAAAACGTCATCAGACTCGATAGACGAATGATATGAGAAAACAGGTTGGGGTAATGCGAAGAGGGCACTTGGAGAGACTTTCACCCAGCAGTGATTGTGGATTAATATTGACATATCTATGCTATAATTTATAACGTTATAATTTATACAAAAAAGATTTATACATACCTCGCTCGGCTTGTTCATTGGTTTCCACTTCTATAAAGTAAGGTGTGCCTTCTCCTTTACTGGTAGTAGCTGTTATGGTAACCCTGTATTTTGTTTTGGGTTGCAGCCCTGCAAGCTTGGCACGAGTATCTGTCGGATCAGTTATATATGGCTTTCGTTCCTTGGTTTCGCCAATACTTGTATTTACAACTGTAACAAACATAAATATTTTCAATATTAGATACATCAACATCAGTGCTGAGTTGGAAATGGTTCATGCAAACTGATCATTAAACGACTTTTGAAAGTAGGAACCAGTAGTGAGGCTTTTATTTATTTTTATTTTTTTCCGCTCCTGCTGAATACTGAAAAACAGCTTTCAATAAATTCGTTATTAAAATTTTAGCAACTTGCTACTGAATAACACAAAAATCTAAGATTATTAGAGACATCTATTTGTAAAATATAAACTGCCCCCCCCCCCAATTAATGCCACTCTTTAAAATGACAAAATGTACGTTTCATCGCTTTCCATTCCTGTATTAATTGCAAATAACATTATTTATACAGTATTAAGTATTTCAAATATATAAACATTTCATTTTATTAGATTACCTTCACTGTAGTATATTCTGTAGCCTGTTAGAATGCCATTTGGCTCTCTTGGCCACTTCCAGATCAAATACAAAGCACTAGATCCCAATGGAATAGCGTCAAAATTGGCGACAGGACCGGGAGCTGAAATAAAAGGATACGTTAGTCAGCACTGAATAATTTTTATAAAAACATTTGTCAGAAAAGGGCTTCAGTACACATCGTATATACAGGGTGGTCCTGAACTCTACCGACAAAATAAGAGGAGTTGTTGTGAACAACTAATAAGGAATATTTGCCCATATCCCCGTGTCCGCAAAGGGGCCGGTTTGGCTGTAGAGCGTAACTACTGTTTAGGTCCATCACGTTGCTACGTAGCCAATTGCACGAATTAAATGCAATTTTTGATGAGTGAGTTTTTGATTTAAGTAAGTGATTGAGCTAATAATACAGCAGAGACAAAGACATCTGGAATTCTGTTTCTTGATCTGTGTTACTGTTTAGTGAAAATAAGCCTAAAAACGCCTTTCTTTTAACACACTGGAAAAGAGTTGGGAACTGCCAAGTATGTGTAACAGGTGAAGAACATCAAAAGAAACATTTTTTGTTCAGTGAATTTTTTCCAAAAATTAGCCATTCGGGCATTACAATGAATTCAGTGTTTGCATCCACCACATTCAAGGTTTCCACAAACGGCTACGATGCACCATTTAAAGAATTCTTAACTTATTTAATGTCAACGGATATCAGGCTCTCTCCGACGACTTTCTAAAATTGGCTAAATTTACCATAATTGTATATGTAGAATCCGCAACTTTAGTGTTGCGACCATCGATTGATTCTACACATACAATTCCGGTGAATATAACTGATTTTAGAAAGTTGCCTGAGTGAGCCCGACGTCCGTTGACATTAAATAATTTTGAAAATTCGTGAAATGGCGCATTGTAGCCATTTGTGAAAACCTTGAATGTGGTGGATGCAAATACTAAATTCACTGTAGTGCCCGAACGGCTAATTTTTGGAAAAAAATTCACTGAATAAAAATTGTTTATTTTGATGTCCTTTACCTATTGCACATACTTGGCAGTTCCCAACTCTTTTCTAGTGTGCTAAAAAAGGCAGTTTTAGGCTTATTTTCACTACATAGTAACACAGATCAGGAAACTGAATTCCGGATTTCTTTGTCTCTACTGTATTATTAGCTCAATCACTTAAATTATGTATCAAAAATTGCATTTAATTCATACAATTCGCTGCGTAGCAATGTGATGAAAGTAAACAGTAGTTATGCTTAACAGCTAAAACGGCCCCTTTGTGGACATGAGGATATGGGCAAGTATGCTCTATTTGGCGTCCCCAGCAACCCCTCTTATTTTTCCGGTAGAGTTCAGAGCCACCCTGTGTATATAATATATTTTTTTTTTAGCAGCAAAATAACAAAAATATTTTGTATTTGTAAACTAGCAAACAATTTGTAGTACATAGGTAAATGCATCATGCAGTGGCAGAATAACAAACAAGTGCTTTAGTAGTAGCAAAATATTATATAATAGAAAAACATACTTCCTTCTGGAGTTGTAAATTCAATAACGTCGGATGCAGGACCATTATACATGTCATTAAATGCTAGAACGTGAACCAAGTTTCTGGAAAAGGGGCGAAATATCGTAACAAGGGACTGGGTGACATTGGCTTTCACAACTTCTTCCCTTAAACGCTCTTCACCTTCTTCCACTGTCCATGTTTGAATCTTTAAAAAATAACAATCAAAAAGTATGAATATTTTCAAAATATAATTAATGTATTCTTTATTTGTTTTAGTTCCTATTTTACATGCATATAATATACAATGTTCTATGTTATTTACATCACATTAAATGTAAATAACATACAATCTAATATTTGTTTGTTTGTTTGTTTGTGCTTTTACGGCTTAAAAACTACAATGGTCATGCTGTGTTGGGACCAACTGTTTTCCGAGGAATTTGAACATCTGGACCTACAATTTTCCGAGGAATCCAAACCTCTTAAGGCCTAGGGAACCAAACCTACAGTGAGCAGTGTGATCTTTATGAGATCTCTGAATAAGCGTTCTTTGCACTGTTTGGAGTCGAACCCAAATTAACAACACACTAGGCAATTGCATTACCACACTGCGACACCTCAGGGCACACAATCTAATTAGTTGATTGTATTTTTATAGCACAAGGAGAGCAGGGGTCATTCTGCACCAACAATCTTATTAGTGTTAAATATTTTTGATATTAGCTCCAATTTAAGTATCGTTAGCTTAATATTATTAGCACGTAAATTTAGAACCGAAAGGGATCCAGAGTAGATACATTAAGTAAAAAGACATTTTTAGGTAGCATGTGCATTACTTTTTGTTTTAGCATGTAATCCATTATACATGTATGTATATACAAATTGTACACATGTGCATGAAAACAAATTAATCTGTATTGTAAATTATCCAAACAGACTGCGATAGAGAGAAGTATCGTAACAATATATGTATACATATATAATGTTTCATCTAAAGCGAAATAGAAGGGCGCAACGCCCTGCTGAACCTATTAAGTGCCATGCCCTTCAACTTGTCCGCCCTTGTGCCCATATGTCCCATCTAGCCCTCAGAAAATAACACATCATCCGTCCCCGATGATAATTCAAATTCCCACGTTAGAATCCAAAACGTGTGACGAAATTTGTTGATTTATAAAAATTTTGTACTCCAGCATTTCATTTCCGTAATAACACTGATGGTTTTGGCAAAACAAGATTGCTGACGAATATTTGTAAACAAAGCACTGTTGCCAGGTTTGCAGACTTTCAACCACGGACTACTGCGATAAACGTTAGCGGTTCCACGTATTTTTGAGATCAAATTTTTGTTAAAATCAATTTGTTTGTCTTTAAGCACTAAATTAAGCATGTTTTACATCCCTATTTTATTACTCTTACTTGTCATATAGTATAGGATATTGTTTAACTAAATTATAGTTATATTAATTTAATTATTATTTTGTATGAAGTTGGGATTTTTTAATCTTGCCATCTGGCAACAGTTCTGCCAGATCACAATCATGCACACTTTCCCCTTCCCCTCATCTTTTGCATATACTCTGGGAATAAAAAAAAACGCTTATCTGCAACAAACGAAAATTGAAAAAATTATTTTAAAGAAAGCAGCAATAGGAACTAAACCAATTAAGACGCTGTTTAAAGGAGTTAATAACAGTAAAGCTGAGGTAATTGCGGATGTTCATCACGAGTATCTGTGTATTTAGAGGGGAATAAAAAGGCATTTTTTCAGACCATGCACAATGCCCCAACCTTTTTTAGATGAAACATTATATATATATATATACCAGGAGTGGGAAAATGCGACTCTTCATTGAGTTAAGTGCATTTCTCGTCAAAAATTTAAATCCCCCTTTCTCTTTTTTTTTTTCAGAACTGTTTTTACGAATCTGGTTAAAATAACTAACTAAGAAAGTGGATCTTTTAATGAAGAGTAAAAGTCGCAAGTAATCGCTTCGAAAGTAGATCTTCGGTTGCATCGATAGGTCCATCTAGGAGTTATTATAAAAATTTTAAATAATTATTTTGTATTTTCTTTCTCTTAATTATATTTTCTCATATGTATATTTTATACAGCACTTAAGACTTTGGTACAATATGTAACCATATTAATTAAATTTGTATATTTAATACTATGTAACTATGGTATGGTTTTTTATAATACATAATAAATTGGAATGTGGCTCTCATTGACCTCACACGTGCCCACCTCCGATATAGTAATATATGAGTAAAATCTCCTTTAACAGTCACCTCTAAACAACGGTAAGTAACCTCCAGAGACCAGCTGTATATCAGTGAAACCGAACATGCCCCATGGGATTAACATTAATGCTAACCTCCGAACAATGACCATTCAGTAAGTAAAGGTTAAAATTCACGGTCACCACCAATCCCTGGACGACTAAATAACAGGGAATGGCGATTAAAAATACGACTTCAGTCACCATCATACTCGTCACTTTATTGTTTCCCAATGCAATCTTGTCCATTTTGACTCTGCAGGGAGGTCTCATTCTGAATCCACAAACTACTTACTATTTTTTTATGAAAAATGTTGATCAAACAAACCCTCCTAAGGCTTCAGTATTTAAATGTTTTGTGGCCACGAGAAAGTGGCTATAACTTAAATGAAGTAGCCTGTAATAAAAAGGGCCTTGCTGGCCAATGGCAACTAATCAAATACCTGTGTTTTAAGCTTTACCCAGTAGGCATCACAAAAAAACATTTTTTTTATTCAAATTCCAAATTTTTCAAAAAAAATTTACAACTCAAATTGTCAACAGTGTAAAGTAAAATTTACTTGATGGTACTTTCTTTAAACATATTCCATTGAAACATATGTTCATTTTGTCACCATCAAATGAAACCAATTTATTTTTCTTAACATTGCAAAATAACAAGGGAAGTAAAGGTTTAAAGTTATGTAAAGAGGGAGATAGGAAAAAAGAAAATAATAAGTATACCTCCTTTTTTGTGAATGTGGTGTCACTATTTATGACCAACCATTTTAGTATTTCGTCTGCCCAAACAACCACTGCCCACAAAAAACTGATTTTTGACAGTTCTGGTGCTTCATGCATTGTTACCACTGAAAAGTGTCCTATCAATCTAACTTTAGTCATTTGAACGCCCGTTTGTAATTACAATGACTTCTGAATGAAAATTCTTATGTCTAAAGGAGAAATTAAAAGTTATCCGAGACAATGTAAAAAGGTGCAAATGCACAAAAATTAGCAACGCTTTATAGTTGTTGGAAGCCATAGATGAGATTTTAATAAACAGTGAAGAAGATTATCAGCAAGTCCTTTCGAGGTGTGAATTTAGATAGCAAAATGAAGCGTTGGAAGACTGAAAATGAAGAATTTGACAAAGTAGTTAGAGGGATTTTCCAGCTGTCGATCAAAAAACATTCAATCAAAAAAATTGTTAATTGCAGAATTCTTCCTCAGCTGATGAACCTGAAAATGTAGCAGAGAAGACAATGGGGAAGGGTTTGATGGCATTCTCAGATTAGTAGGAATGACAAATATTAAAGTCAGCAGGTTTGTTTATGTGGACGAAAATTTAGAAGTTTCTGCTGCTTTTGCTACCATTCAGGAAATGTTAGAAAATACGATGGACGGGGGAAAAATGTGGAAATGGATGGAACTATGGAACTGCCACAAAATTCTAACATCAAAACATATTCTGATGTTTTGGTAAATTTTCAGGAGATCCAAAACTTTGCTTTGAACAAAAATGATGGTTCACTATATACATATGTGCCCTTATGCTGTCGTTATTACTTATTTTATTCTCAGAAATCCTGATTTTTTCCTCATTTTTTGCCTTATTGGTCTCGACGTTTCAAATTCAGTAATGTTATTCCATTTGCTTTGTTGAAGTTCCCCATGTTTGGGCATACCCCTGACTAACAAACTATTCAATGTCAAAGCCAACATTAATAAAGTACAAAATTTAATTAATAAAGTAGAAAATACACACCTTATAGCCCCTAAAGTGACCTCTTATGGATTCAGGGGACACAGGGTCCCATGAAAACAGGGCCGACCTAGCATCTTTTATTGAAAGCCGCTGAAAATTTTTTGGAGCTTCGAGTGGAACTAAAAAAAAAAGAAAAAAAACCAAAACCAATTATAACTTTTTGAATACTGTCATCATCTATTCCCCACCTATTAAATTTTTTAACAGAAAAAAATACATATTTCAGCAGAGCAACACCCAGGCTAGGACTAGAGGACTGAACCAACATAGAAATGTAATCAGACACCCCCCCTCCCCCTTGGAAAATAGTTTTTCAAAATAAATTATTTTATAATTTTCTTTTAAATTTTTTGTTTTGTATAAAATTGTACATGGCGATGGAAATTGTTCTTTGATATTAAAAATATATTCATAATCGATTTCTAAGGTAGATCTTCTGTATATCATGTTTTTATAGAGGTTTGAGTTGTCATCTATTCTATAATAAGGATAAGGGAAATTGCAAATATTAGTATATCTCTCTAAGTTTTCAATGCAAAATTTACGTTAAGAAATTTATTCATTAATGTTAAATATATTAGTCTCACTGGCATATGAAGTTGTGGGGGAGTAACACCATTGCGATGAAATAGTGCACATATGCATATCAATATCAGAGATGCCAACTTGTATGGATTTTCTGTAGTTTGTACGAATTTTAACTCCACCTTACGGTTTTAAGGTCGATACCAAGAAAACTATGGAAAACAAAACTCAAGATCCTCACGTGCAATTTTCGACCTGCCCTTCAAACATTCATATTTTTTATGGTTTTTGTTTTAAAAAAGTCGCACTTTGCAAATAGCCCACACTTTCTACATTAGGACGCAAAGTTTCCGACTTGTCCTCTTGCTTCTCTGCTATTTTTTACGTCTAGCTTTGTATGTGAAATTGCTTTGAAATTGGAGTAAAAACAACGAACTGAAAGCAACCGTGATTGTGAAAAGCGAGTGATGATTTTTTTCGATGCGTGATTTCGTCCTTGATAAGCTGCCTGCTGGCAAAATTGCGAACTTTATAAATGCGCTGTAATTAACGACTGTTGGAAATTTTTTAGTGGTTTTCCATCAAAATAGAGGAATTTTGCCCTGATACACCACCTACTGGTGGGGTATGAGATTAGCGGTCATTAACCATATTTTGCACTTAGAAATTTCTATCCAAAGTACATATGTTTCAGGTGTAAAATGGACAAGTTTTGATGATAGAAGCTAATTTACATATTTCAACACTTTTAGCTTCTCAAGAATCGGGAAAAGGTTTCAAAATTACAGAAACGAAGAACTTAATATTTATGAAGTTTTACTTTTTCAATGAAATATTTGCCTTTTCATTTTTATTGTGCTCATTAACATTTGATTAAACTATTTTTTACCTACTACAAAACTCATGTGAAAACCAATTTTCCTGTACAAAATATAAAATTGTGGTGTTTTCCTTCTACAAAACTGGTGTAAAAGTTTTTTCTTCTACAAAATTCATGCAAAAGTTTTTTCTTCTACAAAATTCACGCAAAAGTTTTTTCTTTCTAGAAAACAGATACCGAAAGCCATTTTTCCTGCTACAAAACTGATACAAAAGGTCATTTCTCCTGTTACGAACCTGATACAAATGGTATTGGTGAGAGTGTGATCATTTTGTACGTACATAAACATACGCAGTTGAGTCACATTATCAGGAATATTTTCATGTTGTTTCAAAGGAGGGGAAGGTACATATATTGCTCTATAATAATGCAGGTGCTTTACTTGCTTTTTTTTTTTTTTTTCAGGAAATAAAAGTTTGTGATTTTGCTGAAAACTGCTGAAAATTCTTGACTTTTTTACGGAGAACTATGGAAAGTTCTTGACTTTTTTATGGATGACTACTTTCTCAGGTTGGCATCTCTGATTAATATATGGAGCTATAGCCCTGTAACCCCCATTGAGTCTATAATAGCCTTTATGGACGTTCTGTATATGCCTATGATTAGTCTACTTAGATATTTAGTATTATTAAATATATTAATAAAATACATCAAAACATTAACGACTTTAAGCCCCATGTAGCTTTCTGAGCTCCTCCAAAGCCTCTGCCCCCTCTGTAACAAGCACGATTTTAGATACTTTAGATAGTGGCTCATTTAGATTTGATTATGTAAAGCCTTGCATGTATGTTTATACACTTTTCTTAAACTAATGGTATTGAGTACAAAATCAGTACCTATTATAGTTCATAAAATGACATTTCAATAAACAAATGATTGAATTAAATTTAAAATATACCATCTTCTCCAGAAAATCCAATGTATTCAGTGGCAGCGACAAGAGCTGGACCCATGTAATTCTCGGCTTCAACTTTGATCCTGTAACGTTTGAAAGTGGGCTGATTGGGAATGATGAGGCTGTTCTGAGTCCAATCATGAATTTCTTCAACTTTCCATTCTGCCTGAGGAACGTCCTCTCGCTTCCAGTAAACCTTGTAGAAAAATCCTGGAGCATTCTGCTCAATCAAGGGCATTGCCTAAAGTAAGACACAAAAAACTCATGAAATAGGCATGAAGAGCTATATTGTGCCTATTACATAATCTCCACTTCAGAAAGGAGCATGAAGTGCCTTATTATGACACTTCCCATAGCTTGCCAATTGATCCACAGAGAAGCTAATGTCTGCCACCATTTAAATCGAAAGCAAAGTACTCACCGTCCACGAGATGACGAGGTTATCCTTTTCAGTGCCTTTGCCTTCCACTTTATCAGGATTTTTGTATGGGACGTCTTCAGGTGCGGTGCAGACATCTGTATGGGTGCTTGGCAAACTAGGGCCAATCTTATTCCTTGCAATGACTCGGAAAGTATAATTTGCCCATGGGGTCATGGACACCTAAAAAATTAAATAAATAAATTGAATCTAATATATATCAGTAAACATAAATATTGTCAATGTTGAAATAGGATTTTCGAGGTCTGCGGAGCTGAAACAATTGTTCAAATGAAGAAACTGAACCGTGATTGTATATGATTTAATATGTACGCAATATAGAAGTGGGTGGGCAGGCAGTGCCGGATTAAGGAACTTATGGGCTCAAGGTTGAAAGGAGAGAATAGATCCCACAAGAATATGGCCTCCAAAATGTATTCGGTTAATAAACAATGGGTTTTAATTTGAATTTCATTATTTATAATATTCGGGTTTATCAAAAATGAAACTCGAACATTTGTAAATAACCAAGATTAAAATAACTTGTAAACTTGAAAAATATCAAGTAGCATCAAGGTTCTTAAGGAGAGCCCCCCCCCCCCCCCCCCCCCCCCCACACACAGAGAGAGAAAAAAAATATCCTGAAGCCTTAGGCCTTGGACTATACATAAATACAGCCCTATATGCAGAAAATAAGTAAAAAGAAAACATCCCTTATAGTGAATATGGGAATGTTCATTCATTGCCATATGGAACAACCACCGTTCCTATTACAAACGAATAAATAATTCAAAATAACCAACTTCTAAAGTATGTATATGTGACTCCCCTCTCAGACAGACAGAATCAAATTGCATTTGAAAACTAAAAAAACAAAAAAATAAAATAAAATAAATGGCATACATTTCCAGGAAAATATCATTTTATCCACCTCCTTTCGAAACATTTTGTAATAAATCCAAACACAATAACTTCATGTGTTGTAAGTTTGCGATCACTTAATGTAGGAACCAAAAAAGTAGGGTTGTATTTAGAAACAAACACAAAACATTATGATGAAAAAAATTCTCGTTTAGTTTTT
The DNA here is from genome assembly GCA_006491805.2 of Dysdera silvatica. Taxonomy (NCBI): domain Eukaryota; kingdom Metazoa; phylum Arthropoda; class Arachnida; order Araneae; family Dysderidae; genus Dysdera; species Dysdera silvatica. The sequence goes on from QLNU02014176.1 coordinate 92,964,093, forward strand.
GTGAACAATTGTTTTGCATTCTTCTTTCCCCCTCAAATGCCCATGGGGACATAGGACTTTTACAAAGGATCTCAATTTTCCTCATTCTTCAATTTCTTCCCATGTTTTATCCACCCTCCCTCTCTCCAATTCTCAATAATGTTTTCCACATATTTCCTTTTCTTTAGGGGATCCAATCATTGCAATAGTTGTTGTATAAATTCTCACCTTGAAACGGGTATCAGGAGCAGGAATGTTAACAAAGGCATCATCCCATATGTCAGGGGTAAAGCTGGTATTATATTGAATAGTGTAACTCTGAATTGGTGCTCTTCCATCACCGCTAGCAAGCCACTCTACCAAGGCTGTTAGGCTATCACACTGGATACCAATGATTTGTGGAGCATTAGGAACATCTATTATTAATAATGAAAATAATTATAATTATTATTTTGCTGAACTAACATAAAATGTACATTTACTACATAGTTTGTATAAGATATTTTATAAAATGTCAAATTTGAATTTATTGTACTATAATTTATATAAATACCCAACATCATTTAAAACTTCCATTCATTTAAAAAAAAAAGTAAACTAATAATGACTTATTAAATAATATGTTTTATGTAGTTACAGACATACTTGATACGTATATATATTTATAGTTAAATAAATCTTTATTAATTACATTACTAATTTTCATTCTTATATATAACCTCCCCTCCACACTGAAGGAGATAAACTTCCACAGGAAATGGTCCGCTAAAAATTTTTCCCTGATATTTTAGTATATACGAGGGGGATGATTTGAAGTATATTGACGTCAAATTCAGGCCCCTGACCCCTTTAGTTTTGAAGGTGGGGCCTAAAATGTTTGTTGGCTGTAATTTTGGATAATTTAAACACTACAACAGATAATCGCATCGACTTAATGGCGGTCGGTTACTCTTCATCTGGGATATAAATGCTGTTAACCTATTTGGACTGAAGCTTTTACGAGTACACAAGCTGGGCAAAAATCTGGAGCGGGCATTTTATTTTTGGCCATACATGTATCAAAGAAGAGGTGTACCACAACGAAAGTGCCTTCACATTATTAGTAATACTAAGGGTTATCTAAATATCAAGTTTTAAAAAGATCGGCCCGTCCATTTTTTTAACATGGGAGTTTTCCTATTTTAGGGATTTTTCTATAGAACTATTAAAGGAGAGTAATTAGAAGACCACTTAGGACTGTACCTAATTACTATTGAAATGGGAATATGTTTTTTGGGTATAAATACCCCTGACCGATATTTTTCCCTGTACACTAACTGTACAATGGTCCATTAACTTTTGGCCATATGTCTATCAAGCAATAGGTGTACCACAACGGAAGTACCTTCTGCTTGTTCTGTACCAAGAGTTATCTAAATATCAGGTTTAAAAACAAATCAGCCTGTACATATTGTTGATAGGGGAGTTTCCCTTCTTTAAGGATTTTTCAACATATTAAGCCTCATCAGCGATGAAAATCGAGAGAAATTGGTTTTAAATGGATATGTTTAGAATGCCATTTATAAATTATCAACAAGGGGATAACACCTTCTGCCCTTTCATTTCGACATCTGTTTAGTTGTATTGTACAATACACAATATAGATAACAAATTGTAGTACATACTATGCTGTATATACATAACAAATACATACATAACAGATTTTATATATATATATATATATATATATATATATGACAGATTATACATAATATACATTTAAATACATTATACAATATACATGTGGAATAATGTTAATCACTGTTGCTCCCATATATAAAAATATATGGGCCAATTTGTTTGAAATTTGATATTTAGATAACCCTTAGTATTATTAATAAAGTGAAGGCACTTTCGTTGTGGTACACCTCTTCTTTGATACACGTATGGCCAAAAATAAAATGACTGCTCCAGATTTTTGCCCAACTTATGTACTCGTAAAAGCTTCAGCCTAAATCCATTAGCAGAACATATATACCCTGAATGTAGAGTAACTGACTGCCGTTAAGTTGACGTGATTATCTATTGTAGTTGTTTTTTTTAATTATCCAAGGTCACAGCCAATGAATATTTTAGGCTCTACCTTCAAAACTCAAGGGGTCAGGGGCCTGAATTTGACGTCGATATACTTCAAATTGTTCCCCCTCGCATATACCAAAATATCAGTGAAAATTTTTCAGTGGACCATTTCCTACAGAAGTTGTATCTCCTCCTTTAACCAATTAATTACTCCAAATAGAAATTCTAATTCAGAGTTCCCCACTAACATGGTAGTTAACTGTGCTCCAGTACTTACGCCGTGTTTCTTAATTCAACATTTTTCAATGTTCTATTGACTTTAAGCCCATATACATGTCATGTTTTTTATCATTATTTTATTATCAGTGTAGTGTGTCATTCATGTGTCTATCTGTATGTACCGTTTTGTCATTCTTGGTGATGAGAACTTCATCAGGCACATGTGTGCTTTATTCTCATCACCACCTTGTCATCGTCCTCACTGTGTTATTATTTATGTTGTATTTTCTTTTTTTCTTGAATGATGCCCAGGAAATAAGTTGAAATTTAATTAAAAAAAATCCCTAACTTTTTTGGTGAAATTTCCTATTTTTCTCTCTCTTTCTGTAGATTCCACTAAACATCGGTTGTGAAGAAAATGACTTCGTGTTCGTTGGGGATTTAGCTATTCGATATAGAAGTTACGGAAGTTTTTTCGGACTATTCCAGATTTCACTAGAAAATCTCAATTTTCCTGGACTTTAGGGATGTTTTTTAGTGATAATTCCAGGCTATTCAGGTGTGGGGGATCCCTGTCATCGAAATATGGAAAACCACATCATATTCATCATCAAAACATGATGGTAAAATTACAGAAACAGCAACATGATAAATCCATTTCATAAAAACATAAATAGTCAAGCCAATTAATTTTAGAACTTTAGTATCAGGAAGAGCAGTCACATTCACTTTATGCTATAAAGTTCAAAAATTCCATTAAACATTTTCCTGACAGTTATAGTTCCTAACTAGCTTCCCGATCACGCTTACCTTGAACTAACTAGCTTCCCGATCACGCTTACCTTGAACTATCAAAGTAGCTGCAGCTTCATCTTGGTCCAGCTCAGTTTTAGCGACACACGTATAAACGCCAGAATCTCCCTCCACAGTTCTGGTAATGGTCAAAGAATTGTCTGTGGTGTGCACCATTCGTGGGTCAAGATCCATGTCGATAGGTCGACCGTTAAAAAGCCAAATGATGCCCAGATTTAGGCTGGCATCTGCATCAGCATTACAGCGGAAAGTGGCAGACTTCTGTGCAGCCACCTCAGAATTTTCTGGTGGTTGGGTTATTTTCGTTTTTGCTGTAGAAAAATAAATAACGAAAGCTCAAAAACTTACTCTCTTAAATATAACAAACTTAGACATATATTTTTGACTTCTTATAACATAAATGGGAATATTTTAGGCCAGTAATGGAATATTATGTGTAAAACTAGACACATATTGAGCAGTACTTTTTGACTAAGACCTACCACTGGTATCGAACACAACATTAAGAGTTTTAAACTAGGTACTTATTTGAATGTTGACAAGCCTTATTTCTGATGTAGATTTCAAAGGATAGCTTTAAAGGATAATTTAAATGTTTAAATGCTAACTGTAAACGTCAATTCTAAATGAGAAGAAACTTGCCTTTCACATCGAGCCTTCCCATTGCCTCGGCATCCCCAAACTTGTTCGTGGCGTAACAGGTGTAATCGCCTTCATCTCGTTCAGCCACATTTGTTATTTCCAAATCGCCATTTTCCATAACCTATTAATTCCAATATACTTATTTAGGCAAATAATTCAAACTGCACATATAAATCATCAATTATTGCTAGTGTTTGTTACTGTTCACCATAAACACAAAAGAAAACTGCTTAATAATTTTTAAGGAAATTAATTAAATAAAAAGTTAACCCCTGCTTAATTAACATTGATAAAGAACGATAATAGCATATAAGAAAAAAATAGTCATATCAATTATATTTTTACCATTTAGCTCATATGTTATCACTTTCTCAACAATTGCATTTTATACTTGATATATCATATAAGGATTATATTTATTATAAATAAATTTTTATATGTTATACAAAAATTCAAATAATTTAATTACTCTAATATGTAATTATACTCACATGGAAGCGGTTCAAATCTTGGCCTTTTCCTGTTAATTCTTTTCCGTCCTTAATCCATTTGACCTTTGGATTAGGAGCACCAAATACCCGACATCGAAGATTAACAACAGCTGATACAACGGACATCGTAATGGGTTGTGGACGCTCAGTAATTGTAGGAGGAAGTGCTAGTGTAGAAATAAAATATACTCATCATGTACAGATGCATGTGTGTGTGTATATACCTTATTACATAAATGGAATGTTTAATCTAAACAGTATGCAATGAACAAATTTAACATCCTAGTAGATTTAAATGATCTTGCTACATAAAAATCGTCAGGTTACATAAGAAGCGCATTACATGGAAAAGTGTGTGTGCATGCTGTATAAAGTAATAATACTTACCAAGAACATTTAAGTAGTAATCTCTAAAGGCATAACCGTGAGCATTTGAGGCGTTACATTGGAATACTGCTGTGTCTGCTTTCTCAAGCTTTTCAATAACAAGAGTATGTGAAGCTTTGTCAAGTTTTCTTCGTGGATTTCGTTCCAGTTCTTTAAAAAAAACCAAACATAATTTTTAATTCATTTTCACATCAATTACTTTGGATTAGTGAACCTTAATGTTAGTAAAATTACATGAAGCAGGGTCAGCAAAGGTCATATCGTGGTGTTCGGCCCAAATTCAGTTTTAAACTTTCCTAACTTTTTCAGGCAATGTCTAATCGATTTCCATTTGCTATTTATGGTAATTGACCCATGAAAATTTGAATAACTGAAACAAGTTACAAGACCATAAAACCCATTAACACAAACCAAGGCCATTTATAATTCAATTGCGATGAATTTGCAATTACAAAATTTGATTTAGAAAAAAAATACATTTCTTTATACTCAAAACTTACATTAATCAAATATTTACGACAGTTCGGTTCTTTTGAGTTTGTTATAAATAGGTTCAAAACTACATAGTCACAAAAGTTGGAGATTCATTCTTTATCCCACAGAACTAAAAACTATATATTTGACTAGGGTTCTACAAACTGTAACAAACCCAGTATTTGCCGGACACAAGAATGACACTTGCCTACTTCAAAAAGAAGACCTTGAAACATATAAAAAAAAAAAAGATTTCCTGCCTGCCATTTACAAAAGTGTCCTCATTAATGGTGACCAAATTTGTTGACTCTGTGTACTACGTATAAGAGAAATGACACTGACATGGTCAGAAACTTTCACAGTTCATTTTTCCAAACTTTAATTATATTTGGCATGAAGTCTTTCTTAAAGAATATGAGCATAATCATCTTATACAAATCGTTGTCTTTGTGAAAAAAAAAAAAAGATTTAGTCAATAGTATGTTTTTAAAAAATTCCTTTATGTAATGCAGTACAAAAGGACAAAAAGTGTAGTCAAAGAAAATACTTCAATGATGTGTTATTCATCATAACACCGAATTTCAAACTCCCCCTGATCAGTTTTTTTGCACACAAAGGTTTCTTGACTTTTCTAGTCACAAAATACGTTCTTCACTTTCCACATAGCCAGACACCATACCACGACGGACCGAACCTCGAACGTTATATATTTATGCTCAAAATTAAAAGATGATCAACAAAGTCCTATAAAATATATGTTAGTAAATGTAACATTAAACATAAATTTAGTTAACATGCAACTATTTATTTTTTTTATTACGGTGTAAGGACAGCAAAGGTCATACTGTACCGGGACCTACAATTTTTCAAGGTATCCAAACATCTTAGGTTCTAGGGAATCAATCTTCGGACTACAACATGTAAATATATTAACCCTGAAGAAAAAAAGATCAATACTGTTTCAAACAATATGATAGATCATCGTGGAAGTTACACAACCGCCAGAGAGAGATCATGCACCATATTAACACTTTACCTACCGGAAGCCTATTAATAGGCTTCCAGTACGTAAAGTGTTAACATTACAAAAACTCTACATTGGAACTTCGTTTTGCGTTCATACTGCCCTTCCATCTGCAATTTTACAGGCAAGTTTAATACTAATGCTTGGATTTCACCTGAAGTTTTGCAATAATAAGGCATTTTATCTCACACTATTGCATTTTCTTACTTTGTATTGCTATTAACTTTTAATTTTTGGCAACAATGCGTTTTATTCTCAGATAGAACTTACCTCCTAGTGGAATTCCATTCATATACCATTCAACATTAGGTGTCGGCACTCCTCCAGCAACACACTCAAAAGTCACAACTTCATCTTCTGCACTATTAGTATTATTGGGGGCATTAATCCAAAATGGTGCAGCTAAAAAGTAAATCAAACATCATTATTATTATTATATATACATACATATATAAAGAAAAATAATGTAGCAACCTTACACCATGCAAAAAATGATAGTTATAGTGGCTGATTGTACAAAATTGTCAGTTTGGTACGAAAAAACAGTTTTGGTCTTCAGTTATGAAAAATAGCATTTCAGAAACATTCACAAATGTTTTTTTAAAAAAAAATTCTTGTTGGGTAGCCTAAACAGAAATACTAGTTTTCCGTGATAGCAATAAAAATCCGCAACCTCAATATCTGGGATTTCTTGCAGTTGCTGATAAATAGTAAGATCCTCGGAACTGAAAGGGGAAATTGTGCATGTTTCGACCTTTTTACAGTGCCTACCTATTACTACTTACTTGATTTAGTTCATTTTCTGGATTTAAACTGGGACTTTTAACGTTTTTCTCAGCTAGTAAGTATAGGTATTAAACATAGTCCTTTAAGTTGCTGCAGCACAATAGGACTCGGAAAATGTAACGTTCGCATTATTGATGAGATCAAGTGTTACATATACAGATATAGTACATTTAAAATAGGAATTCAGTTATCGTTCTTTGAAATAATTAAAAATTCCTTCTGGAAAAGTAACGCGTCATGAGCATTTCCATTTGGATAACATCACTGTGTATGCCGTAATGGCATGATAATTACAAGGGATACAGCCACAGGCATAAAGTTATATGGGTCCATGGAGCATGAGCCCTGCCCCCAATAATTTGAAATAAATTACAATTTTACATATATTGTAATGTATAAATGTATATAATATATGCTTGCCCTCCCCCCTCCAAAAAAATTTTGAAAACACTACATTGGTGGATACAGTCTTACGCTTCTTTCCGGTTAGATGGAAATACTTCATCAGGGTTCCCCCTCAAAATGATAAAAACAGTTCCCAGACATTTTCAGTAAAATTTTAATTTTTTTCAAAATTTAACTAAACTTCAGTTTCAGGGAAAATGGCTTCACATTCGTAGGAAATTTAGCTATTCGATATAGAAGTTAGGAAGTTTTCCCTAACTTTCCCAGGTTTGACTAGAAAATCTCACTTTGGGGATGTTTTCAAATTTCCTGGCAATTCCAAATTCTACAGGTTTGTAGGAATCCTGTCTATATATGATTCTAGTTATCCATTGTCTGGGATTACATGTATTCACCTCCTTGATATAGGTTTGTGCCTACAGTTTGTGGGCTACATAGAGGTATTGCTGTTCCTGCCTGAATGCATGACTTAACCACAACCAAGGTAAAAGCATGCTGACGGCTGAATGGCACTGGGATTACAGCGTTGCAAATGATACCTTCAGGTAGGGGTAGGTGAAACCCCATTATATCTAGCCTTCTGACAAATATTCGTATTATTTTAAATTTAATATTTTTTACATAAGTATTACAGCCATTCTACAATATGTCTATTTATGAAAATAATGTCTAATTATGTCAATGCACAATTAAACTTAGTTGGAGTGGGATAAAAAAAAATGCAAAAAGTAGGGAAAAAAAAATAGCAGGATATACACACCAGAAGGCTGACTAATCAAAAATTAGACAATTTTATATAAGAATTAACAAATATTCCTACAAATAATCAAAATATAATAATTTCTATGAAACTAAAGCTTATGAAAATAGCTTGAGGTGAGCAGATAGTTCACCTGAAGCAGAACATCTAATAATATCTTCAGCATGGTCTATAAATTACTATTTTTCAATTCCTTCTATTAGCTCACACTCTCCCTATATATATCTTGTTCAAATTTTCAATCGTTAATAAAATACTTTCTATCCATCCAATCAAGTTCAAATAAATTTTTTTAAACTTGTAGTGGATGACACTTGATGTTAATACAGTTTTTTCAAATATTAATTCATTAATTAAATTTAAATGATTTTTTTTTTGCTTTCCTTTGGTGTATTTGGCGATTAATGCTTGCCGCCAAATGTCGCCAAAATTGCTTTTCGCAATTTTTCCCTTTCTTCCCTTTTATTTGAGCAGCGCATTGAAGGAATTGACTTTAAAAAAAAATTTTTTTATTATACTTGTTTTTTTTTGTATTAATAAACTTCAAAGTTAATATGAAAATGTATACCTTCCACCGTAACAGCCATGGATTGTGATGCCGGAGAACTGATACTATTGCTTGCCGTACATTCATATGTCCCTTCATCCTGGAAATCCACATTTTTTATTTTCAGTGTTTTCCCAAAGTTTGTTGTAGATATACGACTAGATTGAAGACTTCCACCTTTTTTAGACCATTTGATGCTAGGTACAGGCCTACAAAAAATTTAAATGCTTATTAAGCATTTAATGCTTATTAAGAATACAAAATATGGAATAATTTTCTACAGGTAACAAATTTGTTAAGTTGTGTACTAACGTTCCACCATATATGCAACTAAGTTCAAGTTTTTGTCCTCGAAGTGCAACTATATTGGATGGGGAAGCATACTGTTTAGTAGGAGGGTAGGTGTTCTGCACGGTGCCTGGAATAAGATGATACAATTATTCACAGAAGTACATAAATTTGTGAATTACAAATGTTACTCTGATAATACATTATATCCAATACTATATTCAGAATAAGAATAACTGCAAACAAGTTACTCATGGATAGCTGACATTGGTTATGCATAATTTCTGGCTGCAATATCTCTTTTACTATAAACTAATCAAGTATCATTACTATAGGGAAAACGGTGCTTCCTATATGCATATACACACCAGTGACGACCCATGATGAGATGTAAGTGAAGCTATAAAAGCTCATTCACCAAAAATCCAAAATTACGGTAAATTTTTTTATTTACTGAATGAGGTGAAGACCAGTTTCTTCGCAGCATAGACAGTAAATTAACATGTTTTTGGTGAATTAGTTTTATGCAGCTTCACTTAAATGTCCAGATGTTGTGTCAATTTCTAGACCCCTCACCAGTGATGTAGGCAAGGAAGAGCCCCCCACCTCCACTGGATATCAAAACACATTATTTTCTCTAAGGCTGCATCACATAATCTTCTTTTAAAGTCACCTGAGCCCCCCTTTCCCATGAGTTTTGAATTGCTATACTACTGATCCTTGTAAAAACAAGGCCCCATACAATACTGTTGCCTTCACTAGCCTGAAGAGTCATGGTAATGCAAAAAGGACTCATTCTTTTTTGGACTGTTGTCTCCGTACCTCAGCCTGCCATCTGCATGGTATAATTGTAAACCTGATGACACATCACATAACTCATTTTAAATTATTTAATGTCCACCTTTTTTTGCGTTGCTGAATAAACCAAACGCGTGTAGCCTTGCTTGCAGCAGATAACAATGGCATATAGATAGGACTTCTACTTCTGTTACACATATGACATAAATCATAACGAAGTTAAATATAGTGTAAACTAGGGAAGGCAAAAAACAAAATTTTATGGGAAGAAAGTACAATTTTGTTTTTGTTTGTTTTTTATATAAAAAAAAAAAAACACAAAAACCGGGGGCAAGTGTCCCCTTGCCCCGCCAGATTATGCCTATGAATGTAATGTCATACTATTCAGCAAGAGGCCATCTAAATTTTTTAATTCAGATCGTGCATAATTTGATACATAATTACCCATCAGTTGGATTGAGCAAGCCTTCCCAACTTCCATTTTGCTCCAGCATCTCGTAGCCATTTACGCCCACAGATTATATAAGCCCCCATTACGCTATAATTCTGTTTATATATACACACACACATGAATATATGGAGCTTTAGCTCTGACTCCCCACCATAAACTTTCCGTATGTGCTGGTATGTTTAAAACCAGAGCTGTTTTGTAAAGAAGACAAAGGGACATCGTCATAGGCCGATTCAAACCAGTGACCTCTCTGTTAAAACCAAGGTGCTATACTGACAAGACTACCTTGACACCTCAGGAACAATGTTAATTTCCTTCATATTTGTTTGTTTCTTTCTTTTTGGTTTTACGGCTCAAAGACTACAGTGGTCATGCTGCGCCGGGACCTACTGTTTTCCGAGGAATCCGAACCTCTTAAGGCCTAGGGAACCAAACCCCGGACTACAGTGAGCAGTGCGATCTTTATGAGATCTCTGAGTAAGCGTTCTTTTTGCACTGCTGGGAGTCGAACCCGGATTAGCCGCGCAATAGGAGAACGCGTTACCACACTGCGCCACCGCAGGGCCCCTTCACATTTGAAAGTTATAGGATATATTAGTACTCTTCTCAAGGGCAACACTATTGTCAAATATTGGTTAATACATGAAGTCCCCAGAACAAGTTCGTGAATTTTTTTTTTCTAAATCATAAAAATTTTGCCTGAATGGCTATATGTGTTAATTAATATTTATCAGTTAGGTTATTCCTGAAAGAGGTAATGATATCCTACAACTAGAGTACATGGAAACACATATTAAACACAAGCAAAATAGCAATACTCACTCCCTGAAGGCTCAACTCGTAAAATTATTTTGTTTCCCAACTTATATTCATCTCTGAACATAGAGGTAGCACTGCATGCATAGTGTGCCTCATCAAGAGCATCAGTTTTGGTTACATTAGAAAAATGGACATCTCCATCAGGATCTACAGTAATTCGTGAACTGTAAAAAAATTTTGTTGAAATAAAACTTTAGTTGAATGAATTTATCAAACAATTATTACAAAACCTTAAAAAATTATACTAATTGTATTTTTCCCATTCTCTCTTTTTTTTCCTTTATAACGAATGTAAATAAATAGTAATAGAGAGAAAGATTGAACAGAAAGATTCAAGATAGGATGCAAGGCATCCTAGTCACATGATGTAACAGATTTAACTAATAAATATAAATAAATATTACGACACATAGCATACAACTTTACTCATAACCCCTACTCTTTACTTATAACCCTTATGTAGACATCCATATAAGTAGGCAGGCGGGAGGGCTCGAAACCTACCCTTAGCCGTTTAAAAATTTTATTTGCCCGATTCTGCTATGCATTTACTTTCAAAAGTTTTACAGTCACATTTTAAAATAAGGTACTTTTTAGCTCATTACTAATTGTCAAGCAGTATCAATTATTTTTGTAGCCTTTTGGTATCTTGTACATTCACTAAAATTCTTGACAGCCTTGAGAAGGAGGTAATAATATTTCTCAACCCCACAAGAAATACTCGTTAATTTTTCTCAGTCCCCTCCTAGAACTACTCATATGGGTGCCCATGAACCCCTATCAATGTATATCCTATCATGAAAATATTTCATTATAAAATTCGAACCGGAAAATACTAAAGCTACCACTTACAAAATAAGAAACTGCAATGGAAAAGTATAGCTATTTACTTATTAATAGTATGTAAGGCTCCGGTATTTGTACGAATAATCCAGAAAACTGTTGGTGTAGGATATCCAGAAGGTGGGTCACATTCTATTGAAAGTGGCTCTCCCTCAATCACGAAAACTTCTTTTGGGTCTTCATCGGGGAACGAATTTAATTCTGAAATAAAAGGCATAATTTTTTTTATTACAGAACCAATACTCTTATCACATTGCCACCCGCTAACGTTTTGCAGAAATTTACTATAAGACCAGCGATTTTAGACCTGAAAATTATTTTGGGAGGCGTGTAATAAAACTGTGATAACTTTTTTGAAATTAATAAATATTTGAATAAATCTTTTCTTATTTAGTCATAGCAATTCTAAATTTTTTTTAGTGTATGATATTTTGTAAAACATTTCTCGTTATCAGTCAATCAATAAATACAACCAATACAATCAATAAATCATGCTTCTCACCAAAACGAGATTTCTCGTTTCCGGTCACCAGCAAATCTCAAATGAAAACGAGAAATCTCGTTCCCGGGCGTCATTGTGTTATTAATTAATAAAGCAGTGCTTTTCAACCTTAGTTTGTGATTATATGCTTTCATAATTATACATATATCAATACCTATGCAATCATAAATTGAATGGTTTGTTTTGCAGCACACAGCGAAGGTTAATGCTGCACTGGGATCTGCAGTTTTCCGAAGAATTCATACCTCGTAAGCCCTAGGACAGGTGTCGGAAACCTTTTAAAAGTGCCGAACCAAAATACAATAGCAAGCTCCTTTCACGTGCCAGCCTAGCTCACCAAACTGTGAAAGTTTAGTTTACTATCGAATTGTTAATGGAAATTAACAGATCAGTTAATTAGGAGAATAAAATTTAATAATTAGTTATTTACGAAGATAAAAATTAATTTTTAATCGATTTAGAGAAAATGAAACTCTTAGACAGGGAGGGGATTCTTTAGAATAGGTTTACTTTAAAATTCCTCTGCGTGCTATCCAAAAGTAGCCACTTCATCAGCTTTTATCAAATGACAGCGCTCGGTGAGACAAATTTGAAAGGCAGGCTTTGAGAAAAGTGGAGAGTCGCAGAAGATCCACATTGGCTGCACAACAACTTTTGGACAGATGAAGCTAATTTTTCATTGCATGGGTAATGTCAAACCAATAACCAGTCAACATCAATAATTGTCGAAATAACTGAGTAAACCAGAACCCACATGCTTATACTGAGAAGCCCTACATTCACCACATGTTACTGTGTCACATGATTTCACTGTGCCCATTATTGTAGGTCCTTTTTTCTTTAAAGAGCCCTGTGAAAAAGGAGGCTGGAAGAAATGCTAGAAAATGCTACTTACAAATGCTGCAGGAGAAAGTGATACCACGCTTATTGGAATATACTCTCCTTAACACAGTTTCTGACGTGCATGTTTGGTGAAGAAAAACTATAATCAGCCATTATTGTAAACATAAATGCCTCCCCACCCCCGCTCACAGGGCTTGTCACCAGTTGATTTTTTTTGGCTATAGAGTTATGTAAAGTCCCGAGTATACCATAGTAGCCCATTGTCTTTAGCGGAGCTTAAGAACACTATTTGGCATGAAATCTCCTGCATACATCTGGATATGCTATATACTTCAGTTAACGGTGTTCTCATTGGCCTACAAAATGTAATTTCTTGTGCTAGCTAACAATTAGTACTGTAATATGCTTCCAAACATTTACCTGAATGCAAATAAACACAGTTTTCTACAGAATTCCGCGATTTGAATGTGTGAAGCTCCCCCTATGGACAAAATTTTGAACTTTTTTTTCTCTACCCAAAAAAAAATCCTCCCTTCATGAGAATAATTTTATCGCAAACCACATTCAAATACACCAATTTCTTCAATTTTTATGAATTTTTAAAATGTTCACAAACTTATAGACCACCCTGTATATATATAGATATACATTATATAGCAAATCCTTATATAGTGTAGTCAAACAAAGTTTAAAAAGGAGTCACTAAAATGTTTGATATACGTGAACTTTTAATATACCCACGACAATGTAAAAAAGTTGCTTTAATCTGAGGGTAAACATAATACACATTTATGCTATATAATCATAATTAAAATGATCGTTCTTAGAATGACAAAATTAAGAAATTATTTATTAATATGAGGAAAAACAAAAATTTTTTATAAATGAGCACAGTCTATTGGTTTTAAAAGGCATAACAAATTCATATTGATATGCATTCTGGTGGTTTCTGGTTCTTACTCTTACAAATTATATTCGTTAATTCCTGCCACGTCCTCATTGATAAAATGGGAATTTGTAAAAGAAGAATATATTTCTAGTAAACACAATATAATAAGCGTATTTTCTGTTCCTGACGATTCATTTTTCCCCATTGAAAACCATACTAATGTAGTATAAAGAATAATATATAGTTCAGTTCAAGTAATAATTTATATATAGTAGAAAATTAAAATATAGAGAGGAAGTATATGTTACAGATACAAAAATACAGTACTTATTTAAAACTTAGTTTAATTAGCATCCTCTTTAATATCTAAATAGAAGACAGCCTTTAAATGTCCCACAATGGAACTGGTGTTGACAGCATTAAAAATTAGGGGTGGGGTAAGGGCATTGACAGCAGAAGAGCATTTTGTTTGGAGTGAGGGTGATATGGAGACCTAACACCAACATTGGGGGGTATAGGTCCACTCTCACCTGTGACACCATGCACAGTGGTCAAAGCATGTTAAAGATCTTGTCTTTTTTCATTGATCAGAGATACAGAAATGATCATGCTACCAGCAGCTACTATAACAAACAGTTATTTTGACACTGGCGTAAGGTTTAAAAACACGACGTTTCGGGAGCCAACTGCTCCCTTTGTCAAGTGAAGGCAGAATGAAGAGATCGTGAAAGTCCTAAGCTTATATACCCGCATGTTGGGAATCCCATCACCCAAGTTAACCAATTTGCAGGACAGTTCCGGTTAGGAAAGTTTTCCCCCTGACTTTTCCAGGTTTGATGAAAATATCTAAAATACATATATATATATATACATCCCACAGTTGTCTGCTGCCCAGAATACCAGCACTACATAGGTGGGTGGGTGGCACAAGTCCCACCTTAGCACATGACTTTGGCTGTGGTGACCGAAGTTTGGAATCTTCGTTAAACTGTAGGCCAGCCTGCCAACCCATCTGGCCAACATGGAGAGCTTACGGTCACTTCCTCTATATTTTTTTCACCGTATTACATGTTTGTATAACAATGGAGATACCTCCATCCTGCAGTGGATTGAAAATGGTTGTTGTTGATATATATGTATATAATCATCATCGACAACCATTTCCAACCCACCGCAGGATGGAGGCCTCTCTGTTATCACACATGCATGTAGTATGGTGAAAGCAGCCTTAAGCTCATCACATTGGCCAAATTGGACCTACAGTTTAACGAAGTTTGACTTGAAACTGAACTTCGGTCACCACAGCCAAAGTTCTGCACTAAGACATTGCCTCCTAAATTTACCCTCTAAATCTAGGAGGCAGTGACTAAGACAGGACTCATTTTGTCACCCTGTCTTATGGGTGACATGTCGATGACATTTTCAGTGGTGATCGGTCGAGTGCCAGTATTCTTGGCAGAGGATGGTTATATATATATATTCAACATACAAGGGGAATCCAACCTGCTGATAACAAAACAGTTGCTGAACCCTGCTCAATTCATTTATCTAAACTAAAAATCACTGATTTAATGACAGAACTATAGTTTGATCTAGTTGTAAACGTTTTACCTGATTTTCTGAGGTACACAGAGTTTGAA
>QLNU02014176.1:92988091-93009649 GCA_006491805.2 Dysdera silvatica
GTAACCAAAATATTTACAACAGAATTTACTTTAACTTATAATTGCTTGATGTGTGTGTGTGTGTGTGATGTGTACACATAACAGACAACAGAAAATTTCCCCTTCTTTTATAGGAAAATTTCAATTAGTTGGCAACACACACTATGCCATTTGTTTTCAATTTGTTAGTTGGCTTCTGTTATAGCGGACTGAAAAAAAAAATCAGATTAACAAGGATTTTCAGATTATCATGGTTTGGATTAACGAAACTCTACTGTACATTAAAAAAAAAATGATTTTCTTAGCAGAAACACAATGAAACACAGAAATGGATGGTTATTCATTTGGCTTATGTGTGCATTGTTAGCTATTCAAGCTATGGTACATTGTAATAAAAAAAAAAATAAGAGAAATAAATCTGTATTTCATTTGTACAAGTTGAAAATGTTATTAATAAAAACTATCATAAATGGGAGGGTATATGAGACACAGAGTAAGGCAAGTCTATGTTTGGAAATTTGAAAACAGTAGTGTTTTTTGTGAAAAAGAGAAACAATCCTCACCCCCACACCGTGTTACATACGGACGTTTGTAGAAATGTGGAGACTTCAGATTGCTGCCAAGGTTACCTTGACAGCACTGCTTTGTTTGGCTTCACTGCTTTGTTTACTTCTATACATTTACATCTTCCACCCCCCTAAAAAAAAACCCGATCCGGCTCCCTTTTTTATTAAGGTCTTATGAGCCTTCAGGGATGGTTTATAGTGGTGATGTGTGTGTGGGGCTTGATTAACGATTGCTGAAAATACCTCATTGGACCTTTACCTTGTATCTTTTCAATGTTAAATTTTCATCCGGGAGGGGTAGGCCCCCGCCCCCCTAAATCCGAATTTTTTGAAGTGGTCGCTGGTAAAATTAAAGTGAAAAAGTGGTCCACGGCTTAAATTGAGTTGGAACCACTGCGCCAGCGTCTAGTGTGACTTCGACCAAGTGTCTCAATTATGAACGGTCGTTCTTCTAAATTGTACTGCGTAATTTCGTTAATTTTGAACGATTCAGTCATATCGTTCGTTTTAACAGTTCTGTCGCGACAGACATTTGTCTGTTTCTGAAAGATTCGTGCGCAAATTACTCGTTTTCGAGCAAAATACAACACAAAAGTCAATTTTTCAGACGGTTTCATCGTACGAATCTCAGTCAATAAGAAGTCCATGTTAAATGTTTGGTTTGGATATCCTTTTCTATTTCAATTTTCAGACATCGTTTCACCCAATAAATAAAGGTATTATTTAGGGTAATTAAAGCAACAAAACGAGTTTGGCATGAATTTTTAACTATTCTGATAAGAAAGACCTTTGCAATTTACAACAGTTGAATAAACTGATCAGTCAATGACGATAATAAAGAAAAAGAACATAAAATAAATATTATAATGCAGAAATAAACATCTAACAAGTTAAAACAATTCAGAAACGAAAGACAGTAAACCAAAAACAAATTGAAAACAAACAAAACAAATGAGTAGCACATAAAAAACAAACCCAAAGTACGTCAAAAACAAATCAAAACAAATTATATCCCGGCAGAAACAAACTAAAGTCTGGCAAAAACACAAATTCAACTGGGATCAAAAACAAACTAGGACGCAGCCACATCTCTAATACGAATTAGCAGCCGGCTAGAAAGATAGAGATGTATCAAATAATCGGCGTTTAAGACAGATGACAGTTCAACGAATGGGGGTTTGTCGGAATTACAATACTTTTCGGTCGAGGATCCATCGCAACGCTGCTATTCTTTCTTCTCTAATAATTTCCCGATCCCTTCCACTTCATCAACTTCTCAGATTCCCCAAATTGTATTTGGCATTCTACAGCCTTTCAATCCCTTAATGGGAATCGCGGGAATATGAATAATTCCCTTGTGGAATTATGATAATCGAGGATAACTCCTGCAGGTAATCATTTACACGGCCTTTCGCTTTTATTTAAGAGTAATTAAATGGCCCTCCATTTGCATGAAAACGCAGATCCTTATTTAGATAATTCGCGAGATTCCGTAATTAATGGTTTGGAAATAGGATGGTGCATCTTATTACACGGATTTGGGGTCCGAAGATTGGTAGGTGGTTTGCTTTGATTCGTATCTTTGGAGTCTTAAGTAGGGATGCCGAGCCCATTTTGCTCGCGATCCCAAAAATTTGAAATGCCATAACGTAGCGATCCCAAAAATTTGAAATGCCATAACGTAGCGATTCAAAAATCTGAAATACCATAACGTAGCGATTCAATCTGAAATGCACTAGAGTAGCTACTCGTATGCATCTCCCCGCAAATTTGAAAAGAAGATTACAAAACTCCTAAAATGCAGTGTAGTCACAATGGGTGCATTTACATTATGCATTTGTGTGTATTGTGTACACATATTGTGCACACATATTGTGTGTATTTGTTAAAGGTGGATCCAGAAGGGGATTTTTTTTGTTGGAGGAGGGGTGCTAACTTTTTGTAAAGATTCCGTCGTTATAACCGATTTCCATCGGATTTTAAAGGATTTGGGGGAAATTTTCATGATCTTCTACCGTGAATCTGCCACTGTATTAGTTGTACCCATGTATCTACAATATGCACGAAAGTTTGTTCAGAGACAGACAGACTTTTTTTATCGTATGAAACTTAACTTTTTCGGGTGGTGTCATTTTTACAATTGCCAGGGTACGATAAATATCTAAAATAGCGTTTCTCATGCTTTGGTCAGTCACTGACCATCTTCCTTCGTTTATTACGAATCAACATGGGGAGGATTTCTCCCCAATTTGAAAAATATATTGCCTGCAATTAAGGCTGCCAGTTACGGCTGGCTATTAAGCTCTACTTCTAGCCAATGGGCTCATACTGCCCCCGCCCATTCCAAAGGAAGGTATAATAACAGTAACTCCTCGGTTTATATGATTTATTGGAAAGCTTAAACGCATACGTACAAGACCATACGTACTTGTTTTGTTCTTTAGAGCCCATTTTTAAGGCGCAAGAGCATCTGGCTATACTGCGCCAAGACTATACGTGTAAGAGGTTCATAGGAGAGATGTATTCATCCCTTGAAATATAATTTGTAGATAATTTTAACTTCTTTTTCGGTAAATTTTAAGCTTTTTAATTTTTCTTTTACTTTTGAAAAAAGCAGCAGTTTTTGGCAGAAAATCTCTAAAATCTGTGACCATGTTCTTAACTATGTTGGTTGCCAAACCCGCGTGAAATTTTTTTTAGAGTAACGTTATTTGATAAAGAGAGTGTGAGTTGTGATCTTATTTTGACAAATTTACAATGAAAATTACATCATTAATTTAATTAAATAATAAGCAATGTAGACAGCATGGGTACATTCAGAGGATTCAAACTTTTCTCAAAACGTTAAAAAGGTAAGGTTTATAACAAGTAATATTTATGAGAAATTCCTTAAATCTCACCCGAACCTAAATTCTAGCTACTCAGGCAATTTCTAGCTCTTTTTCTTTTCTGAAATTTGGTGACGACCACTTAATAAGCCGTCGCGGACCACAAGTGGTCATCAAACCACACCTTGAGAAACACTGACCTAAAAGAATGAAATTTCACCCCCGAAATTAAGAATAATTTAAACGTCATTTAGGACGGGCAATTATTACTTTATAACATTAGAGAAAACAAATCCCTGACTTTCCCAGGTCCCCCCACCCAACTTTTCCCACAAAATCCTCTGATCCATCACAATCAACTTCCAATTGAACTCCGTTTGCGGAGAAAATGGTTTTACGTTTGTGGGAGATTCAGCTATTCAAAACAGGTGTTAAGATTTCCCCGACGTTTCCAGATTTGACCCAAAAATCCGGTTTTATTCAGACTTTTACTGGCCTTTAGGGATAATTTCTGGTTCTCCAGGTTGCGTGGGAACACTGTTCTACCTAAGGGGTTCTCATTGGGGCAAGCTATCCATCGCCGCGGAACCCCAAGGCCCCGAGGACGCACACTTCGAGAAACACCGACATAGACAAACAATGCCAAATCTATTATTTACCTCTTATTAATATATTAGATGACGCGAGAAACTTTCTTTCGCCACAAGCCGAAGTGGGGAAAAAAGCGTCTTTTCGCCTTCTGCAAGGTTGCGTTAGAAAATAAATATCGAAGTGACAAGGCGAGAATTCGGCCATTATTTAGAGTTTTTCCTGAAATGTCAGAGAATGAGACAAGCCGATGAATTAATAAGGAAATAGACGAAAAAATAGACAGCTGTGACAAGAGTTCCTTTGGCACTAAATTTGGTAACTAGTAAAAAATAAAAGTGAATGAAGTTAAGGCAAAAAGCAGACTGAGAAGAATTTACAGCAATAAAAATGAGTTATTTAGTGGCCAGCCAACCTTGAGGGCAAGGGGAGAGGGATCTGCACTATAATCAAATTATACGTTGCATCGTATATACAGAGAGAAATTGGTAACACCGTAACGTTATGCAAAGATAATCTTATGCACATGGATTCCACATGTATTGCTGACGAAAAACGACCAACTCCAACGTACCTTGAAACTTCAGTATTATCAATCATTACTCCACCTAAATTTATGATTTTAACTGATATATAACATGTTGTTGTTTTAAATTCTTCTTTGTTAATTGCCAAAACCGCTTGGTTCACACAAGCAGCCCCTTACATGAAATAAATATTTTGTGGACGTGTAACGTAGAGGTTAGGGAACCACGGTTTACGGTCATCCAAGTTAAAGCCTTGAAGCACTGTCCGGTGAACGATGATGTATAAATTGGAAGCAAAATTTAATATATTTATGCAAAATTTATAATAATAGTCCAGTACAATTTTGTATTAATTTTAACGCATTCCTAATACACTGATTTGGTCACGTGCGATCCTTACTGGCTTTGCACCATAATATCTCAAATGACCAACTTTAACCTAATGCATGATTTTCGTTTCGTACAGCTGCAGTTTTAGAATGCTTTGGGAGATGGATGGTTTGAAGTAACTTGATGAAACTTCCTCAAAATAAATGCCATTCCAACCTATATTTATCGCACAATGCAATTTTTTCAAGTCCAGATGGAAATGGTTTTTTTTTTTTGCCATGTAAAGATCAAATGCCATATATTCAGTTCCGGATTTCGGGTACGAGGCGCCTCGTCTCCATTGGCGTAATTAGAGGCTATTTTATTATTAGCATAATTAGAAAAGAGCTAATTCCCTAGAAAATTTATGCTAAGCATTGGGATACAAGGTTTAGCCCCCTAGAAAAAACTTAGCCCCCCCCAGACTTCGAAGATAGTTACGCCCATGCCCCGCTCTCATCGTACTAGCAGAAATAAATAAAATTTTGTCGTTCCGCCCCCTCAAATGCAACGAAAAATCGCGGGGGGAGGGGTAGGGGAGGAGCGATATTTATGATTACCATATGTGAATTATTGTAAGATATAATACCGATATGTTTATAAATATAGTTTATTTGACTTTTTTATACTTACAGCGAGGGGCAAGGGCAGATGCAGAACAAAATTTCAGGAAGGGCGCAAAGCTTGAAAATTTCACTTGTAAGTTTAGTTTTATTTTTTACTTGAAAATAATCATTTTTAATGTAAATTTATTATTTTGGGGGCCCAGGCCCCCCTGCCTGAATCCGCCCTTGAAGGGCAAGGGCTGTTTTACGCAACTTTTCAGAATTTCAGATTTAATAAAAAAAGGTGGAGGGCGCCTTCTCGGGGAGAGCTGATCGACAGAATTCTACGGTAAATAAATTGTAATTTTAAAAAAAAAAAAATTCGCCGCTTTTGCGCCTCTTGAAATTTGGCGCCCTGCGAAAATGTCCAATGTACCCATTTATAAATATATATACAGCACTGCATAGATCACGTGCTCAAATCCCAAATAATGCTTCATTTGTTCGTGTTTTAAAACTCAGGGGCAGTCATTATTATGCTTCGCATGTCATATAACGCGCGAGTGTTTGTAAAAACATTAACCGGACGTCGCCTACCATGGTTTGTCCTGCCTCATACGTCCTAAATTTGGCGCAGTATAGCCCAGATGCTCTTGCGCCATAAAACACCTAAACAAACAAACAAACAAACGTCCTAAAACAAGTATCAAAAAACTGAATAATACTTTTTATTTTCAAGTTCGCACCTTGGCTATTAGGTTTTAAGACTATCGATACACAGTGTACATAAAAACAAAGATAGCAAATGAACTAATCTGCTATCCATGTAATACTATGCATCTTACAAAGATATGGGCTTCTTCTAAGATGGTAAAGGACTGTTCCATTGCGCATGAGCAAATTGGGGATGACCCCACCCCACCTAGCATCCTCCTCCTCTTCCTCTCACTGCTCTTCAAACCCGACCACAATTTTCCCCTCACTAATGATAGCTGTCAAGAGAAACAACTACCCTTACCCCCGCCCGGTACATAATAAACTGTTCCCATCATCAGACTAGCTGACTCTACTCTAGAAGCCGACGTCTAGACAACAATCTACTTCGGAGTACGGGTCAATGAATGAAGTGAACAATGGAAATTGAACACTAAAAGGCTAGACTCACTGCTTACTAAAGGGAGAGAGAGAGAGAGTTTATATAAGACACCCAGACAATAGACCAGTATTGATCAGTTTCTTCACCATGTACCGATCATTGCAATGAAAAATTAAGTACCTTATATAATATCCCAATCAACATCTACCTTTCTGAAACTCCAAAAACGTAAACGAACAGTTGACAACTAAACGACTAAACGACAACAACTAAACGACTTGAGATATCACCGTATGCATATTGAAGACGTTGGAAAGGATGTCTGAACCTTGGACACCCACAATTATAACCCAGCAATTTTCAGGGTTCCCCTCTCGCATTGGAGGGAGGGAAAAAAAAAAATCCCTAACATTTCCAGGTTTTTCCCTAACTTTTCGGGTAAAATTCCCTAAAACAATCGCAAGCACCTTTCACGCTCATCGGAAATTCAGCAATTCAAAACGAAAGTTGGGAAGATTCTACCCTGACTTCTCCAGGTTTTGACAAAAATTCGCATTTTTCCCTGACCTTTAGGGACTATTTTAAATTCCCGGACAATCCCAGGTTCTCCAGGTTGCGTGGGAACCCTGAATTTGACATTCCATGCATAGTATATGTCGACAACAATACAACATTAATACGTTTAAGCACAATTGCATGGGAACATATAATGATTTACGTTCATCATGGGAACATATGATCATTTACATTCATCATGGGAGCATACAATTATTTACGTTCATCATGGAAGCATACAATTATTTACGTTTATCACGGGAACATATAATTATTTACGTTTCATCTTCATGCTTATATACATACATATTTCAATGGCTATTCTCTATTTTTTCGTTGCGTGGTAATGCGTTTTCAAAGCGTGGGGGGGACTCTTAACGGCTAAGAGCTCACCATAGTTCGAAGCAGGGACGGAGAGAGGGGCAAATGCCCAAACTTTAGTACAATAACAAACACAATTTTCATTAAACGTAATTGGTTTGGAAGGGTCCGATCTAGCAAGTCGCTTAAGCGCCTAAAAATACTGTCCCCGACCCTAACTAGACGGTTCCCTAGGCCTTAAGAGGTTTGGACTCCTCGAAAAATGCCGGCCCCTGCCCTAGGGTGGCGTCGAGGTAAACCATTCGCCTACCGTGCTATTAATCCAGGTTTGATTCCTGATAGTATCGTGGAACGTATGCCATTTTTCTGCCCACCGTAGTCTGAGGTTAGGTTCCTTCAGCAGCAAAGGTTCAGATTTATCAGAAAGTGCAGGTCCCGGCGCAGTATGGTCTATGCTAAACTCAGAGGCAGATTTACGATTCTGCTGCCTATAGGCTCTGACGTATTTTGCCGCCTAGTGTCACCAAACATAACTACACAGGCGTGACAGAGATTTCGGCGCTTTTGTCAAACTCTTAATTTGGCGCCCTTGGCTTTTATTTCAAATTCGCCTTTTCATAAGTATTCGCAAATTTGGCTCCCCTTTTGAAGTTATGCCTGGTTATGCCTCTGAACGTAACAAACCAGTATTAGCAATTCAATTGGTCACCTAAAAATTTCCGCCATAGCAAACTTTTCGTCGAAAATTCGCCACCGTAGGCTTTAACCTACTTAGCTCAAGGGCGGACACAGAGGGGGGGGGAGGTCACAGGGGTCATGACCCCCAAAATATATTTTTTCACTGTAAAAAATTCCAACTTGCATGATAAATGAAGGATGTTAGTCCAAGAACATGGCAAATTCTGTCCTTGCCCCCCCCCCAATAAAAGCTTATATCCGCCCCTGACTTAGCCTATAGGTAAATCCACCACTAGCTATACTTCCGCCATTAAAACACGGGCATTTTTTTTCCTTGGTGTGTTTATATTTACTATAAGGATAGAATTGCTGAAGAGTAATGTTGCAATAATTAAGTATAAAAATATAAAGTATTTTCTCAATTTACCTTCGTTCGACGAACCCTACGAAAACGTACACGTTTCGTGCGCCGAAAGGAATTGCAGGCCATGAAATGATACATTACAACAAACGCTTTTCTATTGAAGTGCAGGTGGTCGCTTTAAGGGGGTGTCCTACCGTGCATAAACGAATACACTTATAAAATAAAATTGCATTACGCTTTTGGAACTCGCAAAAAGAAGGCATTTCGACTGATAGTTAATCTTCGTAAATGGGAAGGGGAAAATAATAAAATTTTAAATTTTAGAAAAGTTTGAATTAAAACTTAAAAAGAAAAATTGAACTTTAAATTGATGTTTCCTCATCGTGAAGTTGGCGTGGTTAGGTTGTAGTAGCACTTTATTAATAAAGGCGGTTAAAAAAAAAATTAAAATTAAACGCACTTTAAAGTTTTCTTCTGAAAAGGCAAGAGAGAGGCTAAAAACAACTTTTTAAAAGCATTACAAAAAAGTGGATATTAAACCTTAATGCACCTCGAATTCATGTCTTTTTCCGGGATTCTGACAAAAAAATACTGGCGAAACTCAAATAAATGGACCTCAAGGGGATATTACGTGAATAAACCTTCTTTTTTTTGACGGTAGGCACATAAAAAATGGCAAAAACTGTAGCTAAACCAGATATAGTAAACATAAATGAAGTGATTTCATACGAGATAATTTTATGTTGAGAATCAAGCTTAAAGGAACTGGTCTTTTTGCGAACGCAAATTTTATTTTAAGCTAACCACCTTCATTTTTGAAATCTGCTTCAGACATCAATGAAGTAGGTAACGATTCCGCGTTACTTCAAAAAAATATATAATCCGTGTTAGTTCCCTCAAAATTGTTGTGCAACTGAAGATTTTGAAATACTTTGGTAATATATAAGCATCAGGATCATTAATTAGGCCAGTCCCCCTATATTCGCGAATGTCTGTAAGATAACAAACAGTTATTTCGACACTGGCGTAAAGTTTTTAAACCTTACGCCAGTGTCGAAATAACTGTTTGTTATGGAATCTCCTGGTGAAACTCTGTATTGTTTCGTTAATATCTGTAAGCATAAACACAAGCGGGGAAGGAAATCCTTTTAAGATTTCCAATCCCCAAAGCTTGACGAACTCACACATGTGCCGAGTTGGGGTGGGGGCTAATCTTACATTATTCGTTATGCTTGTATACAGGAGTTAGTTACTCGTGAATAATTTGAAAACCGGCTTTGAACACGTATTAAACAAATATAAATTTTTGTACATGGGGCATGTACAAAAATTTATACCACCGAAAACCGTCGCTTACCACCGAAGGGGGCCTTCGGTGGTAAGCGACGCGTTCATTAAATTCTTAATTTAAGCGCGTGTTTATGCGTGCGGTAGAGAAATAGGATCGAATTCAAAATCTATTCTTTGTAATTATTTTTTTGTGTAATCTAAAAAATACGTATGTGTTGAGTAGCATAGGCGCCAATAGACCTCTTGAGAGCATTTCAAACACACAAAATACTCAATTAGGGACTTCGTTATCAAGGGCTTGAGATGGAATCTTGATTAGCTATCTATAACGCCATTCACAAAATTTTTAAATAGCCGAGGAGTGTGTACGTTGTTTACAAAATAGATAATCGGTCGGCGTTATTTGCATTGCGGAGGAGCACATGTCCGTCATTGGAAATACGTCACAAAGCTGCTGGGTGCTGAAATGTAATGCAGTTTTCACGGAGTTCAGTACTCATATTAATACAAATCAAATTATGATTATCTAAGCGAGAACATTCGCAGAACCTTAAAAATTTAATTCAGTTTCGGGATAAATATACTACTTCATGATTAGATGCGGATACAGTATCAAAATATCAGTTATATCGATTACATATCGATATATTCTACGATAGTATTTAAATCCACGTTTAATATTTGTTGTCCTCACGCTAAAATTACCCGACGACGTAAAAGAAGATTTATCGTCGATTACTGTGGGAGGAAAGTCCTCGTAATGAGGGGTCGTTTCAGAAAGGATGTGGGGGGAAGTACCCACATGAGTGGGGGGGGGTAGAAAACGAACAAATGGTCCTCTATTAAGGGCGGTGAATGGAATTCAAACGGTGGAGGAACGGGTAGTGGGTATTAAACGAGCCAGATCCAACGTGCCCGGACATTTAACAAGACTTTCTAATTAGCATTAGTGGCAATGAAAATCCCCACTTTCTTTGAGTTCTTCCTCCACCCATGCTTACGGACTGCCGACCATGCGAAACCGAATGTCTAATCTTTAGATAGACTTCGTAATTATACCCTTGCCACTTCCCACTTTGCTTTACACCACCGGAATAATTCAAAACAATTTTGACAATTCCCCGAAAATACAACTGGTAGAATGCTTAAATGGATTCGTCCATTCAGAATAACCGAACTGACAGCAAAACTGCCAATTTCCACTAGCAGTGTCAATTCAAAAATCCTCAAGGATATTTATAACACGCAATACCATAACTAGCAAAATTTCTTCCCTTGTCCAACGTATAAAAAAGGATTGCGCAACGTTTCGAGAACTACCATTTCCTTTATCAAGCAAGTCTCGAGAAAGCAAGAATGTATATATATCCCCAGTTTTGGGCTCTTCCCAGAGCAGTTTCGCACCCAGGTTTCGCCCTTCTTTTTGCACAAAGCTTGGGTAATTCAGACAAAGGTTTTGGGATATTAACGACCCGATCTCGTAATCGAAAAGTCTTCCCAGACCCAAGAAAAAGTCTACAAAGTCGAGAAGTAACATTTTTGTAAAGAAACACATTACTCTACTCTTCATAGAAATGTTAAATCTTCTCACCCTTGCAGACTTATTCTTGAAATTTTGGAAGACTTTACGATTACGAAATGGGACCATTAACATCGAAAACTCTGTGCCTGAACCACACAAGTTTTGTGCAAAAAGATTGGGGGGGGGACTGAAATAAAAATTCAGGAAAAACCTGGATGAAGGACTGCTCTGGGAAAAATCCACAGGCAAAAAAGTCACAGAAGGTTAAAAGGGGAGCCTACTACGAAATGTTGTTCATTTACACTGAGTGGTTTTGTTCATTTACGCCTAATGGGTAAAACTAATTCATTAATGCATTGCGTAGCAGCAAGTTGCTGTCTTTGTTTATTTTTTATTATGGTAAGTTTATTTAGATTGTGTTAAGATTTTCAAATCTGTAGGGCCGTTCGTTGTACGTAAATACTTTTGGTGAATTGAGTTATTTACCTTTTATTCTGTTAACAGGAGGCTGAAGTCTAACCAATAGCACGTAACAAACGTAAACTAACAAAAACAACACGGTGACGATAACCCTAACAGAACACGACACCGGAATGCATATTTTTGCGCGGTAAGAATAACAAATGTAGATAAACCCTTTAAACAGGAGCCCCTATGCACCCCGTGCACCCTAATATTTTTAAATTATCATAAATGTATTATTTTTAATAAATGTATTTTATAAAATCCACTCTTTATATATTACTATTGTAATGAATGAAACCTCTGTATGCCGCAAACTAGCAATTAACAACGATGTTAAAAACATTTTAATGAGATAATTTGTTGTGATTACTCTCTATTTATAAATAAGCGTTTAATATTATAACAAACTTACAAATAGGCTCTCGATATTACAATAAAAACGAAAATAGATATTATAATTTGCACCACACACACATTGCAGTCTTATTTCAAAAACTTGTACCAACCAATTAGAGAACCGAAATCTTACGTAAGCATGAGAGGGGTCAGGCATTTGCTTATTTTTTCTTACAAGGGGAGATATAAAATGGCCAGTAATACTTGAACGGCCCCTAATGACGATCTAATTAATAAATAAACAACCATTAAATGAGTTCGGTGGCCGAAAAGAAACCATTTTGGGAACCCTTTTAAAGGATGCATGCAATTTTAAATTCATTTCGGGCGTTGACCTCTTAGGAACACGAAAGGTTTACATGATGATTTCTTTTGAAATATTCGACGCAAGCAGGGATCCCACACACATTAGGGAAAAAATTCCCTGATTTTTCCGACAAAATTCCCTCGCGAATCGCAAACAAAACTTTGAATTGAACTTCAGTTTCGCGGAAAACAGCTTTGCGTTCGCATGAAATACAGCTTTCAGAACAGAAGTTAAGAAGGTTTTCCTTGACTTTTCCAGGTTTGACGAAAATATCTCGTTTTTCTCTGACTTTTCCGACAAAATTCCCTGACGCAAACAAAACTTTGAATTAAACTTCAGTTTCGCGGAAAACAGCTTCGTATTCCCACGAAGTTTAGCTTTCAGAACAGAAGTTAAGCAGGTCTTTCTTCTCCCTGACCTTTCCAGGTCTGACGAAAATACCTCGTTTTTCCCTGACATTTAAGGAAAATTTCGAATTCCCTGACAACTCCAGGTTTAGTGGGGAGCCTGCGTAAAGTACAACTGATCCTGATAATGTAGACAGTATTTCTCAAATTAATGACGTCCAATAGAAAAACGTCCTCAAATAGAAAAAATACGGCAATAAAAATCAGTAGCACAGCCATTCAAATTTCATGGTGGGAAGAAGAAGAAGCTCAAGCGCCTTTAAAGAAGATTTTGTGATGCGGACTATGAGAAAATGATGTGTTTTGATATCCAAGGGGGGTTTCAGCCCCTGAACCCTTCCCTTCCTTACACCACTGATCAAAATGGTAGTATGTAATTCAATGAAGTATGTTTGCCAGAATGGCAAAATATCGTCGTAAAACAGAATTGGTGGTCAACAAGAACGTCGTTGCTGAGAGAGTTACTGTGTGTGTATTCATTTGGTCTCTTGATATTTGGAGATGACTATGCATAATACCCAAATATCTGTGAATATGTTTTTTATTACAAAACGTGCGGTTGGAGGATGCCATGAAATTAGCCACAGTTGACTCCCGATTATACGAACTCCCCCCAAAACGTTCGTAAAATTGAAAGTTCGAAAATGAGAATTAATATTTATTCTTGAAATACTTTTCGGAACCAACGCCGTAGTTCGTGCAGCTTTAAATTGAAAGTTCGTATAAACGGGAGGCTGCTGTTTTACAAGTTTTAGGAGAAGTACGCAGGGGCGGACTAGGTCATCTCAAAATGGGGCATACCTTGGACTTTCGGAGAGCGAGAGTCCTGTCGCCCATGAGGGCTCAACGGGAAAATGGGTCGGTGGCGCAGTCCGCCCCTGTATGTACGCATAATTCTTATTCTCTGATCATTGCAATTACGATGGTAATAATTGATGATGTTAATAATGATCCAAATTTATGACAATTTCACGCGTTTCGAACTTTGAAATTGATTAATCTAGCAGAATGAAACTGATGTCGTTTACCAGAAATCCATTCGAGGGATGATCAATTTCTCGCTGGGATCCAGAACTATCCACGAAACGCTTATGATTAAACGACGCGAATATTCCACGAAACGAAAGAATATTTTCCTCGCATCGCAAAAATAATTATGGTGCATAAATAACAATTGGGATGCCGAAAAACAAGACAAACAGACGACGGTTACGAAGATAAATGGAAGGACGAGCGAAAGCGAAAAAACAAAAGATAAAGCAATTACATACCTAACCGTCCACTCATTTCAAATTTGCATATTTATGTATTCAAATTTGGGGATGAAGTCGGTAGCAGTGAAATCAGGAATACCGTTGATGAAAATCGAGAGGGGGAAAACGTCCATCAAAAAGGGATTCCGTCGAATTTCGGAAAAGTGACACGCAAATCAATTGCAAAGGTCAGAAACTCCAAGAAATGATAGGGAAAAATAAATAAATCAAACATGAAACTCACGAGTTAAAATTGAACTTTCGTCAATGCAAGGGTCTTATTAAATTGATAAAACGCATTAGTATCAATTAAGTATTATACTTAATGATGCTTTAGTATGGCCATCTTTCTTTATTTTCTAATTTAGGGAGAAAAATGCTGAGAAAAGATAAACGATTCTTGAAAATTTTCAATTGCAGATATGCAAAAATCAATGCAAGTGCATGAAGAATATGACGATCGGATGCATTTTCAAAAATTTTACATAGCATTCACAATACACAATAAAGTTAATAACGATGTTAAGAGGAGTAACTTTGATGTTCACGCAAGACATATCAAGGTTCCCATTATTTATTTATTTATTTTTTTGGGGGGGGGGAGATAATTCCCTGATTTTTCCAAGTTTGACCAACAAATTTCATTTTCCCCTGATTTTTGGGGGTCGATTTCGAATTCCCTGACAATCCCATATTTTCCAGGTGCATGTTAACAGCGTGTATAGGCGCCTTTCAGACAGGCAGAGTTGCCCTTCTTCGAAATATTTAACTGAAAAAAATATGACTCTTCGTCTAGAGGAGTGGATTTTATTGTGTGAGCTGCGGACCACTGGGTTTTTTCGTGGCATTTTTAGGGGTCCCCGAGATCAAAACCGTTTTCATAATACAGTAGAAAATTATCCGGACTTCAGTCATCCGGGTCCTCAGATTATCCGGAAGCGCAGAGCTGGTTTTTTTTGTTTTGTTTTGTTTTTTTCAAGCGCCCCATGCGGAAGAGCAGGGGAAGGTAAAGCGGGAGGGGAACGGTATATACATCAATAAATATAAATAAAATACAATTCAATAAAGTTATCATACCATTTTTAAACGTGTTTCTTTTTTTTTCTTTTTTTTAAGTTTTTCTCGTTTTTCGATTTATATATCTTTTTTTAATTTTATCCGCTTATTCGGACTTTTGTTTATCCGGATAATCGAATTTCCACTGTAGTACCAAGATTTTAGATATGATCTTCTTAAATTGAAAACTCAATAAATTTTAAGAGTGTAAAGGTGGGTGGGGGTACTTGAGAATTAAAAGGTTGAGAACCGCGGCGGTAGTATTGCCATCTCAAACTAAAGCTGGTTGTGTACAAGCTGCGCCATCTACAAGAAGACACTGTGTATTTTGGTAGACAAGGAAGAGAAAGGACAGATTGAAAGAAGGGGGATAACTATTGAGCGAGATTAAAAAAGGCTTTCCATGCTGAACTGAAACAAGGAGTGAATCTGTGGTTGTTTACCATACAATTTAATAAATTTATAATTAGCATCAATAATAATAAATCAGTCTTTGTTAAATGATTCCAATTTTTTTTTTTTTTAAATCAACGCCCTTACTTCACCTTATGGCCATTTGGCTTCGCCTAGCCCAAAATAAAGTGTTATTGTCAGAAGTCGTGTCATTAAAGTCAATCTCAACTCTTGTGTCAGAGATTCCAAGAAATAGCCAAAGGTGATCTAATTCCATGGAATCATGGTATTGCAGAGTAGGCATATTGGTGAGTCTGCCAGCCCGATTCTAAAATGGTGCCATTGAAGATAATCATGTCCTATTAAAAGTCTAAAATTTGATACCGAAGTAGATCTGTGAAAGTTTCTTGGTAATGTAATTGTAAGCAGGGAAGACCATTTTTTTTTTTTACGAAGGGCATTTTCACTTCTGTAAGCTGATAGGAGTTTAGAAAGATTTTTCCAGTGTGAGAATAGGCTGTTAATAGTCCAATTTTGTTAATTGGGTGATTCATTTGACTTCCTGCCTTTGCCAGTATGCCTGCTCTTCCATTTCCAGTGATACCATAGTGACTGGGTATCCACTGAAAGGCAACTGTCCAGTCATCTATCACTAGAGAAGAGATGGAATATCTACAGTCCACCACCATAGATGTAATTGGGGTGTGGATAACTGTCATTGCTGATAACGCAGCTTTTGAGTCGCAGAAAATTAAAACGTTTCTTGGATAGTGATTTGTTATTATTATTATTTTTTTTAAGGTCTCCAGAATGGCTCCTAATTCACCGTCAAAGCTTGGTGCTCTCTTGCTAATCGGGATTAAACATTCAAAGAGAGAGTACTTGTACATTCCGGCACCAGTCTCTCCTACCGAGGGTAACAAAACCATCTGCGTATATATGTAGCCAGGAATGTGAAGGGAATTGTATATGCATTGTTCGAGCGTTAATTGTTTCAGTACGGTTGAGCTTGTATTTTCTTTTTTTATCCAGGATTGGATCTATCAGGTCTATATTAACATGGTATTTCTAGCTGTGGACGAAAAATTAGAAAGGGATCTCTTGAACGTTACTTGTTTTGTAAATATATTGGGGAAAATAGAATAATTATGGTGTAGGTCTTTTCTATGGTGTCATGTTATCGCTCGTCTGACCGAACTTTTGTGCACTGAAAACATAAAATCGAATACTGCAAAACCTTCCTAAGATGCCCACCCGTGGTTTAATTAAAAATGTCACTTTAAAGGACATCTTCGAAATGGAACTATTTTAATATTTATACTATTCCATTTCCTCCAAAATATTTTGGTCACTTTGGGACAGGTAAATTAGTTTGGGATGGGGGTAAAAGTTTCACTATCGTATGAGAACATCACGGTATTCTAATGGTAAATCTAAATATTTGATACTCACGGCGTTTTAAATTAAACAAACTTACGGACATTTAAATTGAAAATTTTAAGATAATGAAATCCCGAGCTGTTGCCAGAAGGATCGAATATCGAGACGTTCGTCAATTAAATCGATTTTAGCGACGAAATTTCTCTAATTCTTTCAAAGTAATTAAACGACGCAAGTGCAAATTGGAGAACCATATTCGCACCGCATTTCCTGCGCTTTTTTAGCCCCGCCACCACTTCTTTTCAAATGTGATTACGGAAATTTTCGCTTTAAGTGATTAATTAAGTCTGAGATCGATTCAGTTAAGCGAAATGACTTCCCAAAAATTAAAATGGCAACTTAGTGCCATTACTTTTTAAAATTTGACGCGAAAATTGCGGCGCTGAGAACATTTGGCAACAGAAAATCATTTATTGAACTGCTATCCCTGTTACCGTTTCTGGTCAAATTTGACAGGGAAAAAAAAAGATATACTTTTATGGGGACCTGCGACTTATCACCATGAATAAATGACTACTCTTGCTCCCTCT
The DNA here is from genome assembly GCA_006491805.2 of Dysdera silvatica. Taxonomy (NCBI): domain Eukaryota; kingdom Metazoa; phylum Arthropoda; class Arachnida; order Araneae; family Dysderidae; genus Dysdera; species Dysdera silvatica. The sequence continues at coordinate 93,005,567 of QLNU02014176.1, forward strand.
ATCACGTGAGCTACGTCTTCTAGCAGGGTTTCTCAATAGGGTTCCGAGAAAGCTCGCTTGGGATTCCACAAGAGAACGTGAATGAACGGAAAACTGAGCACGCTGATGCATCAAGAGTTAAACAGATAAAATAACCTTTATACAAGGAACCTTGAAAATCATTTCAAGGGTTCCTAAAAGGTTCAAAGGTTGAGAAAGAGCTGCATTGTAGCATAAATGGTGTTCTCGGGAACGGAATCCCAATTCATAGTACCATTAAAACGAGAGGTTCGCCTTACGACAACCGTCTTACGGAACCCCAAAAACACTAAAAGCAGGCCTTACGTTACATTTCACGGATGTTCCCGCCACCGACAGCCGTAGTAAGACGTATCCCTCATTTAAAAGTAATTAACCCGGCCGATTCCACACATGTTTATTCATTTTCCAGCGTCCGAGTCCCCTTCTATCCGAAAAACTTCGAATGAACTCTTTTTAAACCTTAACGCGTATACTATGGATATAAATTATACAATTCATGGATATACACGTACACTATAGATAATCATTATGATTCATGGATATACACGTATACTATGGGGTAGATATTATGAGATTCATGGATGCATGTATAGTACGGACATTCATTATAATTGATGGATATGCGTATACTATGGATAATCATTATATAATTCATGATATAGCATGAGCCTACTATGGATAGTCATTATATAATTATGAGTAGCATAGGCCTACTATGGATATTCATATGCAATTGTGTATATATATATATCATCATCATCAATCATATTCAACGTGATCTATCCACTGCTGGGTATGAAGGTCTCTCCAATATATATATATATATATATATATATATATGGCCTGCAAAAGGGTTGCTGGTATCTAACTGGAAGGAGACCCACACGCTGAACGTATGTGACGATGTGTGGAACCGGCCAGGCCAGTAACCTAGTGTCCTACCCCGCCTTCAAGTGGTGCAGGCTGAGCTTTCTATTTATGTGGCAAATTAATATTTGCTGCACGGATAGAAAGGCGGAAGGGGAGGGCTAATTCACCAACCCGTCTAGCCAGCGTGGTGAAATTATGGCTAATTCCTCCATTATGTTGACACACCAGAAACCATGGCCCCTAGTCTCCAGGTGCTGGAGTGCTCCTGATCAAGGCAGCGGTCAGTGTGGCATGAAAGCAGGGGGTGCTAAGAATCACTGGAATGGCCCAGGCTGCCGTTTGTTATTGACCTTGGCTACGTTTAATGGACGATCCCTTGCTTCTGAAGCAAAACTTCAGGAATTGGAAGAAGAACTTGACAAGATCAAATGGGACATTGTAGGACTCAGTGAAGTTAGAAGAAAAGGTGAAGAGTTGGTGGAACTTAAAAGTGGACATTTGTTTTATTATAGAGGAACGGAAACTGGAAGAACAAGTGGTGTTGGCTTCTTAATCAACAAAAGAATTAAAGACTACCTTCTTGAAGTCGAAAGCACGTCAGATCGAGCAGCGAGGCTTGTTGTTCAACTAACCCAGCGATACCAACTTCAAATAGTACAGGTATATGCACCAACATCAAGCCATACCGACGAAGAGGTTGAAGAATTTTATGAAGAAATCAAAGAGTTACACACCAAAGGGAAACAACATATCAAGCTCATCATGGGGGATTTCAATGCAAGAATTGGACAACAGGAACAAGGAGAGACATCGGTTGGTAAATACGGATATGGGGAAAGGAATGAACGTGGCGATCAACTCATCGAATTTGCAGAAGCTGAAAACCTTAGCATCATGAATTCATTTTTTAAGAAGAAACCGCAAAGAAAATGGACATGGAAACACCCAAATGGGGGAACTAGTGAAATTGACTATATCCTGGCAAACAAGAAATCAATTATTGAAGATTGCAGTGTACTGAACAGATTTAATACTGGAAGTGATCATCGAATGGTGAGATGTAAAGTGCACTTAAATACTAAACTAGAAAGGCAGAAGCTCATTAGGAAACAAGTATGTAAGAGGGTGGATTTAAAGAAATTAAAAGAAAATACCGAGGCATTCAAGTTGGAATTAAAAAATCGCTTTTCTGCACTGGAAGGACTTATTGAAGAAGTTGACATCTCAGAAGCAAATGAAAACATTGTTAAGACAATAATTGAAACTGCTGGGGAAATTGGTGGTGTAATATGTAAAAAGCAGAATAGCAAATTATCTGAGAAGACGAAACAACTCATGAAAAGGCGAAGACTTATGAAGGTGGACAATCGAAATACCAGTTCCAGGATTGAGTACGTAGAACTTTGTAAAACTTTGCGCAAAAACATGAAAGAAGATATAAGAAAATTCAATTGTGAGTTAGTAAGGAAGGCCATTGAAAGCAACAAGAGCCTTAGGGTTGTTAAAGGGAGTTTGTCTATTGGGAAGAAACACATCATTGCATTAAAAGGAGAGGATGGCACTGTAACAAGAAATAGGGAAGAAATACTTAGAAGAGTTGAAGAATTCTACAGAAAGCTATATGAAAGTAACAGTGGATTAAACGAAGACGCCGAAATAGTCGAAGGAACAGCTCCTAAAATCTTAAAAGAAGAAGTTTCATTTGCAATAAAAAGTATGAAGAAAGGAAGATCCCCTGGCGATGATGGCATTACATTAGATATCTTAAAAGAAGCTGGAGAACATGTAGAATCCATACTCGCAAAATTCTTTACCAAATGCCTCAACAGTGGTAACATACCAAACCAATGGGATTCTGCAACAGTAATTCTTTTGCATAAAAAAGGTGATAAAGAGGATTTAAAAAATTACCGACCAATTAGCTTGTTACCTGCTATTTATAAAATCTTCACAAAAGTGCTAACACATCGCCTGCAGAAAAAATTAGATGCAGCTCAACCAAGAGAACAAGCTGGATTTCGAAGTGGATTCAGTACAGTGGACCATATTCAAGTATTAAGAGAATTAATTGAAAGAACACATGAATATGAACTTCCATTGTGTGTTGCATTTATTGACTATGAGAAGGCCTTTGACTCTATAAAAACATCAGCAGTCATCAACTCTTTAAGATCAACAGACATTGAGGATGTGTACATTGACATGGTGAAACGTGTGTATAAAAATGCAAGTGCAAAATTTCGGTTACATAAAGATACCGAAGCTATCAAAATTGGTAAAGGTGTGAGGCAGGGAGATACCATTTCTCCAAAACTTTTTACTTCAGCTTTACAGATGATTTTTCAGCAGATAAATTGGAATGACAAGGGAATAAAAATAAATGGTGAATATTTAAATCATTTGCGGTTTGCTGATGACATTGTTATTTTTTCAACGAACCCATCAGAACTCCAAGACATGGTACAGGAGCTCTCAACTAGAAGTAAAGAAGTTGGACTCAAGATGAACCTACAAAAAACTAAGATCATGTTCAATAATTTCGTAGAGGAAACAAAAATACAAGTTGACAACATTGAGCTAGAAATTGCTGATTCATATATTTACCTTGGCCAGCTGATTTCAATGGATGGCAACATTATGAAAGAACTCAACAGACGTATTAAACTTGGCTGGAGTGCATTTGGAAGAAACAGTTTTATCCTGAAGGGGAAATTGCCTTTATGTCTAAAAAGAAAAGTCTTCAACCAGTGTGTATTGCCAGTCCTCTCTTATGGATCAGAGACATGGAGTCTAACAGTTGGAGCAATACGAAAGTTACAGACAACGCAAAGGAGCATGGAGAGGTGCATGCTTGGAATAACTAGGAGAGATCGGAAAAGGAACACTTGGGTGAGAGAGCAAACTAGAGTGGAGGACATCATTGTTAAAGTAAAAGGGCTGAAATGGCGATGGGCTGGGCATATTGCAAGAAGAACTGATCAACGATGGACAACAGAAATTCTGAACTGGATTCCAAGAGACCACCGAAGACCTAGAAAACGTCCTCAAACTAGATGGGTGGATGAAATAAGAAAAGAGGTTGGGGTGACGTGGAAACGAATGGCCCAGGATAGACTTGTGTGGAAAGCATTTGGAGAGACCTTCATCCAGCAGTGGATAGATAATGGTTGAATATGATGATGATGATATCTT
>QLNU02014176.1:93009749-93025532 GCA_006491805.2 Dysdera silvatica
GTTCAGTGTTTAGTTGCTTTAATATGTTTATTTGAATGTACAATTATTATTATTCCTTAACCTGTTTATCTGTATGTACTATTATTATAGTTCATTAATCACCCAAAATAAATTTGCTAAAAACATATATATACACGCACATACACACACACACATATATATATATAAAGAATAAAAGATTCACTTCTTGAAGTCGAAAGCACGTCAGATCGAGCAGCGAGGCTCGTTGTTCAACTAACCCAGCGATACCAACTTCAGATAGTACAGGTATATGCACCAACATCAAGCCATACCGACGAAGAGGTTGAAGAATTTTATGAAGAAATCAAAGAGTTACACACCAAAGGGAAACAACATATCAAGCTCATCATGGGGGATTTCAATGCAAGAATTGGACAACAGGAACAAGGAGAGACATCGGTTGGTAAATACGGATATGGGGAAAGGAATGAACGTGGCGATCAACTCATCGAATTTGCAGAAGCTGAAAATCTTAGCATCATGAATTCATTTTTTAAGAAGAAACCGCAAAGAAAATGGACATGGAAACACCCAAATGGGGGAACTAGTGAAATTGACTATATCCTGGCAAACAAGAAATCAATTATTGAAGATTGCAGTGTACTGAACAGATTTAATACTGGAAGTGATCATCGAATGGTGAGATGTAAAGTGCACTTAAATACTAAATTAGAACGACAGAAGCTCATTAGGAAACAAGTAAGTAAGAGGGTGGATCTAATGAAACTGAAAGTAAATACCGAGGCATTCAAGTTGGAATTAAAAAATCGCTTTTCTGCACTGGAAGGACTTATTGATGAAAGTGATATCTCAGAAGCAAATGAAAACATTGTTAAGACAATAGTTGAAACTGCTGGGGAAATTGGTGGTGTAACCTGTAAAAAGCACAATAGCAAATTATCTGAGAAGACGAAACAGCTCATGAAAAGGCGAAGAGATATGAAGGTGGACAATCGAAATACCAGTTCCAGGATTGAGTACATAGAACTTTGTAAAACTCTGCGCAAAAGCATGAAAGAAGACATAAGAAAATTCAACTGTGAGCTAGTAAGGAAAGCCATTGAAAATAACAAGAGCCTTAGGGTTGTTAAAGGAAGTTTATCTGTTGGGAAGAAACACATCATTGCATTAAAAGGAGAGGATGGCACCGTAACAAGAAATAGGGAAGAAATACTTAGAAGAGTTGAAGAATTCTACAAAAATCTATACGAAAGTAACAGTGGATTAAACGAAGACATTGAAATAGTCGAAGGAACAGCTCCTAAAATCTTAAAAGAAGAAGTTTCATTTGCAATAAAAAGTATGAAGAAAGGAAGAGCCCCTGGTGATGATGGTATTACATTAGATATCCTAAAAGAAGCTGGAGAATATGTAGAAGACATACTTGCAAAATTCTTTACCAAATGTCTTAACAGCGGTAACATACCAAACCAATGGGATTCTGCAACAGTAATTCTTTTGCATAAAAAAGGTGATAAAGAGGATTTGAAAAATTACCGACCAATTAGCTTGTTACCTGCTATTTATAAAATCTTCACAAAAGTGCTAACACATCGCCTGCAGAAAAAATTAGATGCAGCTCAACCAAGAGAACAAGCTGGATTTCGAAGTGGATTCAGTACAGTGGACCATATTCAAGTATTAAGAGAATTAATTGAAAGAACACATGAATATGAACTTCCATTGTGTGTTGCATTTATTGACTATGAGAAGGCCTTTGACTCTATTAAAACATCAGCAGTCATCAACTCTTTAAGATCAACAGACATTGAGGATGTGTACATTGACATGGTGAAACGTGTGTATAAAAATGCAAGTGCAAAATTTCGGTTACATAAAGATACCAAAACTATCAAACTTGGCAAAGGGGTGAGGCAGGGAGATACCATTTCTCCAAAACTTTTTACTTCAGCTTTACAGATGATTTTTCAGCTGATAAATTGGAATAACAAGGGAATAAAAATAAATGGTGAATATTTAAATCATCTGCGGTTTGCTGATGACATTGTTATTTTTTCAACGAACCCATTAGAACTCCAAGACATGGTACAAGAGCTCTCAACTAGAAGTGAAGAAGTTGGACTCAAGATGAACCTACAAAAAACTAAGATCATGTTCAATAATTTTGTAGAGGAAACAAAAATACAAGTTGACAACACTGAGCTAGAAATTGCTGATTCATATATTTACCTTGGCCAGCTGATTTCAATGGATGGCAACATTATGAAAGAACTCAACAGACGTATTAAACTTGGCTGGAGTGCATTTGGAAGAAACAGTTTTATCCTGAAGGGGAAATTGCCTTTGTGTCTAAAAAGAAAGGTCTTCAACCAGTGTGTATTGCCAGTCCTCTCTTATGGATCAGAGACATGGAGTCTAACAGTTGGAGCAATACGAAAGTTACAGACAACGCAAAGGAGCATGGAGAGGTGCATGCTTGGAATAACTAGGAGAGATCGAAAAAGAAACACTTGGGTGAGAGAGCAAACTAGAGTAGAGGACATCATTGTTAAAGTAAAAGGGCTGAAATGGCGATGGGCTGGGCATATTGCAAGAAGAACTGATCAACGATGGACAACAGAAATTCTGAACTGGATTCCAAGAGACCACCGAAGACCTAGAAAACGTCCTCAAACTAGATGGGTGGATGAAATAAGAAAACAGGTTGGGGTGACGTGGAAGCGAATTGCTCAGGATAGACTTGTGTGGAAAGCATTTGGAGAGACCTTCATCCAGCAGTGGATAGATAATGGTTGAATATGATGATGATATATATATACTGTGGAATTCATAATATAATTCATGGATATTCATTATATAATTCATGGATATATGTATACTATGGACATTTATTATATAATTCATGAATATATGTATAGTATAGATATTTATTATATAAGTCATGGAATATATATACTATGGGTATTCATTATATAATTCATGGACATATGTATACAATGGATATCCATCATATAATTCATGGATATAATACGCATACTATGAATATCATTATATAATTCATGGACATAAGTACACTATGGATATTCATTATACAATTCATAGATATATGTATAATATAAATATTCATTATTTTAGCTATTTCACGTAGAAAATAATATATTCGCACACTGATTTTTGCAATCAGATCCATAAATTACGATAGGTTTTTTTTTTTTAAAAAATGCTATATACAATATACATATATATAATTTATAAGCCCAAAAATTGCAGTACTCATTGCCCAAGATATTTTGTCAGCAAAGTAAGCCTAAATTTTACTGTTTCGTTCAATGTTCTGCGACAGAAATAGTTTAGTGAACAAAAATATTAAAAAGGACAGTAACCAAACATTTATAAAAAAAACACTAAAAGAAAGGAATATTAGCTGAAAAAGATCATCCTGCAGCATTTCCAAATGAAAAACCGAGAATCCATTTCAGGAGCCACAAAGAGAATTTACGTCCCTTTCGCAATGACATCGAATTCCCTTCGCCAATTTCCGAAACGACATAAACATTACGCTGTCTTCAGAGCCCTTCTCATCAAACGCTCTTTCCACGAAATATCGTCCACACAATTTGAAATAAATACAAAACCGTCTGTGCCCTTAAAATAAATGCACCGCCTGCCTATTTAAATAACTCACATATATTTTTATCGAAGAAAACCTTTACAAATCCGAAATTCTTAGATAACTTGCCGATATTTAGAACTTACATACAGTTGGACTGAGTTTATTAAACGGCCCATTTCCTAACTGGTTTTCCTCAGATCAATTCTAAATACTACTATATTGATTTCCTTCCGTGTTCAATGTGTGTGTATGGGGTGGGAGGATATCACAGAAAAGATTTTTACAACCTCCAAAGTAATCAGAAACATATGCTCCGACGTAAGGTAACAAATTTATAATCCGATAAAGCCCGGAAAAGGAACGATACCTGAACCACCGTATATCATTCTTATCGATGACAATTTTACAACATATCGATAATCTTTAACAGCGGCAGTTAGTGAGGAAAAAAGGAACCTGGTGGCTCGTAAATCACAGTGTAGATTACACTGCTTGCTATCACACCACTACGATTAGAAGCAGTTCCAAACGAAAAAAAGACATACTAATTATCTGAGATCAAAGTGGGTGACACGTCCATACAACCAATGTCAACTCCAACGTTCTAAAAATTCCACTGAAATACTTTAACTTGTAAGCTCGTCTTCGAGAGGCTATATCCATCCCGATTTTGAGCATTTTACTAAATAAATAAATCTAAAAATATTAATAGCCTTACGAAGGGAGAGAAGGAGATATAAAATGGCCAGAAATGTGCTTATGTAATACTTGGGTGGACACTAATGGGAAATATTACCATAGAAGTATAGTATAAATTTGAACTTTTTCCCCCGCCATTTCATGAGAAAATCCATAAAGAGTTTTAAAGAATAACACACCCAAATTATTCTACAGGCAGCTAAAATAAAAACAACTATCAAACGGCAGTCATGAAAACGAAAAGGCATAGAAAAACGATTAGCACAGCACCTACCTATCTGAGAGCGAGCGGGACCAGTCCATTTCCATAAAGAATCACTTATGAACCTGAATTATGCAGAAATATGCGGTATTATTTATAACAACCATTTCCGATGAAATAATGGACTTTTCCGACTCGAAGTCACAAATAAGGCAGCGACTGTTGTCCTTCCTCATGAGATGCGGAAGGATGAGAAATGGGGCGGAAATGGATCCGGAAGTGGGCTCGTTTGCAATCGTGAGTAAAGCCGTGACGAATAAGGTCCAATTACCAAATTTGAAATTGATGAGAATAGCTCACTTCTTTCTCTGGAATTTCCGTGCAAGCTATTCCGGAAACGTGGAATTTAAACGGCCACACGAGCGGATGGATATTTTGGAAATTAGGTTATTTCAGTTTTCAATGTTAAACATAGCGCACGAGTGGTCTCAAAGGGAGGAAGGGGGAGTAAAAGGATTTTCGGTGACGAATCGCACGCAACTGAAAATGACTGAAAATTAGTTACACACAGCAGGTACAGCCTTGACCCTTACAATGTCGGTATAAGGTATAACAAGACATGGATCAATACTTAAATCAATAGAGGTCTCGGTTTATCAAACCCTTACAACAAATCATGAATTAATGAAGAAACCATGGCTCTATATATATATATATCAAAGCTTAAATAAACGAATGTCGTTGACATCATATGACTTTCTGTTTTTAATGAGAGCTAATCGGAACCAGAAACTTAAACAACCCTTTTAACGCCTCTTCAAAGCATCCAAGTCTCAACCTGGGAACCACCCGAACCTGGAGCCAAAACTGCCAAACTAGGTTCAACCTCGCTATAAGCGCAGTGAATAATATTGTTTGTCTCATCCAGGCCTATCCCCCAAAAGGTACGCGCTATGTACGCCGCATACTCTCGAAAAATTTTGAGAAATACAGAGTATGCGCTGCTCTCTCAAGATCTGAAGAAAGTTTTTGTATTTGCTAGTTTTTGGGCAACTTTCAATGAAGTTCAGCCTTTTTTTTACAAACTTGAATGGAAACAAATAAGGAAAATTCCTTGACATCCCCCACCACAAACCTCAAAATAATATCCTGCGTACTACCAGGAGAAATTGGCGCAGTATAGCCCAGATGCTCTTGCGCCATAAAAAAGCCAAACAATCAATCTACCTGGAGAAGAATGAAAAACCTATGACAATGACAACTGCCACCTTGGAAGGGACCACACTCGCACCAATGCCATTCGTATCAGCTTCGTAGCAGGAAAAAAGATCATTTGTATCAGTTTTGTAGCAGGAAAAATGGCTTTCAATATCAGTTTCGTACGAAAAAAAAAAAAAAGGCTTTTGCGTAAATTTTGCAGCAGAAAAAACTTTTGCATCAGTTTTGCAGTAGAGAAAAGCTTTCGCATCCATTTTGTAGTAGGTTAACACTATCATTTTATTATTTTGTACAAAAAAATTGGTTCGCACATCAGTTTTGTAGCAGATAAACACTTAAATCAAACGAATGAGCATAATAAAAATGGAAAGTAAAATGTTTCACTGCAAAAGTAGAACTTCATAAACATCGAGTGGTGCTTGTTTGTTTGTTTGTTTGTTGGTTTGTTTGTTTTTGGAAATCTCTTCCCTGATTTCCTCTTGAGAAGCCAAAATTGTTGAAATACGCAAATTAGCTTTGGTCAACGATATTTGTCCACTTTCGACTGCAGATGTATTTTTTCTTTGTATGTAAATTTATATGTTCGGAAATATGACTAACGACCGCGAATTTCGTACACCACCGGTAGGTGGCGTATCAGGGAGAAATTCCTCTATTTTGATGTAAAAATACTAAAAAATTACCAACGGTCGTTAATTACAGCACATTTACAAAAGTTTACAATTTTGCCGGTAGGTGGCCCATCAAGGATCATATCGCACATCGGAAAAAATCATCACTCGTTAATTAACGTTAAAATCGTTAATTTAACACCCCCCCCCTTTTTTTTTTCTAGAAACAGGCAGCAAGTAGCGCTTTTTTTTTTTACGGAATAGAATTATAAATTACGTAAATTAATTAAATTTATTTAATAGGTAAATTTACTTTTAAATTAATCTACAAGCCTCTGCATGTGTAGATAACGAAAGCAGACGGGGGAAATATCCCGAAATATATGCCGCAAAATCTCGGCGCAATTCACGCGCTATTTTTTAAAGTACCATCACGAATTTTTTAAAACATTTTTTTAAAAAATTTCTCTGAACTTTGAATAAAGTGCTGCGAGTAAGAAGCGATTTAAAAACGTAGTAAAACTACGGGTCCACGTTAAAATTTAAATACTTTTGATGCTTCGCAAAACGGCCATTCCTTACTACAAATATCGCGATACACTTGCAGGTAAATTGTCTGCCCCCTTTTTTTCCCCCAGCTGTTTCACAATCACGGCTGCGTTTCATTTCGTTGTTTTAATCCAAATTTGAAGCAAGTTTCACATACAAAGCTGGACGTAAAAAATAAGAGAAACAAGTATACGAGCCGGAAACGTCGCGTCCAAACGTAAAGGCGCGAGCCATCTAGAAAGTGCGTTGTTGTTTTTACCAAAAAACCATAAAAAATGTGGATTTTTGTGAGGCTAATAGAAAATTGTACGTGAGGGCCTTGAATGAAGTTTTCCTTAGTTTTCTTGGTATCGACCGTAATACAGTAAGGTGGAGTTAAAATCCGTACAAACTACGGAAAATCCGTAAAAGTTGGCATCTCTGGACGCGGATGAGCAAAAATGCGACAGGAAAAGCTATTTTCTCCTGTCGCCTGAGGCTAGTGTTTTCTAGCCAAGTAAATATTATTGAATAGAAACACTGGTAGGAATTTTTCGCAAAACCCATGCACATACGCAGATGGCGGGACCGGTCCTGTGTCTAGACGTTAGTAGCAAATAACTAATTCATTTCTCGTCGTGGCGTTACGTGGGTGCTGTTCGCGAAATTAAGCGCAAACTATTTGGAGAAGAGAAAAAATACGAAACGGTACAACCAATAATGATGTAAGCTAGAAAAATGGCCCACTTTGTGAAATAAATAAGTGATTTTGGCGCAAAAATGGAAAAATTCAGGCTTTTATAGCATTTCCGATGAATTTTCCGATTTTTTTTTTTAAACAATGACCCGTTTCATGGACCACTTGAGACTCCTTCGCGGACCACCAGTTGGGAATCACTGATCTAAGCCCAAGGCAGGGATCACACGCCTGCGCCAAACTGCGCCAAATCGGAAATGCTATAAAAAAAAATTCAGGTCTTTTATAGCATTTCCGATTTGGCGTAGGCGTGTGATCCCTGCCTTGGGCTTAGATCAGTGATTCCCAACTGGTGGTCCGCGAGACGGGTCATTATTTAAAAAGAAATAATAATTAATAAAAACGCTTATAAAAATTATTAAATATTAAAATTAAATATAAAAATGAAATTGATAGTACATTTGCAATATTTCACAATTGGGCGAAACTTAAGAAAACGGTTCGTATTGAGTGTTCGTACCATGTTTGGCGCAGTATAGCCCAGATGCTCTTGCGCCATAAAAAATCCAAACAAACAATTGAGTGTTCGTCTTAACGAGGTTCGACTGTATTATCATTAAAATTTTTTCAACTCGTGAGAATTTTTCAAAGTGGTCCGCGGGTACAATTGAAGTGGAAAAGTGGTCCGCGGCTTAAATTGAGTTGGGAACTACTGGCTTAGATAGACAAGCAGTCAAATGCCAGTCGGAAAGGCGGGGTGACGTCACCAAGTCCAGTAACCCAGCACTTTCAACACTTTTTAAATACGACAGCACCGCATACTCTCAATAATTTTCTTCAGGACAGCCCTGGTCTCATCACTCTAGAATAGAACCCAAGTCCTCCCGGCCAAAAGATGGTATTTATCTCATCATTCCTTAATGACGTCGGTAAAGAGGGGCGGGGAAGGGCGGAAACAAACCTGAGACAAAGCGAAATCACGACGTCAACAGCGGCAAATCGGTAAAAAATGATGGCGCCTCATTTCACATCACGTGACAAATTGTTAAATAGGATCGGGGACTAGAGATGAGTTGGGGCTCATTTTTCGAGGCCTGAGCCCCAAAACCTTCAATTTGAGCCCGTCCGGGCCCGAAATACTTTGTGGGAATTTGAGCCTAAGCCGGAAGCTTCGAATATAACTTTTAACCCCTTGACGCACGATTCGAATGTTAAAAAATTTGCTAAACTACACTAAGTTCCTTCGAATTTTCATATACATGTATGTCTGCAATCCTCGAAGACGAATCACGTAATTGAATTCCTTGCGGAATTTCAACATAAAAAAAGTTTCAGTTTTAGCTACATCCGTCTAATGAACCAGAACCCGCGCCCATCTCGTCTCCAGTGGGGACCACCCTAAAAAAGGGGGGGGGGAACAGACAAGATTTGAAAGATGCATCTTTCAACAAAATGTCAAAGAGGTTTAAAAGGAAGAAATGCGCTTTGACAATTTCTAAGAGTTCCAATCGTGAGAAAAAAAAAACTCCCGCCGAAAGCAATATGCTCTTCTGGGAGCCCGAGATATAGTGAAACCCTTTTCATCCCAGTGACGTCGGCCAAGCAATATCTGGAGTCTTGGCAGAAAGAAGACCAAGAGGCGATACGTCTTGTCTGACTCACATCGATCGGATTGAAACGCAATTACGGACGGTTCTCGAAGCGCGGAAAATCTCTCAGGGGGGACGGGGGAGGCACACAGCGAAGGTCGTCGAATAAAACGGACGAGGGATATTGGACCAGACGCTCTGGAATTGTTTGTATGTGTCATTCCTCGAGAAGTCCGAGAGCTGATGGCGAATGGTGTACATGATCTCGTTCTGCATCAAGAGGCAAAATCTATTAAAGAAGCCATCCGAAACGACTGTCTTCTACCGGAATAGGCGTTTTTTTTTTCGACGGTGCACATATGTCAAGCGGACGATGGCTATGTCTTGATAAATGATAATTGTACGTTGAAAAAAGGTGGACGAAAATCGTAAAGTAAATCCTCTAGCTCCCTCCCGGAGGGATGAAGATGCAGCAGAAGACTGGAAAACAATTTAGAGAAGAAACAATAAAGTAGAATATATGTATATACTTCGTTTTTTTCCCGAAATCATGACAAAATTTTCGATACATATTTCAAACGTCAAAGCAATATCTTTATAACAGAATAAGCACAAGAATCCCTGCTTAGTTATACAGTAAAACCTCTGAATAGTGGACACCCTGGAACTTGAGTATCTGTCCGCTATTCGGGAGGGCAACAATCATCGGGTCTGGGAATTAAAAAAAATTCATTTAAATAGGCACTTTAATAGTTATTTACAAAGTTAATAGATATTTAAATAGTTAAATCGAGGTGTCCGCTGTTGAGGAGTGTCCGTTAAGAAGGTTTTACTATATATATATATATAATCTCAAAACTGTGGATGGAAAACCATCTAAAACAGAATTAAAATATTAGACTCGACTTGAAGAAGAAACTGTATAAGTCTCCCATGAGATGAACACAGCAAAACCTTTGAATAGCGGACACCTCGGAGCTTGACCTATCTTCTATTCGGGACGGTTAGGGGGATAACAAGCATTGGGACCCGGAAATGAAAACAAACCAGGAGTGTCATCACGGTATCATGGATTTGTGGAACACTGTGGAAAACACTGAGATAAACGTCAACATCCATAAGTCGTAAAATCTCCAACCAGCAATGCCACCAATTTGGAGGAAAAAGAGCCACCAACCCCGCATTTTACAACACTTCCTATTAATGATGACTATGAAATATACTACAGTGGGGTGCCATTCATCAGTTTCCTCTCTAGAATACACCTGGACATTCGACCTTCTCTCACACCACCTGTATCACATTTATGCATAAATAGGTTATAAAAAGAAAATCTGAGTGCGCAGGTGCGCAAACAGTGGAATTTGGAAACGCACTTCGACTAAGTTGCGCGTACGTGCTTGTGTGTGGAAATCCTTTTAATATAGTTATTCCTAATTGGTAAGCTTTGCATCGCACTTGCAAATGGAATGAAAGTGACATGCCATTCATTCGGTCAAAACAGAAACCTTTCTAGGTAATAATTTTCAACACCCATGCTCGCTCAAACTAGAGCTTTTAAAGTATAGGAGAAAAAGAGACGCCGCCCCCTGGAATCGACCTAGGGTCTTTCCGTTAGGTCCGTAGTGCCCTAACCGCTAGGCCGCCGAAGACGGGAACCAGTCTGTTCATAAGTGCACACGTAGTTGCACCCAAGTGAAAAATGATACTCAAACAAGGTTGATATTCCAAACGGAACATGTTCCTGTTCCGTTTAAGGGACAGGAACATGTAGGACATGTATATGAAACATGACAGGAACATGTAGGACATGTATACGAAACATAATATGAACATGTATACGAAAAATATAGAAAAACAGAAAAAAAAAGACATTAAAAAAAAGTCACAATTTTTTATAGAACATTTTTAATTCTTCCTTAACAGGTTTTTTTAATAATGTCAAGGCTTCGTAAATGCAGCTTCTTCGAAAAGTATATATAGTCTAATCAATTAATAGTTAATGTATAACACGAGTTGTTATATTAATTAACTTGCGTAGTTTTTAATTGTTAACGCGTTCACACGAAATTATAAAACTAACTATAAATCAAAATCTTGGAAAGGGGAAGCTGCTTCTGTTGAAACAGAAAGAAACAGTTTTAGAAAGAGAAAAGAGATAGACTTGTTTGAATTCTTACGCCGTTTTTACATCTGAAAACGGTTCGTCAGGGAATAGACGAGTGGCTTAATGTGACCTTCGAACCACAACAAGGTTACATGCAGCCAGGCTTAGCAGGAATCGGACTCAACCTGTTAAGCTTATACAAGGCCCGTTGTCGTGACCACTTCCATACTTTAAGAATAGAAAAGCGTTTGCAAAAGATACTTGGAATATGCTAAGCTAGCCCTTGTTCCTCTCTCTATTTAATCTGTCTATCACGAGAACTCCTCCTGACGTTAAGCCTTCGCTTGTACGTTGCTATGGAAACGAGCGTTAGCCCATTTTCAGTGGAAGGAGTGCTACAAAGTATGAATGCATTTCTTTAGGTATATCTCTTTGAAAATGGGCTACAGTTTATTCCAGTCACAACAGAGAGGCGCAGACTCAGCGGCGGAAGGAGCTATCGCAATAGACAGACAGCACTTACCTGCTCCTTACGAAATAGGCAACACTGTATATAGAACAAATGCCACCGATAGATCATTCACCTCAAAAAAATAATCAAAATAGTACGTTTCTGAACAGTTCATCATTCGTCAACCTAGAATTTGTCGCCTTCGAAGCTAGAACCTTCTGGAAACTTTCCATGTTCAACGAAAGCCAAAAAGTCCGGTTAATGATCATTAATCTACTCCCAGTTTCAGTAATGCATGGAAGGCCCTATTGAACTCCACTAGCTAATCATTGCCACCCTTTCATTTTTCCACTTCATTTATCGGCTTCCAAAATATTTTCCCGCTGATAAGCAATGCTGCCGCCGGAGAACCCAACAGCAACATCCGGCACCATTCTGTGCTCGCTTGGAGTTCACTACAGTCGACTCCTAATGAAGGACAGCGTCGTCTATTAAACGCATTAACACGCTCCACAACGTTGTTACCAACAAGTTTAACAAGTTCTACGTAGCGCTACATTAATTTTTACGCTTTGATAACTACTAAGCAAACGAAATAATCAACTCCTTAAAAGGTAGCGTTTGAAAGGATGAAAACCACCATCTCGGTTCATTACTTTGCTCATTAACTTATTAATAATTAAGTAACTAATTAATATATTAGTTGAACCCACAAGTATAAAATTATATCCAGGATTTATAATTTAGGACTTAATCACTTAGAAATATATTTATAACACCTTCCGCCTCAAAAAAAAAAGAAAGACTGTTTTTGATTCTATGAGAGCGTTCACACTCACTACCCAAATAAATCTGCCAATGCCAAATCGAGAAACTACAAAATCACTTTTATCTTCAAGTACTTGAGGGAAAAAATGCTTTGAGGTAAATTCTCTGGCGGACCAATATCTCTAATGTCTTTCCATCAGGGTGGAAAAAAGTAAAGGTCATTTTCTTTAACAGTTTCCTGAATCTCATCGACTTTGAACAGCGACATTTGTCATAAACGCTGCAAATTTCCATTTGGTTCCAGCGTATATGTATGGTAGAAATCTGAAGTTAGTTAATTTCGACTAATTCGAAAAAGCATTAATTATAAATATTAAATTACATTAATTCCACATTTGATAATTGAAATCGGTTTAGATACAGTAAATAGAACCTGTCTAAAGTGACCAGCATTGGGACTCACTGCAATAGTTAAGATAGACAGGTGGTAGACAGGGTGGTCATGGTCATTGTATACGACAGATTTTGGTATAGACTTGAAGAAATCGCTAGCAGTTACCCTCATATAAAAAAGTGGTCACTTTATTCAGGTGTCCGTTTTATTGAGGTGGTCACTTCATTCAGGTGGCCACTTTGCCAGGTTCCACTACAATTTTACAGACACATTTCGATATATTATTTTTTATACGCTACGAAAAGAGCAACTTTACTGGGGAAAAATATAGATTTCATCATACTCATTTTATCTATGTAGGATACCTGTCAAAGCCTGATATTTCTGAAAGGAACCATAAGTACATAATGTACAATGTAGTATGTGTGACCGTATATTTTTTACTTAAAGCACAATAGGACCTCGGTTGTCCGATATCCGTTAAACCGAAAAGGTGCGTGTTGCACTTATTTAATGATTATTTTTTTAGACGCTTCTTTGGCGTTTTCAGCAAAAACGTCTATATTTGTTTTCTAGTATAGTCCGGTCTTGAAAGAGGAACTAGTATAAATGGCAGACATCGGACGTATATATATATATGAAGTAAATAGAATATATAATATATATAAATATATAATGTATATAAATATATATGAAACATATAATGTATATAAATATATATGAAATATATAATGTATATAATATATATGAAATATATAATGTATATAAATATATATGAAATATGCATAATGCATATAAATATATATAAGGAAATATATAATGTATGTAATATGAAATATAATGTATATAAATATATATATCAAAGCGGTTAATATCTTATTTAACATATATAATTATTACTTATGTACATACTTTACGTCGTTTTTCACTATAAATATAGTCGTTTAATATGCCATTAAACGTATTTATGGGTAAATCATTTAGTTCCGTTGCACCTCTACACTGGAAACTGAATTTTCGGATTTTCCGAAAGCGAACTCGCAACCTTTATTATTTCGGATTATCCGGAGTCTATTGTATTTCGTTGAGGGACGTGCAGTAGGAAAGTGACGGAAGTCGGAGATGGAAAGTGACGGGCCATCATAGACAACGTATGTTATGGCGGACGACCGAAAGGACATACGTTTTCCAGTTTTAAATTATCGGAAGTATTTTACAATAAAATCATCGACAATCTATGGAAGTGGCATGTGGCCTGAAAGACAGTGTATGAAGAATAGAGCAGTCCATGGAACGGACCATTGACTCGCAAAAGGCGCCCTTTTCTTCGTTTTGTCATGAGAAAATGACGAATAGCCGTTAGCAGATCGAAAAAGGGCGGGAAACTGGAGGACCCGTTGCCGCAATTGCATTTTTTCGCTGCCTTTCATCGATATTGATTGATTTTTGATCGATACGTCGAATGATCGAAACCGCCATGCGCAATATTTCTCTACCATTTTCGGGCAATTGTAATGTATTTTGCACCTTCTTCGCTGGGAAGAGAGAAAGGGGCATCACCAGGAAAGGCAGGGAATGCATTTAGGTCAAACGAAAAAAAAAATGTATATATATTATTCTTTCTTTCCCTCTTTAATTTCTTTTCGCAAATAAATTGGACGATCTACTAAAAAATTAGCCATAAGGGTGGGAGGGACAGAAATAAAGATATTTCATTTCAAGCTTTATTCATAAACCAAAAATTGTTTGGAGATAACTTTTTTTATAAAGCTGTCATCCTCATTGCCATTATATAACATGTTTGTAAATTTCACGTCCCACAACTGGGCGCTAAGGGTCATCTGGGATGAGACAGATGACTTAACGTGATTGCTGACCCAAGAAGCATTTCGATTTCTTGCAGTAATGTCCGCAGTCATGGTGAAAATTTCAGATGTGGCTATGTCTTTGAAATCCCACCATATCATTGAGAACACACTGTATACATGGTATGCTGAATGTCATTACATGTTACATCCGAATCTCTCTACGCTCAGTATATGTGTACAAACCGACTAATTTGCATAAATAATCAGAACCGCATTGTGTAATTAATTATCTGTTTAGCTCCAAAATCAAATAATTACATAATTATTTATTTAAAACCGGATGTGAAACCGAACCATTAAATAAATCTCATTAAATCTCGTGCCTTTCTTTCAGGAGGGGAGATTAAGACAATTAATAGGGAAAAAAAGGGGGGGGAGTTCGTTGAACTAATTTCAAACATGTGCTTTGGTCTTACTTCTATTATCAAAAGTTTTAACAAAAAGAAATTATTTTTATTAATACTAATAAATAATACTTTTTCATTGAAGTTATTAATTTTATCACTGCTGCATTGCCATTTAATTAATTAACCTCTTTCTTTCTCTTTCTTCGATCTTTTCCACTCTTGTGTTTTCCGCATAAATCTTGTTAAATTTTATTGCCCTTCTACTTTTTTAATTCCTTATTTTCTGCCATATTTGCATCATATTGTGTATTGCAGCATATTTGTATTATGTGTATTGCAGCATATTTGTATTATGTGTATTGCAGCATATTTGTATTGTGTGTATTGCAGTATATTTGTATTATGTGTATTGCAGCATATTTGCATTATGTGTATTGCAGCATATTTGTATTATGTGTATTGCAGCATATTTGTATTATGTGTATTGCAGCATATTTGTATTGTGTGTATTGCAGTATATTTGTATTATGTGTATTGCAGCATATTTGCATTATGTGTATTGCAGCATATTTGTATTATGTGTATTGCAGCATATTTGTATGATTGTATGATATTTATATCATACTGTGTAATTTAAATTATAGTGTGTCGCTTATATTATAGTGTATCATTTACATTCTATTGTGTCGTTCATCATACAACATATTAT
>QLNU02014176.1:93025632-93048260 GCA_006491805.2 Dysdera silvatica
AGCATATTCATATCATATAATGTCATTTACATCATACTTTGTCACTTACATCCTATTGTGTCGTTTATTATTATACACTACATTTACAGAATGTCCATATCATATTATGCTATTTACATCATACTGTGTCATTTATATCCTATTGTATCATTTATATTATATAGTACACTTGTAACGTATTTGTATCATGTAATATTTTATATCATCACACTGGGTTATTTTATGAATTGTGTAACATCAATACGCATTCCTTGTATTATACTTCGGGCCATTTTTACGTGTTCCATTTTAAAATGGCTCAAACCTTTTTTTTTTTACGGTTTAATTTGCTTGTGTGATCAAAATTGTGTTGTAATGCACATTTGATTAAATACAAGAAAGGGAAGAAAAATATATTATGATACGATTAAACAAAAGAGGCTGCACCCCCACCCCCGAAATATATTAGATGATAATTTAAAAAAAAGAAAAAATACTCTAGTTAGGCAGAAGGAAAAAAAAGATTGGGCGGGGTGGGAGGGTATATACGACGAAAAATCAAACATCCAAACCGCTATCGATTCTTTCATTTCTAAACGAAATAAAGAATTTAATACAATTTTTTTTTTAAATAATATACAGTATATTTATTGACATATGGTGCAGTTTCTCTCGAAACAAAGAAATTGAACTCAAAATGAATCTACAACAGACTAAAATAATGTTCAATGACTTTAAAGAAATAGCAAAAACACAAGTTAACATTAAACTAGAAATCATTAGCTCTTTTATCTTGATCAACTGATACAGGTGGAAGGCCATAACGTGAAAGATCCAAACAGACTCAATAAGCTAGAGTGCATTCCGGATGAGGATCAATTTTGCCCATAAAGGAAACCTGTCCTATTGCCTCAGAAGAAAGGTTTTCACCCAGTACGCATTACCGTTTTCTCTTATGGATCAGGGAGATGGAGTTTTATGAAAAAAAGCAATGCAGAAATCGCGCACAATCCAAAGGGGCATATAGACGTGCATGCTAGGAACGATTGGGAGAGATATTGAAACCAAATTACTGAGGTGAAAGACCAAACGAAGGTAGAAGACTTCATCGCCAAAGTTAGAAAACTCAAATAGCATTGGATTGGACATATCTCAAGAACTAACAAACGACCGATCAACAAGATTTCAAAAGACCTTCAACGACCCCCTCAGACTGGATGTGTAGGTGAAATAAGAAGACAAACTGGAGTAACATAGAAACGAATTGCTCAAACGAGAGAGACACGTGGAGAAGGCACCTGGAGAAATCATCATCCAGCAGTGGGGTATAGCAGACAATGATTAAATATGATACAGAAAATCCTCTGAATAGCTGACATCTCAGGACTTCAAAATTTGTCCGCTATTCGCAAATGTTTGGGCATAGCAGGCAATTGGAAAACTGTCCGCTATTCAGGAGTGTCCGTTAAAGAGGTTTTAACATATACTAAGAAAGGGTTTGTCTGCATCTCGAATTTGTGGCTTGAGCTATATATCTATTACACTACCAACATTTCAGAAAATGCAATTTTGCTTTTGCTCCAGTCACAGAAGGAGTAACGGGTTCTTCGTTTCCTTTGAAACCACGATAAAATAGCTTACGCGACAGCTGATTTTGTCCGCCTTGATCGTTAGGATATATAGATTAGATAGTTGAATATAGATTGAAATCGCTATAAACTTCCGCGCTGAAACTCGGTTGCTATTGATCTATTTTTTATTCCTTCAAAAGACTATTTTCTCCGACCAGATCTGTATCTCTTGTCGTCATCTTCGTATGTTCTCATCCCATCATCTAACCCATTTCTGGTCCGCTCACAAATTGAACAACTTCTCAACGAAATTTGATAGCTTCTGTCGTTTAGAAGCAGGAAACAAGAAGTAGCCTTTGAAAAAAAAAAAATGAATTACCCAAATATAACTACCGAGATAGACCCTGTTCACTTCCAATTTTGGCAGGGCGCTCCCGGCTTTGATTTACGAGTACTTTTCCGAATTCGCAATGACCTGAGCCATTCAAAACTCGTTCGTGGATGCAATGACTCGCGAAAAACGTGCTCTGAAGTCGACTAAGTATTACAGGAGCAGCAAGAAGGAAAAAAAATAAAAGGCAGTTATGACAAATGACAAGAATCATCAGAGTTTCGTCGGGGTATGGGAGGAAAGGATGAAAGACATGGATCAAAAACTCGCGGCACACTGACAGTAAAGAGCAATTGAATACTTACAGGAAAAGGTAAGAGCACTATGTGGAATAAGGTCCGGATCCATTTTAGCAGCCGTGATTTGGCCAACTGAACTCAAGCTTAAGCGAAATACCCCGCACTCCCGCCATCCTAAAGGATTTTCCCGGGATTAGAGACACACCACGAAAGTCATTTATTTCAATGGCCAATTTTTAGAAATGCCCATTTCAGGTAAACTCAAAAAGTACCGGATGAAAACCGACAGGTGGCGCCATGAACTTCGAATTCGGGTGATAGAACGACACTTTACTTCACTCCCCATCCACCCATAAGCCAATAACTGATTCTAAGCAAAAAGACGGAGGTGAGGTAGCCTTCTGTATTGTGGACCTACAGACAGTTGAATTTTCTTGTTCTAAACTGGGAACTCAGTAATAACTCGGAACTAAACTGGGAACTCGGGGTGTAGTAAAAGGTGTTATTACTGTGCAGGTCTAGTTAAGCCACGAAATTTGCTTCTCGCACATACGTGTTGCATTGTTTGAAAATGGGGTTGAACTCAATGGGGAAGGGGTAGGGAGCATGCAAGGAACATCTGGAATAAGTTTTTAAGAATTATTTCTCTGTTTCAAATATATAGTATGAGGATTATACAGGTGCAAGGTAAGCCTGGTCTTTGCTTTTTGTTATTAATATTTACGTATTTGTATACAAAAAATATTTAAACTCGTAAGAAAAGAAGAGTCTACTAAAATGAGTTTTTACTGTCCAAATTTAACCTTTTTCATTTTATCGAAATTAAGTTTCAACATTTATGTTAATTTCTATTTAACGAATTTTCCTTATAACGAAGTTTTTCAGAGGAACGATGGCACTTCGTTAAATAGAAACTCGACTGTATATACATTTTTATTTTATTTTCTTTGTGTTTTTGTTATTTATCTGTATCTATTTACTAATGGCTTCCTGAGACATTTTTCAGCGCAGTTGGAGAACCCTGAGCCCTTTGAACTCGTCAGATGATGTGCTTATATCGTCTTTTTCCAGGGAGCCTCTGGGCCATGGTAATGTTATTTATGATTTCACATTGTATTTAATTTATGTATAAAATATGTATACTGTTGGCCTGGAAATAAATTGAAATTGAAAATTTATCCTTACAACAATGGAACTTCGATAATGCGAACACCCATCCAATAATGCGTACAAAATATCTGTTCATGTTAAAAAATAATTGGCGTAATCAGGAGAATATAAGGTCGTGTTTTTAAACCTTGCGACGGTGTTGAAATAACAATTGCAATGAAATTGCAATTTCCAGGTGACAATTTCATATGGTTTCGTTGACGTATATTATAAATTACAATTAACAGTTTCCAAATGCATTAATTGTAACAATTTGTTTTTACATTGACTGTAGCAAATGGAGACCGTCCTTTTAGTAAATTGAAGCCAATTAATCATTACCCGCGTTCAGCAAATGATGTGTACAGAGTGATTTTATACTTTTGCTGTATGAAGTATAAAGGAAGACATCGCGTTGAAAATTTTAATTTTTCTAATAGTATTAAATGGCATAGCAATGAAGAAGCACATATTTACGTTAATGCTTACCTGTTTAGTATTTTCTTTCTCGTGAAAAGATTTTTTGTAACTGTTGAGAAATTATTGGGCCCCCCCAAAATATTTCTTGTATCCCGCCCCTATATCGAGAGGGCCTATGCCAAATGAACAGTAGATAATAGAAAGGTTACAATGATTGATGAACGACTAAATCTAATTAAAACTGTTTAAAGAGAACAGAATTTTGAAAGATATTATCCCCCCACCCCCCCACCCCGGGATAATACAATTGCCAGGCGTGCATGGCAGACGGGGTGTGCTTCACCCCGTCTGCCCTTCACGTCTGGGTGTGCTTCAGCATCTGCAAACTAAAATCTGAACTGAAAATCTGGACAACGATACTGCACACAGCCTCGCTGTTCCAACAAAACTTCCCTTAACAGCTCCACAAGATATATAATTGCAATTAAATTACGTGTAATCCGTTGGAAATGAATTGTAAACATAATTAAATTAATCGAAAATTAATTAAATTGCATTTAGAAATGTGTTTCTAAATGCAACATACTACATAATACAGAGGGTGTTTACACATATTTATAAAGGCATTGATTTTAAATTAAGAAAAGACTAATAGCGCCACGGAAAAAATATGACAACACGCTATTACCTGAAAAGCGGAAAATCGCTTGCGACTAAAAATTTAGTTTGCGCTGTGAAATGGCATACAAAAGGGACCTGTGGCTTGAAGGTTATATATTTACCCTTTCCGAAGAGAAATATTCATATTCAATAATTAAAAAGCGATGCAAGAAGCATGGTTTTCATGTTTCAAAATATAAAATAAGTGATATTATTAATGTAAAATGAAAAAATAGTCAAGCTTTAATGTCAAGAGGAAAAACAAACCAAAAGAAATATCCCCAAAAAGTTCGTACTATTTCTAACATTTCTAAAGTGCAGTCTATGGTTTTACAAGAAATCCAAAACCTCAAAGAACAGTTACAAAAGTTCTGCATCAGCTTCAACTATAAAATAAATTAATAAAGATTTGAATTTAATCAAAGCAAAAAAAGTGCAGTTTATCGTCTGCTACCTCGGCATGTTGCTGAGTGGAAGACTAGATGCAGATTGTTATGTGGAAGTCATTTAGCAGGAAATAGATGAAATTTTTCCAGAATTGACGAAGCATGCATCTATTTAAAACAACGGTTCTTAAACTGTGGTTCGCGGAACCCTGGGAGTCCGCGGGATCGTATCAGGGGGCCAGCAAGATCCCCCCAGTGTTCCACAAAAGTTCAGAAAAATACTAAGAAAAGAGCATTTTTCCGAGAAAAGAGGCCCGAAAGATTCAAAAGTTTGGTTCAAAGAGAACAAAGGAATTTTCAGTAAAGGATTTATGGTTATCGCTGGCATCTCTTATAACGGAAAATTAAAAATAAGAAAAGTTGAAAAAATCCAAAACTCAACTCTACATATTATCAAAATAATGTTCTGACTCCTATTTTTAAAGGAGATATTCCAAAATTGTATTCTACTGATTTTTAAAATGTGGAACTCCATCAGGACAAAGCGAGTAGCCACACCTCCAAAAGTACAACCGCATTTCTAGAAAAAATGTGACAAGAAACTGGAATTAAGTCAACACCAATTAGCCATATTCCTACCCAGTCTCCAGATGTAGCACCGATGGCTTATTGTGCATTTGGACTTTTAAAACAATCTCTTTCAAAACGCCGACCCACTACCTTGGATGGACTGTGGAAAGATGTGGAGGAGGAATTGGAGAAAATCCCGTTTGTGACTTTACGAAAAGTCCTATTATCGTAGAAATCTAGATGTAATATGATAATTCAAAAACAGGGCTATCAGAATACATCAGAGAATAATTTTTTATGGCATGTATTTTCTTTACGCTGTCAAAGTCCTTATAGATATATGTTTGTTTGTTTAGGTGTTTTATGGCGCAAGAGCATCTGGGCTATACTGCGCCAATAGATATATGTAAACGCCCTCTATATATATATGTGCATAAGAAAATATAGTTTCTAGGTATTGAATTTCGCTTATAGGATCACCTAATATATCATACGCTATATGGAGGTACGACTGCGTCTCATCCTGTTTTCTTGGTCATCTCCATAGACCAGACTGCTCGAACTTTTTATCTCACAAAGCTCGTTTCTTACCATATGCGTACGGAAACCCTCTAGAAATATTTAAGGAACCCCTGAAGGGCTTGCATTTATCACTGTACTTAGATATAACATAAAAATAAGAATAAATATATCAGTATAAAAGGTTGGCAATGCTTTCCTATTGCAGCTGGATGCACATGTAATTAACGTAACATGCAAAATACAAAACATGTAAATTACATAATTTACATGTTTTCTTAGAACTGTCGGCTATGTTTTACAAGCTGTTCGCGGAAACCCTGGGGAGTCGAGTTTCGCACACGAGTTGTCGGGAATACACTTTAAGAAACACTGTCCCAGACGATATTGAAAAAGGGAAGATGGGCTTTTTACAAAAAATTTACAGCTTCTCATTTTCTCAAAGTTCTTTCGAAATTTTACGCTGTGGCTTTTGCTGGGGGTCGTTACATCCTCAGGGATTAAATCAACGAACAATGAACCCGTCAACGCCTTGTATGCCACGTTTATCTGCCATTCAAGACTTTTATTTTTAAATACAAAGACGGTAGAAGTAAACCAAGGTTCCTTGTCCATTTAACTTTGAGGCCGGACTTCGTTTACCCAGCTTTTCTTTATTTTATTTTTTATTGAGTCCCATTTGTTTAACTTGTTAACAAGACCGACATTCTGTTCGTTGTTTTCCATGCACGAGGGCAGAAGACACGGACATATTGAAAAAGCGCGGGAAAATTAATTAAAAGGCGTCATCATCCCTTCATTAATAATATCTAACGACGCAAAACATGGCGTCTGGCAAGATGTAGGGAACTGGTAGGTTCGGGAGTACAGACGAGGGGTACCACAGGAGACGCCCCACAACTCCCACCCCAGTCCCCGTGCTTACCCCCACTCTGCGTATTAAATACGGTAAAACGCCGGTTAACGGAACTAACGAAGTGCAATAGCATTCACTGACTGGATTCGTGAACGACCTTGCCCATTTATTACAAACGAAAAGAATGATTTGTTGTATCAGTCAATGAACAGTACTGTACATTCCTAACCTGACCCCCTCCCCCCACCTCAAGTTCCCACAAGAAAACAGCACCCCCCCAATAAACATGAAGCCAATTAATAAAATCCTCAAATATTTAATGGAATTAAAAATATATTAATATTGAAAACGCTATGCTCCGCCATATTTAATCTGTTCACTGATAATCAAACACCCCGCTTATAATCATAAAATTTATTAGAATTGGAATTATACCCATAGAAGATCAAGGATAATGTTTGGACGAATAATCTTCGCGGGCGGTCTCTGGATAATCGAATAAAGGTCGAACAATCATAGCACGAAAATAAAATGTACACAAAAAATGTTTCTATTTACAAAATATCCACTCCCCCAATTTTGAAAGATTTTCAACATCTCCCTATTAGGAAGTGGAATACAAAATCTTCAACAAGTGCAACACAAGTAGCATAATATTATATTATTATCATATTTTACATAATATTATTCTTTTCGGTACTATTTCATATCAGTTTGTTAGTTTTACGGCAGAATAACAGCAAGGGTGATGCGGTGCCGGCGCCTACAAATTTCCGGCGGAATGTTTGAACTGTTTTGGAACCTAGGACACCAACCCCCGGGATCACAATGAGTAGCTAGTTGGCAAGCTTTTTTTTTCCACTATTGGGAGTCGAATCCGGGATAAGGGTACGCAAAGCGAACGCGATACCGCTGCACCACTACAGGGTCCTTCATATATAGTCCGTTCGCGCAGACCTGACGCCTGATAACCGTTACCAGACGGGTTGTTCCATTGCAGTTTAGGGAAGGGCGTCTTGCCGAAACTGGTTTTTCGCGTGGGAAAAACCAGTTCCTCCAAGACGGCCTTCCCTAAACTGCAATGGAACAACCCGTCTGGTAATGGGCGCGAAACCAGTCTTGGCACGACGCCCTTCCTTAAACTGCAATGGAACAACCCGTCTGATAATATGATCGGACGTCAGGTCTGCGCGAACAGACTACTTATACGTACTTCTTCTTCTTTTTGCAAGGGTTTCATTGGGAAAACTACTTATACGTACTCCCTACGCTAGTACGATTAAATAACCAATGGTGGACGAAGGACGACAATAAAATGATAAAATGTACCATATAATAAAACGCTTGTCGAATTTGGCGAGAAAATGTGTCGCCAAATTACACCAATTTTAGCAGGAAAAAACGTGCCAAGGGAAACAGGAAAGGTACGGTGCTGATGAGGGAGAAAAAAAAGAGATGAAATTTTGAAGAGATTTTCGTCCAAAGCCATAGTTTCTTTGGGCGAAATGGAATTATACGACTTCTTTTAATAATTCTCACTCAAAGGAGCTCCAAGTCTTTGCAAAGCTCTTACGAAATTACGGCTGTCCAAGTAAATTTTAAAAGCAATTCAAATGGGAGAAGTAAAAGCGACGCGGAACATAAATTAGAAGATTCGGCTTGAGAAATGAAGACAACTATTCAAATTAAATTCCTCCTAAAAGGGCGAAAAAGATCCACCGAAGGGAAGTTAAAATCCGCTTAAATTAATCCTCTAAAACTAAATCTCCAGTTAAAACCCTCTCGATTTTAATATTTTAGCGAGAGGCTTTGTTTGGTCGTTTACGATTTATATCACGATTCTAATCGATTATTAGTTATCACATCGTTCTTATTGCAAACGATTTTAATCGCTCTCAATATTTTAATCATTACTCCTGATGAAGGACTGCTGCTGATGCGTCCGAAAGCTTGAGTGATCTTTTTCATTGCTATTTTACCAGTGTTTAACCTTTTTATGTAAATTTCTTCCCCGGCGCTTAAAATCTTATTTTTAATCGTTCTCTAAATTTTAAATCTCGGAGGAACTATTATTAAGTACAGTAACTATTACAGTTACAGTAATTATTATTAATATTGTTATTAAAAAATATATATGTATTTCGCAGCGCAACGGAAACGTCAACCATTTTATTTTTTAATTCCTTTCAGGTCTGGAGATGATACTTGAACTGCAAACCAGTACCTGGAGTTGCCTGCTCACAGTTCAAGTATCGCCTCGGGACCTGGGAACCGTCCATATAGTTTTTTAAAATGCATGGTGTGCTCAGTAAGGGAATCTTTTGCAGATCAGCTGTAGGGATATTAGATACGTCCAAATTCTTCAAGAATCTTTCCAGGTTTGGTCATTTGCGTACACTAAATATAAAACCCCTCCCCTTCATAAAGTGGGGGGAGGAAGATTATAAAGCTACAATTTCATATATATTCATATGCACAATTGCATATATATTCATATGCACAATTGCATATATATTCATATGCACAATTGCATATATATTTATATGCACAATTGCATATATATTCATATGCACAATTGCATATATATTCATATGCACAATTGCATATATATTCATATGCACAATTGCATATATATTCATATGCACAATTGCATATATACAAAATTGCACCGCAATTAGGGTTATGACCTTTATCACTACCCCCTGCGTGTACTAGTGAGTTTGTTGTAATGGCGCTCCAAATGAACTGACTACTACTGGATTAACTGCAATGCGTTTCTTCCGAAATCTATTGAGTTCAATTGCCAAGTCATTTTCTGATGTATATGGTTCATTGCTAAGATATTTAGTGATTGTTGTATTTGTCATTTACTATGTATAATACAGTATTGGCTAATTATTATTTATGTATATCTTTAACCCGATTTATCCATGTAACTTTAATAATTATTTTCATTATAAAGTAATCTTGAGCCGTGTGTGTGTGTGTGTGTGTGTGTGTGTGTGTGTGTAATACTAGAGATGAACGGAGAAAAAGTCCTTAAACAGATGAGGACGTTAATTTGAATGTGTGCAATTCTATGATGTGTTTGAAGGACGTAAAATAGGGTCATTTAACAGACGTCGATTAGTAGAGCGTTATTAATAAGAATTACTGCATGCACCATTAAAAATATTAGATCTACATTTCTATATTTATTGTATGAAAATTTATATTTAAATATTATATAAATAAATTTAATAGATTTCAGCATTCTGTTTTCAAGGACAAAAAACTGTTCTTTGACTCTAAATTTATCCAATACAAAACGTATTTTCCTGAGCAAAAATACATTCTCTGCTCATGTTAAATTATTTTGATTTTGCGTACCAATTTTTTGACGTTCATTCTCTCTAAATAAACTCGTCAAACGGAAAAAAAAATATTGAACGAGGCGACGTTTAATTTTGAGCTGTGCGCGTTTTTACCGCGTTCTTTAAATTTTAATCGTTAAAAAACAAAAATGCAAAACCCCAAAAAGAAGTGAAAAATGCAAACAATTTAACAGTTGTGAAAGCACAACGAGTCATAATTTATGAGAATTAAGAACAAAATCATTACAAACAAATATTACTTTATCCAAACTCGTCCTAAAGACCGCTTTGGATGGAAAAAAAAACTTTAATTTTTAAATCGTATTAAAAATATTTTTTGCTCCTTCTTTAACGTCATATTAAGGGGAAACACTTCGGTGGGCATCACCGTCGCAATCATCTATCATAACAACAACCATAAATAAATTATTTTGTATTTTAAATAAAATAAATCCTTCGTGTTCCAGAAACCAACACTATTTATCTTAAATAATAATTAAAAAAAATTTAAAAACAAATTTTAAAAGCAACTCTTTGCCGATATTTCCTTTTTTTTTTATATTCTTCCTTTCCCCTTTTTTTTCTTTCTTTCCTTTTTTTAAAGAGGTGAAGATTTAAGAAACGGTTTCCTGTGTTAAAGAAGTCATTATTGAAAACGGCTGCTGAGAGAAAATTCCCAAATCAATACGCAAGAAAAAATTAAAAACTTAATTATACTTTAAAGTTATTTTTTAACACAAGAATGGTGTTTTGAAAGCTAAAATAAACGTTGGTGTAGGCTCTTTTGGGGTCGGCGTGGGGGGGTAAGCCGCCCCTCATAGTTACGCCCATGAAAGCAAATGAATGGAGTGTGTAAAGAAGCTTCGCCGAAAATAAAATTAAAAGCCGTAGTCAAATAAATCCCCCCCCCCCAAGTTCTCGGAGCGCGGGGAGAGGGGGGGGGAGATCTCGTTATCTGCCCAGTACCAAATCGAGAAATTGTACAATTCCCGTTAAGTAGTACAATTCCTTAAACCAAATATTAATATTATACAAACTACGGAAGTGCCCGATATTTTAATACTTTGCCTCGTAATACAATTATTGGGGAAAAAAATCCTAATATTTTTTCGACTCGGTCACTTAAAAAAAATGGTAATTAGCTATACGTATCCGAGATACCATTAATTCGTATTGAAATTGGAATTACAACCTTTTTTTTTCCCCCTAGAAAGGGAGACATTTTTTTTCCTTCTGGCAGGCGAAAACCAGGCAATATAATTGCAAAATTCCATTAGAACAAGTATTGGAATTTGGGGAAAAACTATTTAAGTGATAGTACTGGCGGTACGCGAGTTTCCATTTAAACTGAAGCGAATGGAAGGAAGCGAAGGTTACGAAAGCAACGGTATATAGGAGTGGTACTTAACTACAGAATATTGGATTAAACATACAATAAAAAAAAAAAGCATAAAAATAATATAGCATAAAAAATAATAAAAAAAGCAAAACCTAAAACTTTTTTTTAAGAGTTCAAAAAAAAAAAATATATATATATCAGGTGAGCGATAAATTGAATTTCGGGAGGTTTAAAAAGGAAAGGATTGAGGTTACTTGAAAAAAAAATATAGATGGGATAGACTGGCTGGACTAAATTTGTTATGTTTTACGTCTTAGGACTCCTACATAGATTATTTGGGACAGGCGTGAAGGCTTAACAGGATTCTCACTCACATTAGAGAAAAAAAAACCTGACTTTTCCAAATTTTTTTTCTGGCAAAATTTCTTGACCAATCACAAGCAACTGAACTTCGATTGCGGAGAAAATAGTTTCGCGTTCGTGGAAGCTTCAGCTATTGAAAACAGAAGTTAAGAAGGTTTTCCCTAACTTTTCCAGGGGACAAAAAATCTCGTTTTCTAGGTACAAAAAAATCTTGTTTTCCTGACCAAGAAATATCGTTTTCACTGACCTTTAAGGACGATTCCAAATTCCCTGACTATTCCAGATTTGCCAGGTTGTGTGGAAACCAAGTGGACGTGACGTCATAATCACAACATATTTGCGCACAAGCATGGAATTAGAGTTCCTAGAATTATAGGCCGACGAATCAGCCGCCATTTTGTTGTACACATCCGGTTTCATAACACAACGTTTACCATTGGAAAATTAATTATCCAGTTTCTTCTTCTTACAGGATCTGTTGTAAATCTAAACATTCTGTGTTTATTCCCCGAGTAATTTGAATAATTGTATAATTCACAGCGGCACACTCATTTCGCCCCATTTTATTGAAAATAACACACTTGTAAATCACTCCATTTTGTACGGCAGTGAATGAGATCACGTGATACGATGGCATCAAAATGCCTGATGGGCCAACTCCCTTTTTGAGGAGACTTACACGGAATCGAACCCAGACCATTTGGCCAAAGAAGTGGCGTTTATAACAGCGGTGTGTCAAGTCGTTCAATGACCGACTCGCTGAACGGATCTATTCATTCTTAACAGATGGGCAAAATTGTTCACTGAGTCGTTCCGTGAACGAATTTACACACGTGTAGTTTAGAACGACTGGGACGCACCAACAGCGCTGAAATAGACTAACTAGACGCATGCAGTTGAGCAACGAAAAACAAATAGAGCCATGCTAGGTGGATCAAACAAATAGGGTAGAAAAAGATTGAGTAGACAAACACAGTAGACTGATTAGACAAATAGAATTAGATTAGACTGATTAAACAAACAGAAGTAAATTAGACTGATTAAACAAATAATAGATGATTAGATCGACTTAACAAAAATTAGCTAAATCAAATTGACTAGACAAATAGATTACATTAATTAAACAAATATTTAAATTAGACAAAATAATAAATTAAACTAATTAGACAAATAGTAAAATTAGACAAAATGGTTAGATTAGACTACTCAAATAGAGTAAATCGACTATATAAACACGGCTAGAATAAATCGACTACACGGAAATGACGTTTGCAGTGAACACTGGGAAAGGTAGCCGCCGGACATAGCACGGTACTCCCAGGTGGTATGGACTACAAAAGCAGAGCTAAATTAAGTTATCCACACGAGTAGACATAGAGTAGAGAGCAGTGCGATGTGATAATTAGAAGATAAATTAGATTGACAAATAACGATACATAGGGCTAAATTAGATTGATAAATAAGGGCAAATAGAGCTAAACTAAACAAATAGCCTAAAGGTCAAAGTGGAAAAAAATGGAAAGAAATAGACTAAGGTCTAGTTTCTTCCTTTCTATCGTCTCTTTCTTATCCATCTAGTCAATAGATCAGTGGTTCCCAACTCAATTTAAGCCGCGGACCACTTTTCCACTTCAACTGTACCCGCGGACCACTTTGAAAAGCTCTTAGGAGTTGGCTGCAAGACCTTAATAAAAAAGGGAACTGGGTCTTTTTTGGGGAAAATGTGTTTGTACAATCGTTCTTTAGTAAAAATAAATAAATAAACAGAAAAAGAAATAATAAAATCTAATAATAATACAATCAAACCTCGTTAAGACGAACACGCTTAAAACGAATTACTTTTAATATGAACCGTTTTCTGAAGTTGCGCCCGATTGTAGAATATTACAAATGTGCTATCAATTTTATTTTTATATTTAATTTTAATATTTAATAATTTTTATAAGTATTTTTTTTAATCGTTTTTTTAAATAATGACCCGTCTAGCGGACCACTTGGGACTCCTTCGCGGGCCACCAGTTGGGAACCATTGCACTAGATAAATAAATTCTTATTCACCCAGTTACTAGATAAATATTAAACAAATCGGATGTGTTTAGTTTTATATCTCAAAGCTGTTTTGGAAATCGGATTGGATCGGATGAAACGGAGGATTAAAGGTGACCGTCCAACACAGATTCTGGCAGAATCCGTATAAACAGTGAACCCAATCGAACTGAATATAATCTCTTCATCGTCAATTCTTAAGGAATTTCCCCTTTTGTCTCCCAATTTCCTTTCAATGGGGAAGACCCCTTTTTACAAAGCGAACATGAATACCAGACTATGTTTGGTGAGCCAAAGATCCGCGGTTTGAATCCACCCCGCTGTGTGGTCCTTTTTTCCTCCCTAATAGATCGGGGAAAGGTACTACACTTTGAACACAAAACCGTTCAGGGGGCAAAGAGTATTTTCATGCCGGCTCCAGCTCAAAAGAGCATCGATTCACATCTGAATCTACACTTATTCATCAGTCGCCACCTATTCCGCAATCTATACCATATGAAATTGACTGGTGGCCTCATCAAAAACTAGTTACTGCGGCACGAAGCCAGGAGTTCGGTCTCAGCTCTGGTGGCGTGCGGATGTTCTGCTGTCCGGGCTGGCGGGTGTTGGTTCCAGCTCGCTTAAGACGGAGTGCTTGGGATATTCACTTTGGCCGCCGGGCGGAGTTGGATGGATGCCTGCTTCTGCTATTCTGGGACCGGACTCCGCCCTCCCTCGTAATTCGGACTTCGTCGCTGGGGGCCAGCTTTCGCAAACAGTGGATGATACTTTGGCATGTGATGCCTGTCCGGACTATGCTGGTCTCGTGCGCCCTGGTTGCGGGGAATGATTTTCGCCTGTTCGCTGCCGCTCGCGGCACCACACCCACTCAACGGTGTCCGGTGGTCTCCTGTAGGAATACCGGCTGGCCCGGGGTGTTCTTCCGCGCCATCCATCTATTTCGGCCGCTCTTCGGGGCGGACTGATCGTGGGTGGTCTCCGGTCGACGTTGAATGACGACAATCATGTGAGCTGTGCGTCTCTGTACGCCTGTTTCGATCGACAATCCCCTGCAATGCTCCCTCCCCCCCAGTGTCCCTTCTCGGTCCACTGGTCGTCATATCATATGACAAAAGCCTGTCTGGGAATACAGCGCTGCCCCCTTCGGCGGCCACCCTTCCCAATAATCTCCTTGCACAAACGACGACGGCACGAAGCCATACGTGGACCATCATATGAGGGTTAACTCTACACCGGAAAGGGACAGCAGGCAAGGGCAGCAGAAAAACCAAAGAGAAAGAGGAATAAAAAATATGATAATAAAAAGATTTTCAATGGGGTGGGGGATGAGCACAGTTTTGTAAATGGCGGCAGAATCGTACAACATTACCGTCTGGAAAGCGAGGTCGAATGCCACCTCGCTGCAAAAGAGACGTTGTTCGTTTGCAGCTCTGTTCTCAGAAAACAGTGATCTTAAAACGCCAAGGAATTCAAGTTCGTTTTGGGAAAGGTTCGTTTTTACTTTTTTCGAGGGCGAAACGTTTTCCCCTATCACGAGCGAGGTTTCAAAATGGAGTCGACCAATCACGTTCTTTATTAGAGATACGGGTAACCGTAATGGCAAGCCATTGTGCTGAAGCGAGTAGTACCTTCTTCAATGGGGTGTTCCGACGGTAAAAGTTTAAGAGGAACTTCAATTTTACGAAACAAAATACATTTGCATTTCGAGCAAATTTTAGCCAAGAACAAAAGGTATCTGGCCGTTAATGGGCTGCTATTAGGCGGAAGATCACCCCATCAATTTCTCGCCATATGCTCAAACCAGCGCTAATTCAGCCAATAAAAAAGCAGACGCGTTAGGTTAACTTTAAAGGGGCGGGGCTGGTTTTAATATGCAACGATAATAGGGCGGTATAAATGCGCTGGAAGCACGCTGAAAGAAGAAGAAGGAGAAGAATTCAGTGGGGAGGGAGTGGGGGCTCTTAGAAAGCATTTCCTAGGTGCCGCGGTAAAGCTTTAAATCACGGGCGCCGTTAGCGGGGACGGGAGAGCCGTCCCCGAATATTGGTATTAAGGGTTCCATAATCCCCGCCGTTTTAAAAAAGCAACTACGTATGTATTTGATTCCCACAATATTTTTATGTCGTCGGCGCCCATACTTCAAACCTGGAATTACTCGCCAGACATGGTTGATCCCCATACAAACATATGCCGAGATTTTAAATATTTTATTTTTAACTGGTAGAAGCATTAAAAATCTGTACAACGTTATCAGTACTTGATAAAAAAATCTAACTGGCTTGATTAATTTTAACGGTCCAGCAATTAACCGCGGATTTTGAAATTTCAAAAGCGTTAAAACGCGAAATCGGTAGCGCCAACTCTGCACAGTCTAAATCCCCTCAGCCCCTTCAGAGGCTGGGCCCCTCCGAAAATAATGAACAATAAATAAATAATTGTTTGTTTGTGGTTTTACGGCTCAAAGACTACAATGGTCATGCTGCGCCGGGACCTACTGTTTTCCGAGGAATCCGAACCTCTTAAGGCCTAGGGAACCAAACCCCGGACTACAGTGAGCAGTGCGATCTTTATGAGATCTCTGAGTAAGCGTTCTTTTTGCACTGCTGGGAGTCGAACCCGGATTAGCCGCGCAATAGGAGAACGCGTTACCACACTGCGCCACCGCAGGGCCAATGAATAAATGCATAAACAAGTGTGGTATAGTTATATAAACTATATTAATCAATATTGTTCATACCTTTCCTGTCGCTGCATATAAAGGCTTATTTTATATGCAAGCCTGTACTTCATTACAGCAACGTAAACCTGCAAGCCTGTACTTCATTACAGCAACGTAAACCTGCAAACCTGTGCTTCATTACAGCAACGTAAACCTGCAAGCCTGTACTTCATTACAGCAACGTAAACCTGGTAGCCTGCTTCATTACAACAACGTAAACCTGGGAAGGCTGTACTTCATTACAGCAATGTAAACCTGGAAGCCTGTACTGCATTACAGCAACGTAAACCTGCAAGCCTGTACTTCATTACAGCAACGTAAACCTGCAAGCCTGTACTTCATTACAGCAACATCCCAGGGCTCCTGCTTGAGACGGACAACTACGCCTAAGAAATTGGATCGGATTAGGGCGTACCTGTCCCCCCACAATATTTATTTAAATTGGCGCCTCTAAGTGGAACATAACTGTTGGCCACACTCATTAGAATATAATTCAGATTCTTAAAAAAAAAATCCCATTCCCTTTAGCGAAGTTTTGGTCGCCGGCGTCGACTTTTCATACGTATAGTAGACTCCCGTCAATCCGACCGAAGTTAATCCGAAAATTCGGTTAATCCGATATTTTTTGCAGTGGGCTGAAAGAGCAGCCGACGGACAAAAAGTAAACAAACAGCGGAGTGTGTGTTGCCAATTTAATTGAGATGTCTAAGAACGGAGAAATTTTCCGCCACTATCCGTCTGTTCCACTTACGCACACATACATCAAACGTTTACAGTAAATTTTGTAGTAAAGATTTCGTTTAATCCGAACAGGCCTCGCTCTCGATTAATTAGTTCGGATTAGCGAGACTACTGAATTCATTATATTAGATATTTTTTCATTAAAATCATTTGAGGAAACATCAAAAAGTGCCGATGGCTCGAAGCGGCCATAAGGGTCAAGTTCAAGACACATGCTGTATATTTCGTTCACATCACATGCAGGTCCGTGACTAGATACTTGTTAGGGGGGGCTCTGAAAGTTACAGGGGAACTTAGAAAGCTACAGAGGGGGCTTCGTATTTTATTAATATATTTAATAATAATAAATATATAAGCAGACTAATATATTTAATGTTAATAAATTTCTTAACGTAAACTTTTCATTAAAAAATTGTAAATTTCAGTATACCCCTCTCTATAATTTCCCCAATCCTTATTATAAAGTATATGAAGACTCAAACCTATGTAAAAAAAATTACATACACAAGATCTACAGTAGAAAGCTATTTTGAATACATTTTTAACATCAAAGAACAATTTCCATTCTTATGTACAATTTCGTACAAAACAAAAAATTTTAAATATTTGATTTTTGAGAAACAACATTCCCTTGGGCGGGGAACTCAGCACCCTACAGCCCCAGCCTGGCTACGGCTCTGATTCTATGAGGCAATCGCCACTAGTCTATTTCGGTGGACGTGATTAATTATAAATACCTATGTCAATTTCGAAGCATCAACACGGGCTTCTTTCTTTAGAGAATGTAGTAGCGACTGGTTCTACAAATACATTTCTATCATTGCCCTATCGGTTGCGTTTGGAGAACAGCCAACGAAAAGGGTAAAAGTAAAACAGTATTAGCATATACGTGAACAGGCAAAAATTTTACCCGTTCAGTTCTTAAGGTAAAAGTAATACAGAATGTTACAGCCAGAGAATAAACGGAGAGGTTGTTAAATGCACGCAGTAATTGCCAAAGTTCATAGGGATATCGATTTCTTCGAGAATTATGGAAACGTAGCTATGCCGAGAGAATTGACGTTTCCTAAAATACTACCATATAAGAGCAGAACGATTTACTGCATTTTGAAATAACTAAATAAAACGCAAATAAATACATTTCTATGTAAATTTGTTTTATATCATCTTGAGTAGGCGCCGCCTGCTCATGGATCTCGCAATTTCGTTATATCCAAATGCAGTCGGAACCTATTTACACCCACATTCAAAGGACCCCTGAAATTTGGACGTTATAGCCGATGAATACGTCCGCTTTGGAAATTCTGAATATTGGTGTGATAGTGTGAATAAAATTTTAGATTTTTTTTTTTCTAAACTCAAAAGAAAATCAAAGAAGCGCAAAAAATCCGAATAACGAAAGCAAGGTAAGATGCAAGGGAAAAGAAAGAAAATCTGTTATTTAAAAAAATTGGAAAATCGATACATACAGATAACAAGCACTCCGAAAGAAGGAAAAGAAATATGTATGTAGTTTAATAAGCACTTGCCTATTTCCATTGCGGATATTATTTAGTAGAGGGGTGGGGATATTCGGCTTATGAACTGTAATCTATTAACAATATCATCCCCACCCGTTCCATAAGAAATCAAATTTAAGACATTGTTTGATCGCGCTCTAGGATCTAAAAATCAAGCAACGACAGATGTTGCAAAATCAAGAACAGTTTTCCAATAACAGCTTCACCATTTACATGAATATCGATGGTAATTATTGATCATCGAATGCGTAAAATTGTCTCCCAAATCAAGACTGACAAATCAAATTCAGACATCTCAACCGAACGGAGCATGACACATTATCAAATCCCGATACAGAACATGCCTTTGTAAGTGAAATGAAACTATTAGCAAAAATAACAAGAAAGGTCACTTGGGCACGTACGTATTTTCAGGCTTTTCGACGGGTGGTGAGACGTCGCAGTGCAGTAAATTCACTCCGGCAGGCATAACCCGCACGCAAAACCTGCATTAACTCATCTTGCGGAAGCGGCATGTAAAGATAAAGATTTTTCTCTAAATGAAATACCAGCAGCGTCAGGTAATCTGAGTGGGAATAGATCAACCGCGCAGGTTACGTCGTTTTCACCAACGCCGTCTATTCATCGTTAGCGGTTTCGGAGGCTGGTTCCTTGAAAAAGTTTGATTCTAAATCTATCATCACCGTATCGAACAATGATACCGTTTTTGTCCGTAAATGCATGTTTGGATAGAACTCTGTCAAACGGCTATTTTCTTTAGCTAAGCCACAGCCAAATTCCATGAAGAAATCTACGCATAAGGTATAGCCTTTTGATTATAGGAAATTTAGCTCGAATTTTGGCATTCTCGGATCCTTGTCTAACCGATTTAGATTTAGAGAGCAGGAAAAAGCAAAGGCTGAACAATGCTAAATATATAATGTGAATTTTGCATTAAAACGTTGATCAGTAGCCTTGTGCAAACAGAGAGAGAGAGAGATGGTGGAGACCAATGGTTCCCAACTCAATTTAAGCCGCGGACCACTTTTCCACTTCAATTGGACTCGCGGACCACTTTTCTATTTCATTTGGATTCGCGGACCACTTTTTTATTTCAATTGTACCCGCAGACCACTTTGAAAAATTCTCATGAGTTGACTGCAAGACCTGAATAAAAAAGGGAGCCTGGTCTTTTTTGGGGGGGAGGGGGATGTGTTTGTAAAATCGTTCTTTGGAAAAAAAAAAAAAATAATAAAGAGAAAAAACCATCTAATGATAATACAGTCAAATCTCGTTAAGACGAACATGCTTAAGACGAATTACTTTTAATACGAACCGTTTTCTGAAGTTCCGTCAGATTGTAAAATACTACAAATATACAATCAATTTCATTTTTATAATTAATTTTAATATTTAATAAATAATGGGGTTTTTTTTGGTTTTTTTTAATAATGACCCGTCTGCAGATCACCAGTTGGGAACCACTGATGTATACAGCGTCCACAGTTTTGCGTCTTAAAACTGTTGACAGTCGTCGGAAAAGGGATGATTGGTCGTATTTTTATGGCGCAAGAGCAAAGATCATTCTGCACCAAACCAAGTAACTGTTCCCCCATCAAGGCATTCAGAAAGAAACGGGACAAAGACTTCACGTGACGTTTAAAAAAGAAACAGCATTTAAAAACAAGAACTGGTATAAAATAAACGAAAGGTTAAACAGTCCTAAAAAAATAATAACAGAAAAAAAAAACATACGACATACTTACCATTACAAAATATTTATATTCAATAATAATAATACAATGAAATCCGTATATAACTATAGTTTCGGCGATCTCGATAAATAAGAGCGTATCGGGTTTAACCTCGTCTATAACGATATCTCATCGCAGTCCCTAGAACAGTGGTGCCCAACCTGGTGGTCGCGACCCTCAAAGGTGGGGAGGGTCGCGAATAAGTTTCTGAGGGTCGCACAGTGGGCAAAACGCTCATTCTAGCGGGGGGGGAATCAAGATTAAAACAATAACGCGCTGTATACTTAAACCTTTTTCTACGCAAAAAATGATAATAAATAATGACTTAGTCATTATTTATACGCATTAATTTCAAAATTACATTCACGTTTCTTCTCCATTAATCAGTAAACGAATTAATAAAATAATTTCCATTAATTACAATTCGTAACGTATTAATAAGCATAATAATTCATAAAATAATAATCCGAATAATAATAATTATATCATACCTTTATAAAATTGTTGTCATAATTTTCACTATTTCTAGGCATAAAACAATATCTTTTTTTCTTGGTACGGACGTTTCGAGGTTAGTAAACATTGGAATGAACTACAGACGAGTCATCGTTGTACTAGTCATCAGGTTCAACGAACTTTAATGACTCTGGTAGAGATGGGTCAGACAATAAATTGATTACGGTTTTTTTCAAGGGGCCACTTATTTGAATGAGTGTTTGAAGATGATTTCTATAATGATGAAATAATAAGATCTGAGGAAAAGAACAAAGAATTAAATAAATCTTGAATGGTATTTTGTCGAGGAAGTTTTCTTGTATGAAATTCCCGATATCTCTTAAGATCTTTGTTTCTTGCTTCGAGAGCCTCCTCTGCAAACATTCCTATTGGAAGAACAGCATATTTTATAATGTTTGCGAAATGAATCAATATTTTATGAATGATGGATGGTATATAGTACCACGAATACAGATCAATATATTTTGCAGCAGTCTCTATTTTATACTGCCGAAATGCATCAACATTTATAGCATATCCAGAAGCCATAGTTTTTAAAACAAGTGCAAAACGCTCAATTAAGTTTTCATCGATTCCATTGATGGAAGCTGCAAGTTGTGGTTGCTGGGAAAAATCGTCTTGCATTATTTCCGTCATTTATCCTACCAAAACCAGGTTTTGGAATGCCTACTAGAAGACCCATTTCGGCTCTTACGTTCTCTCTTATATGTTTCTTCCTTTCTTCTACACTGATCTTGTCATTCTCGTCACGAATTTTCCATTTCTTAACATCGAGGCGATATGCTATGTGCAACATTGCTTCAAAGCATCTTATCCACGCATGTAAAGTGGACACCTCAAAATCGAAATGTTTTATGTAGTAAGTTTTCCAACTTTAAGCAAATTGTTCATGATTTTTGGAGTTGCACCACAAATTCCACATGTTTGCGCAGACGACTCTGTTATAACACCAAACATTTTTCCATCAACCACTGTTAATTGCAGAGAATGAGGTACACTTATTTCTTGGTTAGAGATTGTAATTTGTGTTGGTAAGAGATTTTTAATTTGGCTTTGTATAGCATCTATTTCTTTTTTTGATAATTCCGTAGTTTCCTTTTCAGAAATCATTTTAATCGGACGGCAGAATCTGGTTGATGAGAGGCGAGGATTGTTCCATAAAATTTTATTATCGCACGTCTTCAGTCGTAGAGAGACAGGCATACGACATATAAATATGCACCACTTCTACCTTCACTGCTTTCACCTGTAAACTTTTGTTTATAAGTTGAGTGACCTGCACTTCCATCACAACCCCACTTGTATATAATAGTAACGCCTTTGATTATTTCGGATATATTTTGTTCCAAGACTTCTTTTTGAGCAATAGCAAGAACCTCGTAGTTGTATTATCTACAAGGGACTGCACAGTTACTTCAGCCGATATGTCAGTTATTGATATATACTCCATTTTGGCCTTTTGTAAAATATTGTAGGGAGGATAAATATTTGCATTTCGAGTTTTTGCACCAGATTGCATTCCAATGTATGAATGTTTGGTGAACCGTCCGTCAATATA